>JACEEZ010006102.1:42500-72286 GCA_016584305.1 Chionoecetes opilio | reverse complement strand
TAAAAGAATATTTTTGTAAACAACAAAAATCCTATATTATCTAAAAAATAATAAATAATAAATAAAATACAATTTATACTTAACAGACCTTGGTGTGTATGCTGTCTGAGTTGGCAGAGGACTGAATGAACAATAGTTTGCGGGTAACATTTCGGCTCGTGTGTGGCGAGCGAAACGAACGAGAGTCGGACAATCGAAACAGTGTGATAATCATTTGAGTATATGTAATTGGTATGAAGTGACTTGGTTATTAAGATCAGGGGACAAATGCTTGATGTGTATGTATTCTAATAATTTAGTGTCACTAGGGTAGTGTGCCTTGGATAGGATGCTAAAGTCATTCATAGAAAAAGGGTGATCTAAATCATGTGAGTGAGAGCGGATTGCAGATTGCGAAGGTGAAGAAATGGGTCGACCAGTACGTGCAGAAACACCTTTATGCTCAGAAAGCCTAAGGGTTAGATTCCTTGTTGTCTCGCCGACGTATCTAGCGTTACAGCTAGAACATTTGAATTCGTAAATTATGTTAGAATTCAATCTTAGGGGTTTCGGTGAAATTTTTGCTGTTGCCCTTGACATATTGAAAACTTTTAATAGAGTTTGGCACAAATCATCAATTTCCAAACGACCCTCATTTGGTTTCTATCCTTCTCTCTGTGCCTTCATCCTAAGTTTCCTTTCAAACTGTTCAATTGCAGCCACTGTAGACGGAGATTGTTCTTCTCCTAAGTTTATCAATAGTGGTGTTCCTCAGGGTTCGGTCCTATCACCCACTCTCATTCTATTATTCATTAATAATCTTCTAAGTCTAACTCAAAGCCCTATCTATCCACTCCTACGCTGATGATTCTACCCTGCATTTTTCAACGTCGTTTATTAGACGTCCAACTCAACAGGAACTAAGTGATTCACGGAGAGATGCCACCGAGCGCCTAACTTCTGATCTTGCTATAATTTCTGATTGGGGCAAAGCAAACCTTGTTTTGTTCAATGCCTCAAAAATCCAATTTCTTCACCTATCTACTCGACAAAACCTACCAGATAACTATCCCCTCATCTTCAAAAACACTCAACTATCTCCTTCTTCTACAATGAACATTCTTGGACTATTCTTTACTAAAAATCTGAACTGAAAATCTCACATTTCATATCTTTCCACAACAGCTTCTAAGAAGTTAGGTGTTCTGTGGTTTCTGCGTCCTTTTTTCTCTCCCTCCCAGCTGCTTGCTCTGTACAGGGGCCTTTTTCGTCCATGTATGGAATATGTCGCACATGTTTGGGGAGGATCCACTCATACAGCTCTCCTAAACAGGGTTGAGTCAAAAGCTTTTCGTCTCATCAACTCCTCTCCTCTGACTGACTGTCTTCAATCTTGAAATCACCGCCGCAATGTTGCTTATCTTGGTATCTTCTACCGTTATCTTCGTGCTCACTGCTCTTCTGAACATGCTAATTGCATACCTCCCCCCTCCCGCTGCCTCGCTGCTCAAGACTTTCTACTCATTCTCATTCCAATTCTGTCCATCTTCATAATGCAAGAGTTAATCAATATCTTTACTCCTTCATCCCTTTCACTGGTAAACGCTGGAACACTCTTCCTGTTTATTTTTCTCCTGTTTGCTATTATATTTTTCCACCTTCCTCACGAATTACATTTTTTCAAGAGAGGAGTGACAAGACACCTTCCGAACTAAATTGGCCCACCCCCCCCTTTCATTGTTATCTTATTGTCTTCTTTATAGGGACTGTCAGTTAAGCGGTTTTTTGTGTTTTCTTTGTGACCTTGGCCAGTATTTTGTGAAGTAAACAAAAAAAACTCACCCTTTTGGCGACGCATGTAGCCGGGCTGGAATCATGTTCAAACTCGGAACGGCGACATGGAATTTTATGGACATATTTGCTTTTGCGAGAGTACATCTGCAAACGGAAATTCGCAACTGTTTAGTTTTCTGCAAATCCGCAAATGAATTCGGACTTCTGCAATTCTGTAAGTTGCGGTTTGCGGAAATGTTGGCGGAAGTGCCCACCTCTGACACACACACACACACACACACAGGGTGTATGCTCCCTATGTACAGAGGGTACTCTGTAGTGTAGAGGCTGGCAAGCTCGGTTCACAACCGAAAAATCCCGGGTTCGATCCCCGGGCAGAGCGAAAAAAAATGAAGAGTCTCCTAAAAAAACCGATTTCCTGGCCATCCAGAAGTGGTACTGGGTGTTAACCGGGGGTTGTGTTCCGCTTCCCGGCGCTTTTTGGCTTCGCTTCGGCCAACAAGCACTAATGAAGCAAAATGATAAAATATGAATATGGAAACGGGACCGTACGAGTATAGCTCAGGCCCTGTAAAATACAACTAGGTAAATACAACCAGGTAAATACACACACACACACACACACACACACACACACACACACACACACACACACACACACACACACACACACACACACACACACACACACACACACACAACACACACACACACATACACACACATACACACACACATGGTACAGGTAGCACCACACACCAGAACACATAACAGGCGCACTGCTGAGGCACGTACTATACCAGCCATTAGCAGCGAGCGGCTGCCATAATTAATGCATCAGGAGACACGAGGGATCAATTAACGACCCGACGGCCGCCATCCACTATGTTGCATCTTAAAATTTGTCCTTGTCTCATCGTGGTGGCGAACATCAATTACTGTTCGCTGCATGGGGTAATGTGTTTTCCCCACACCCTCCCGCCATCTCTCTCTCTCTCTCTCTCTCTCTCTCTCTCTCTCTCTCTCTCTCACTCTCTCTCTCTCTCTCTCTCTCTCTCTCTCTCTCTCTCTCTCTCTCTCTCTCTCTCTCTCTCTCTCTCTCTCTCTCTCTCTCTCTCTCTCTCTCTCTCTCTCTCTCTCACACACACACACACACACACACACACACACACACACACACACACACACACACACACACACACACACACACACACACACACACACAACTCCGTAGTGTAAGGGTTAGCACGCTCGGCTCACAACCGAGAAGTCCCGGGTTCGATCCCCGGGCGGAGCGAAGACAGACGGGCGGTCTTCTTAAAACCCGAGCCCCTGTCCACCCAGCAGTGAATGGGTACCAGGTGTTAGCCGGGGGTTTGTGACCCGCCACCCGGGGTGGTGGCTTCGGCCAACACTAAAGATGAATGAGAAAAATAAATGTTGATATGGAGACGGGGCTATACGAGCGTTGCTCTGGCCCTGTAAAATACAGCTAGATGAATACAACTAGATGAATACACGCAAAAATATACATACATAAATGCACACACACACTGTATTCAAGACTACAATTAATAAAGTCCTCGCCTGTGATCCAGTAAGTCATAAGTTCAAGGTTCGCTCAAAACTCTAAGGTATTTCATTGACAAATGTGGGCAGTTGTTCTCCCCCTTTAGCAAGGGAATGGGATGCGTATGGTGTATGAGGTCCAAGCAATACCCAAGAAACTGATAATATTAGTTTGAAGTTCTTCCCATGGCGGTAGAAGCGCATGCTCAGAACTATGGTGAATTAAAACATGATGCACACATTCATCGTCTTTATATAATTTCGGTTCACCTTGGCTCCTTATCTCTCTGCCCCTCTCCCCCTTCTCACTAAATAATTCACAGAGTTCTTTGTAAAGCATCTGTTTTTCAACTTTAGCACCTCTTGGGTTTCTGTTTGAGTATATTATTTTGGTATGTACTCACACCCCCAATTTTCTGCATGAATTTATCGTTGATCTTGTAAACCTCCTCTTGTCGCCTCCGTGGTATAGTGACTAGCGTGCCTGACTACGAATTTGCGAGCCCTGGTTCGAATCCGGGCCAGGGCATGTCAGCGACCAGCCAAAACAGCTGTTCTTCCTCCCTTTCGGGGTTGATAAATGGGTACCTGGGGGAACCTGAGGAAGATAACTGTGGTAATCCGAATTCAACACTAGCTCTGTGTCAAGGGGTAACGGGTCCTCACCTACCACAGGCTCAAAGGGCTAATGCGACGGAGATGAGCACTGAAGGCCACGCGCAGCATAGCGTATGCTCCCATCTGTACCTTTTTTATACCCTGTAAAACAGCATCCGTAACACCAACAAACCTCTATTTTTTATGTCTTCCGCAAACATCAAGAGACTGCACCTTGTCTTTATCATTGTGCAATCTTAATATAGAGATCTTATCTTCCCTGTTATCTGCTATATGCCTAAATATTTCTGCCTATTTGTAGATATGATTATTAATAACAAGTAAAACCTCCTAATGCAGAATATGTTAAAGCAAAATTAGAGATATTGGAATCTATGAGGACACGTCATCAATATACATACCAATGATTACTCTGTTCCTCGCATTTCCATCAAACCATTGAAGCTTCTCGCTCCTTAATCGCTCGCTCCCGGAATAAGACTTCGACAAGAAAGGCTGACCCCAAACCAGAGCTGCACCAAGATTTATTTCCTTCGCATATTTGGTGACAAAAAGCACCTTTTCTATGTTACCATATAGAGTCTAGAATCCTTTCAATCTTCCATTATGGTGCGGCGGTATTTGCGGCATCAGCTGGTAACCCTTGCGCTCAGATGCAATTGATTATATTGTGTGGCCGATAATTTATCATCGGTGCGAAATGGATGGTGCTTGTCCGGAGTTATTATGAATATGGTGCGAAGACGGTGAGCTCAGAAAGGGTCGAGCGCGCGCGGATTGATAGCATTGCACATATTTCTTGTAACTGAGTGTTGCGAAAAAGAAACCAAAGCTATAAGATATGACAATAATGGTATACAATGTTTTCACACCAAAAAATAATATAATGTTTGATAATATCTTAAATAATGCTTATTATGTCACATAATTCACCAGAGGAAACATTTCAGTTGGGGTAATGAGGTTTAAAGATTTTGGTGAAATTGCCCACTTCCGACGTCGTTGCTCGGCGATGGAGGGGCTACGTTGGTTAATTCATTATACTCAACAGTGATGATGAAACAATATATATTATATTTGACAGCTTACTAGAGGAGCGCTGCAGGGGTAGATGTGATGACGCGGGCGTGTTGTGAAATTTGTTGGGAGAAGATATATAACATAGCATAGCAGTAGCCGTGTGTGTGTATGTGTGTGTGTGTGTTTGTGTGTGTGTGTGTGTGTGTGTGTGTGTGTGTGTGTGTGTGTGTGTGTGTGTGTGTGTGTGTGTGTGTGTGTGTAGGTGTGTGTAGGTGTGGTATGCGTGTGTGTGTGTGTATGTGTGTGTGTGTGTGTGTATGTGTGTGTGTGTGTTGTGTGTGTATGTGTGTGTTTGCACATGTGTGTGTTCGTGTGTTTCAGTAATTCCCAGCCTAATGGGAAATTAGTTTTTCATTATGCTGTCCTCAAAAAATCTATTAAATATCATAGATTGCAAATATGTTGGTCCCATGTCGATTGTTTCATTTTAAAGGAGTGTCTCGAGCAAAAAACTGCCCCATAGGCATATCGACCGATACCGATAATAATCACTGGCATGGGTCCAAACCCAGCATCGTATCGGGACATGGACAAGTTTATGTTGTCTCACTACCCATCATGCAGAAGTATGAGTAATGTAATACGTAGCACTACTTCTCATTGATTAACTACAGATATACACATACACTAACCACTATATGAACTATCTTAATATTTATAGTAATAATTTTTAATATTTTATTTAATGTATTTTTAGGTATTATATGAGAGGGAAGACAATGTAAGGAGATAAAGGTAATATAAAATGATATTTTTAAGTACATACGAACATAAAAACATAAGAAGACAAAGAAGCTACAATAGGCCGCGAAACCTACACGTGGTTGTTTCTGTTACTTAACACTACCTAAATCCACATTTCATCTCCATCCATGAATTTATCCAGACTCCTTTGAAAGATCCCTATTGACTCTGCACTGACCACCTGACGACTGAGTCCATTCCAATCAATTACCACCATATTTGTGAACCATTGTTTCCCTATTTCCTTTTTTACTCTACGCCTCTCGAGTGAGTGAAAATTTAATAGCTTCAATTTCATCTCATAACTAAAGTTACGCATCCCCTGTATCATTTTGGTCCTCCTTATCTGCACTGATTCTAACAAGGCTATATACATCCTGCAATACGCAGACCAAAACTGTACGGCATAGTCTATGTGAGGTCTGACTAGTGCCAAATAAAGCTTTAGAATAACCTCGGCACTTATAATGTTAACACTCCTGGTAATGAGTCCTAACACCCTATTAACTCGATTTCTTGCCCCAATACATTGATTCTTAGGACAGAGTTCTCAGCCTATACCCGCACTCTCAGATCTTTCTCACCTTCTGATCTTTTTAGTGATACATTGCGTTTAATGTACCTATTATCAGGATTTTTCTACCAACATTCATTACACTACACTTAGCAATATTAAATTACATCTGCCACCTGTCTACCCACTCATTTAATTTAGCTACGTATCCTTGCAATATGCTTACATCAGACTGTGATCTAATAATCCTACCTACCTTAGTATCATCACCAAACTTGCTGATATCACTACTAATCCCACTATCTAAGTCGTTGATGTAAATAAAAAATAAAAATGTACCCAAAACAGACCCTTGTGGCACCCCACTTGTTACCTGCCCCCATTCAGATTTAGAACCATTAACTGTAACCCTTTGTTGTTTATCACTTAGCCAAGATCTAATCCAAGATCCTTCCCATCTATACCATGTGTCTTAACGTTATTTAAGAGTCACCCGTGTGGTACTTTGTCGAATGCCTTTCTAAAGTCCAGGGCTGCGTTCAGTAAGGGTCCCCCCCCCCCGCAATACAACTCGTCCCCCCCTACTGAACGATTAACAAGGCGCATTGCTACCAAGATAGCAGCTGTCGAAATCTATCGCTGTGGCTATTCTTATTCTCGCATAATAACTTGTTGATGACCCTGTATTTGATGCAGCAGAAGTTATAGCAGCAGGAAATTATATATTAAGGAGGCAAGAAGAGGAGAGAAGAGAGGAGTTCTTTACTCATTGTTTACATACCCTTATTGTGGCGCGAGCTGGCAACCCAGTGGCAAACCACCTCCTCGAGCTGCTATGCGGGAGAGCAAAGCGCTCGGCAAAAAGCACGGTGATGTCACCACGCGCACCGTGCGCATTGCCCTACTGAACGCAGCACAGGTATACTATATCATAGTCTGCATCATTATCTGCTGTTTCATAAACTTTCCTATAAAAACTCAATAAGTTAGTGGGACATGATTTACCCTTGGTGAACCCATGTTGTGAATCATTTACCAAACTTGCTTTTCCAGATGCTCTCTAATGTTTTTTGCAATAACATATTCCAATAATTTACCTACCACTGACGTCAGGCCAACGGGTTGATAATTTGACATTAATCCTCTATCACCCTTCTTAAATATGTGAACTACATTTCCCTTCCTCCCCATTAACGGCACCTCCCCTATATCAACCGATTTCCTACAAATTTGCACTAACGCCTCACTAACAACCTCTTTGCATTTTTTCAATACCCTGGGATAAGCTTCGTCTGGTCCTGGTGACTTAAAATTCTTCATTTTATCTATAACTTATCCTACCATTTCCCTAGTTATCACAATATCTTTGAGTTTCTCATCATCCTTTCCTCTAAACATCTGTTCACTATCAGATACCATCTGCATATTCTCCTGAGTAAAAACACTTAAGAAATAATCATTCAAAATGTTGCACATATCCTCATCCGTACTTACAATCTCTCCCTGCTTTATTTTTAACGGTCCCAATAATTCCTTAGTTTTTGTTTTATAGCCCTGAAAATATCCCTTAGATATGTCTTTGCCTGGCCAGCAACCTTAATCTCATAATTGTTCTTTGCTGTTCTTGTTAACTTTTTCACTGTCCTAGCCATCACCTTATACTGATCTCTGTTTACCTGCCCTACCTTAACCTTCTTATTCATGTCCCTTTTTACTATTATGTCGTGTTTTAAAGTCGCAGTCATCCATTTGGGGTCGTTTATCCTTGATTGTATCGCCCTATAAGGAATATTCTTTTTCTGACCTGCAATTAAATTTCTGACAAATAATGTATAATCTTCAGCATTGACCTCACTGACACCTCTCTCCGACCGGACCTCAGATCCCACCTTCCCCTCCATCCTACAACCCCAGTTAATCCCCTCCAGGTGTCTTCTTAATCCTGCATAATTCGCCTTTCTTAAGTCAGTTACTCTATGCTTATTAACATTTCTAGATCCTACTACCCATTATAAGCAAAACCTAATTTCACAATGATCGCTATTACTTAACTGACCTGCAGCTTCCACCTCACTAACTAAACCTTCCCTGTTTGTTAGTAATAAATCAAGAATATATTTCCCCTAGTAGGCACCTTGATTGCCTGCTTTAGAAAGTTATCCTGAACTCTTTTTAACAAATCCTCTGCCTCATTGTCTCCTACAATTAAATCCCAGTCTATGTTCCTAAGAATAAGGTCTCCTACCACGTATAATCGATTATATCTACAAGCCTTGCTTATTTCTTTCCATATAGGAACTGAATCCTCCTTACATAAGTTTAAAGGCCTGTACACTACACCCAAGACCATCTTATCAGTTCCTTCTCTAATTTGCACCCAAATATACTCTACACTATCATCTTTTTTTTATAACATGGTTAACACAACACTGCAATGTATCCCTGGCATAAAATGCAACTCCTCCTTTTCTCCTGCCTAACTTTTCCTTGTGAAATAAGTTATACCCCTTTATCTCAACTTCTTGATTAAATACTTTGCCTGTCATATCTAACCATGTTTCTGTTAATGCTATTATATCAAAA
Source organism: Chionoecetes opilio (assembly GCA_016584305.1). Lineage (NCBI taxonomy): Eukaryota > Metazoa > Arthropoda > Malacostraca > Decapoda > Majidae > Chionoecetes > Chionoecetes opilio. Next base: position 63,405 of record JACEEZ010006102.1, on the reverse strand, counting down.
TCTCCTACACTAGATGTTCCTGTCAGTAAATAATATCTTGTTTAAAATACTCCCACAGTTTGTATAATAAACCTTAAAGCTGCAATTCTTCATCTTGTTAATTTCCCCACTAGCTGTATTTTCGTTGACTGTCCTTTTTAACCCTGTCTTTTTTCTAATCCTACTGTCTGTCTTCCTGCCTTGATCAACTGTATTCCTTCCTTGACTGTCATGATTGCTGCTCTTCACCTTCACACCCTTCTGGCCTCTAAAAGAAACCTAACCCCTACCTCACATTCAATTATACACGCCAACACACCCACTCCCCTATGAGAGAGATGCACCCCGTCCCTGGCATAGAGGTGGTCCTTACCGAAGATTCGAACCCAGCTCTCAATAAACAGCCACCCGTTCCTTCTGCAATGATCAGCTAGCAAGCTGTTCACCGCAAAAGCTTCAGACCACCATCCCGGTCCCCTATACCTGTGCGCATAGGTGGGCGTTATCGCGATAAATTATCGCGATAATTTATCGCGATAACGATATCGGGTTATCGGTTATCCGATTTTTTTTTCCCGCGTTATCAATTCATCGGTATCGCCGATACTTTTGGTTCCAAACTAGCGATAATCGATAATTTTATTTTTTGGTTCCAGTTTAGCACAGGGGCGAGTCGCGCGTGCCTTGGAGGCAGAAATAGGTAGGTCCGAGCTGGGAACCGAACAACGGTCTAAACCCACCTAACCGTCTTGACGTCTTCTCAAAATGTTCGCTCAGCTTCAGTCTCTCACCAGCTGTCGGACGGGGAGGTGTTGCTCCTGCGCGCTCCCGGTTTTACGCGTTCTTTGATGATTTTTTTCCCTATGTTCCCGTGCTTCTTCCGTTCTAAGTTTTTGTGCACGTGTATATGAATGTATGTACTATTCGGTGCTATTCTTTAATATTCGTTTATTAACATTTTGAACACTTACGCCCCTATTCTAAACTGATCCTATTTTTATTGTAATTTAGTAGTGCTTTACTATTTTATAGTATTATAGTATTGAATTAGTGATGGCGTCGCAAGAGACTGTGCCCGCATCAAGCCAAGGAGACTCAGCGGAGTCTATTGACTCTGAGCTCACTGAGGCTGAGCCTCAGTCACCCTGGCCATTCCTTGGCAAGTGGGTGAAGTACAAGAAGATGGTTGGCGACAGCTACATCTTCCAGTGCTTGTCCTGCCTTTCCAAGATCACCGAGGTGAAGGTGAACAAGGGCACCAAGGCCAACCTGAAGAGCCACTTCAACAGGATTCATCCTGACAAGGCAAAATAGGTTGACGAAGCTTGCAAGGCCAACGTTTGGGCTGGCGGGCGCAGCAGAAACCTGTCCGGTCTTGGAACATGCTGCAGAACCTGGTCTAGACTATGACTGTGCAAAAGACATTTTTAGTAGTTTAAACTTTCAAATGTAGTTATTTTACTTAAAAACAGTACTTTTCATTAGTGAAGAGACAGGATAAACATTGAATTTAGAAGATATTAGTGTGCAAAAGGTAAATGAAGGGTTTTCTAACAGTTTACTGATAGCATTTAAAAAAAAAAAATTAAAATATCATCAATATCGTTATCGCTAGTATCGGAATTTTGGATTTATCAATTTATCGGTTATCGCCTTATCGGGCGATAAATTTATCGCCAGTTATCGATTATAGGTTATCGTCGATAAGGTTATCGTTACCGATTTATCGGTTATCGTGATAAATTTTTTCGCTCCCGCGCCCACTTATGCCTGCGCGGCTATATAGCACACACAACAGGGATGCCTCCAAGGCCCCTAAGCCTGCCTAGGGCCTCCTTGAACCACCTTAAGAGCTCCTGTCTCTCGACCCTGCCTATATCATTCCCTCCTGTACTAATACATGTACGCCCGTACCGAGAGTCATGATGAAGGTCGAACGACGAACGACGAACGACAAAGGAGGGGTAGCTTAAAAGGGATATTTTTCGGAACGAAGAGCAGCGACGACGGTCGAAGGTCAGCACGAAGACACGGGGGTACCCGTGTCTTCGTGCCGACCTTCGTAGCTGCTCCTCGTTCCGAAAAATAACCCTTTTACGCTACCCTTCCTCTGTCGTTCGTCGTTCGTCGCTTGACCTTCATCATGACTCTCGGTACGGGCCACAGTCGTCGCTACTCCTTCCCCCGCCATAACACTCTCCAGCCTGTCTCCTATATTCCCTATCTCCGCTCCACGAAAACAGGCAAGCGTCCTATTATTCCTATCTCTGTCACAAAATGTAGTATATAAATACTTGACATGGCTGTCTCCCATAGCCACGGTCTTACCTGAAAACAGGGAAGGCTTGTCTGTCTTTCCATCCATTACCTCCGCAGATCGTCAACCAGTGGGGCAAAGCTATTCCTGGTTTCAGGAGGTGGAGCCTGCGGACTCCTACGACCAGTCTCCTTATTCCTCACTTCCTTCCATGCTTTTCCTTCCTTCCGGCGAGGCAGAGGGACTGGAGTTGTTGGGACACCTCGATTGCCCAGGAGTTGTCTGAGCTCAGCATTCTCTATCTTCAGGGATGCCACAACGTCCCACAGGTCTCTCACGACGTCATCCTGGCCTCTCCTTGCCTCAGTGAGGTCACGCACCTGCGCCCTCAGCTGCCTCCATTCCGCTACGACCTCACTTTCCGCCATCACCCTCGACCTCACTAATCCCAGGGAGCTCTGTAAATCATGCCCATCCCGTTCAAGCGCCCAGAACAGAATGTAATGAAGCGCTAAGTGGGCACGAAGGGCCCACTATCTCTTATATTGGAGCTATAGAGATAACAAGTTTTTGTGGGCCCTTCGGACACATGTATTGATGTTTGTAGTAGTAGTATATATTAGACAGCAATGTGAATGCAAACTCCAATCGTGTTGTTGCTGTCGTTGGTCACTGATCAAAGTGTCTCGGGGTAGCTCCTGTTCCTTGTGATTCCACGGGGCACCATCACTTCGACGGCATCAGAACAGCCAACCCTTGACAGGCGAACGTAGATTTGGCCGTGCATGAAGTATATTAGAATCTCGACCCCAAGCTCACACACAAACACACACACACACACACACACACGCACGCACGCACACACGCGCACACACACACACACATACACGCACACACACACGCACGCACAGACACATGCACACACACAAACATGCACACACACAAACACATGCATACATGCACACACACACACACACACACACACACACACACTCTCGAGGGTACTCCGTAGTGTAGGGGAAGCACGCTCGGTTCACAACCGAGAAGTCCCGGGTTCGATCCCCGGGCGGAGCGGAAACAGATGGGCTGTTTCCTTAAAATCCGAGCCCCTGTCCACCCAGCAGTGAATGTGTACCGGGTGTTAGCCGGGGTTTGTGACCCGCTTCCCGGGGTGCTGGCTTCGGCCAAAACTAAGCACTAAGGATGAATGATAAAAATGTTGATATGGAGACGGGGCCATACGAGCGTTGCTCAGGCCCTGTAAAATACAACTAGATGAATAGATGAATACACGCACACAAGCGGTAAGTCCATGAGTCTACGGAGTACGTGACATACGGCAAAATGTTACCGTAGAGGTTTTTCCTGTAGTTTAATACACGTAAAAGTGTTTTTAGCCAAAAAAAAACTTAAAAGTTATTCAATCGACATGGAACCAAGCCACGTACCACCTACGATTTATTTGCGAGCTTTTGAACCCACAGTCATGAAAATGGAATGTACAGTTTCGGCTACCCAAAACAGACAGACAGACAGACAGACAGACAGAGACACGGCTACTCCTATAGTATATTAAATTAAAATAAAATGTACATAAGCTATGAATATAATGCTATTGATAAGATTGTGTTTATTTGGCAAAGAGGATTATATGTCATCCGAAATGAACAACAAATGTTTAGTGCGGCCATTTAATTTACCAATTTATAATATATCTTACATCTTACCCGCAATCACTAACAGTGTAAAACAAAATGTTCTAGAAAAAAAAAGACCCCCTACCCCCCAAAAATAGTAATTACTCATAAGAATTATTAACATAACATTTGCTTTACATACCCAGCCACGTCTTGGCAGTGCTTTTAGTGCCTTTACTTAACAGCAAAGTGAAGGACCCTGCTAACTCACAGCAATTACAGGCCCATTGCCATAGCGACCGCCCTGTCCAAGGTGCTGGAGAAAGTGGTGCTCCATCGTCTTGAGGCCTACCTGTATACACTGGACAATCAGTTCAGCTATAAGAAAGGCCTTGGCACTGAGATGTGTGTGTGGACATTGAAGAATATCATTCATTACTACACTTCCAGAAATTTACCTGTTTATCTGTGTTTCCTGGATGCCAGAAAAGCGTTTGACAGAGTGAATTACTGGAAGCTCTTTCATATATTTCTCGTCAGGGGTACACCTGGTTACATTGTTAATTTATTAATGTACTGGAACACTACCCAGGAATTTAATGTTATGTGGGGTAATTCCTTCTCGCTATCCTTTAGTACTACCAATGGTATTCGGCAAGGGGGGATTTTATCTCCCTACCTGTACAATGTGTACACGGATGATCTCAATGCCAACCTTCGTGATATCGGCTACCACATACATGATAGGTGCATCAACTCACTGAGCTATGCTGATGATATGGTACAGCTCGCACCCACTGCGGATGCGTTGCAGGACCTTATCAATGTGTGTCAGGTGTATGCTGCCAAGTATGACATTGTCAAGAAGTCTCTCGGCGGATTGGCCTAACCCATGGTTTTACAATTTGAAAATGCTTCAGGGTAGCCCTGAAGACATGAAAAAGGGGAGATGACTCATGCGGGTGTTGTTTTGTAGATCAAAAAGTGTCAAAAAGAAGGAAAACAAGGCTAGTGTGGACATGGGAAAGATTGCGAAAGAATAGAAACAAGGTGGCAAAGATGCCTTTGGACATGAGAAAGATTTGGAAAGGAAAGAAACTAGGTGTGTTACCCACATGTATGTGGAGGTGGAAACAAGTGTTGAAGCGACGGAGGTGACACAGGGGATGAAGGAATGATGGAATAAGTTAGAGAATAGAAATAAGTACAACGTAGATGGAAAGACCTTGAAAATGCAAGTCGCGGCTGCCTTGTGATTGGCTGACACGTTTGAGACACAATCTGATTGGCTGGCACTTTTGTTTTTACACAATTATGATTCGCTGGCGAGGCTGTGACGTCATTGTAGTCGCTCAGCCAATCAGCTTTGAACAACCGTGTACCGCCACTGCCATGTCTCGTCTGTGAATACCCGCTAACACCGGGGTGTAGAAATAGAGGGATGTTGTTAAGCTAACACTAGTGGTCTTTAACTCTTTCCGAATCCCTGCCCTGCACAGGTACCGACAACGCCAAATACTTCTGTTGAGCGAGTCCATAACACCGTGGGCTATGCCAATTCGCAGAAAGACTTCTTGACGTGACCCGCCGTCATTATGGACTGCGCTACCAAAGTACGTATGTAAAACTTTCCAAGATCTCAATGTCCTCGCCGCACGCATGAACAGACCATATGTACTGTTTCATCTAGCAAGCCTCCAAACACCTGGACCTTGGTCTTAAGGCAGGAGACCTCAAGTCCCAAAGGCTTTCCCTCCTCGTGCAGCGCCTCGAGAGCCATCACCAGGACCTCCAGCGACTCACCAAAGATTACTGCATCATCGGCAAAAGCAAGATCAGTGATCTTGGTGTTGCCGAGGGATGCTCCACAATCACTTAGATCTACAACTTTGCCCAATACCCAGTCCATACAAGTGTTGAAAAGTGATGGGGCGAGGACGCACCCTTGCCTCACTCTTGTATTAACAGGAAAGAAGCTGGATACACCTACCCCACACTTCACAGCACTCTCAGTCCCAGAATACAGACCAGTCATCAAACCAATAGTCCTTGAAGGAATCCCGCGAAGTCACAGAAGATCCCAGAGTGACTCACGATGGACTGAGCCAAACGCCTTCTATCAATCAACATAGACTGCAACCATCCCCTGTCGAAACTCACGTCGGCGTTCCACCACGACACGAAGCGCTAAGATACGGTCCGTTGTTGACTTACCAAGCGTGAACCCAGGCTGCTGAGGTCTCTGATGCTTCAACAGATGAATGCGGATCCGTGTCAGCAATAGACGGGCAAGCACCTTGCCTGGCACGCTGAGCAGTGTAATACCGCGATAATTGTTGCAGTACTGACGATCCCCTTTCCCTTTCTATATAGGGACGACCAGCCCTCTTTTCCAGTCAGGAGGAATGGTACCTGATTGCCACACGGCAGTCAGGACGGCATGCAACCCGCGGATCATGGCCTCACCCCCAGCTTTGAGGAGCTACGCACTGATATTACAAACACCAGCTGCCTTTCCACCCCTCAACTTTGCTACAGCCTCTCTGACTTCGTCATGAGAGGGTGCGGTTTCGTCAATGGGAGGATCGGCATCCACTGCCTGTAACCCAGTGGTGTTAAGCTGCTCAGTTGGAGGGTCCACCGTGAACAATTGACCAAAGTATTCAGCCCAACGAGCCATCTGCCCATCCATGTCCGACACGAGAAGCCCATCTGCTGTTCGAGTAGCACTCGACCGAGTTGGAGACTTGGAATGGAGCTTCTTCAGGCCTCGGTAGGCGGGTCGGAGGTCATTAGCGTTCAAATGACCCTCGACATCCTCAGCGAGACTCTTGACATACCTCGCCTTGTCTCTCCCAGGAGGGTTCTAGTCCGGCGTGACAGAGCCCTGTGCTGGTCCTGGTTTCCAGCCAGCCTAGCAGCGCGACTCTCCTCGATTTTCTCCAGCGTCTCCGTCGAGACAGAACCACGCCTTGACCTTGGGCGCTCCCCAATACACTACTTGGCAGCCTGTAGAATTTCACGTTTGAAGGTATCCCACAGTTCTACAGGGTCCTCGAGGGCACCGAGCACATCAAACCGATTTGAGACTGCCACCGCATACTTAAAGGCACATGTCAAGTCCTTCAGTTTCTCAAGATGAAACACAGTATGGTTACCTCTTGAGATTCTTCTGGACTTGACATGAAGCTTAAGTGTAGCAACAACAAGTCTGTGATCTGTTCCAAAGAACTCAGCACTCCGGTAAACCCTGCAGTTCTGGAGGATCCTTTAACGAGTACTAACGAGGACGTGGTCGATCTCCTTAGCTACCCCTCCGGCATTACTATACTATGTCCAGCGGTGCGGCTCTGGTCTCTGATACCAAGAACCTGCAATTCTCAACCTTCTGGACCTTGCAAATACAGAAGCAGAGAATTGTTAATGTTTCTGGTACCGGAACCATGGGGACCAACACATAGCTCGTAGCCACCTCTCACAAGGCCAGTAGTAGCATTGAAGTCGCCCAAGACAATGAGTGTGTCCCGAGAAGGACACTGGTCTAATACAGAGTCGAGTTTGGCGTAGAACATCTCCTTCTCTTCAGTTTTACGCACCTCGGTAGGAGCGTGCACTGCAACAAGAGACATGAAACCCAGAATGTGTTTCATCCTCACCCGCATTATAGGATTTCCATCGAGTCAGTATTGTCCAGTCAGATCTCAAGGCCAATCGCACCGTGTAAGGGTGCCTGTAATGCCATTTTCACAGTGCGTTCAGATCTCATCCATGGGACCCGAAATAATGCGAGGTGTGGCGTGTGCTGCACTTGGAGTTTATGCAACTCTATAAGGGCACCAATCCTCCTTCGGTGCTCAAAGCTGTCCGGGCGGCAGCGTGGAGCGTTCTGTTGTTGTTGTTGTTGTTCCCGCTGCTGCTGCAGCTGTTGCCGCAGTTGTTGTCTCCACCGTTGATGGCCGTTGGCTTGGTGTATGAGGCGTTCAGCACACCTCATACACCAAGCATTATACGCTCATCAACCGGAATATCCTCAACAACTGACGGCTGCAGTTTGCTGGAGATGCCTATAGCTACTTCCCGGACATGGTCGCCATTGTTCATGCCGGACCAGTAGTAGGTGTAACCCCCACTGCTAGTCTCGCCACTGCCAGGCCTCCTCGTCTCAGAGAGTCCCACTATATCCACCCTCAGCCTACTGAGCTCGCCCGATAGGAGAGGTAGTCGACGATTGTCTGAGAGGGACAGAACGTTCCACGAGCCCACACGAAGAACCTTCCGGAGGTTTATCCCAGGAGTGATTCAACGGGCAGGCGCCACCTCTGCACCGCCCCGGCCACCCCCATTAAGAAAAAGATGGGCTTGTGGGCCCTACCACTCGATTTAGAGTGCGGGATTCCTGAGGGCTTTGCCCCGCACTCGTCATTGGCAGACCCCCCCCCCCCTGCGTCGGCATTGGAGGGGTCTGCAGGCTCATACTGCCTTCAGGGAGGCTCTGCGTGCCACACGTGGCGATCGAGGCTGAGTCTGAAGTCAACCTCAATTCGACTTATCAAGACTTGTATTTCATGGTCTCAGCCGCCAGATGTCCATAGTGTCGTCTCTCAGGAATGTGGACAAGGTCCTTTAGAGTAATCAGTTGCGCATTTTTATTCTTATTGTTTATCAGTTGATGATGTACTTCAATGAAGTATTTATTTTCCAATATATATGAAAATATGCATAGTCTAATATTAATAAAAGAATTTCATCGTTGAGTGAAAACTACAACATTTAGAAGGACATTTACCAAATACCAGTAGAGAGCCCTTTTACACATGTTAAAACAGTCAGTTCTTACAGAAATGCCAATGAAATGCACCAAGACACTATATTAAGCCAAATAATGTAAGGAAAACACATGTCAGTGTCTGTAACTATTGAAATAATGGCATACATTATGAAAAGGTGGCATCCTTAAGCAGAAACCTGTCAAGCTACCAGGCGCACGATTATCATTTTAAGTTGTGAGCGCGAACCGTCAACAATACGAGTACAATGACTGTGTTTGTGTGTGCTGTGGCAGACTGCAAGTCTGATTCAAAAAAAGAAGTAGAAAAGCATTCATGTATGGCTGAAGTTAAAGGCTGGGTAATATTTCCTTCAGCTAAGAAAGAACCAAAACAAAAAAAGCTGTGAACATAGATGTAGACCATGGAGGTTATAATAGGAGGAGCTGGCATGCCGCGCATTTCCTGTGTTATCGGGTGAAGCCGCCCGCCCCGCCCCAATGCGGGGATATTTACTCAAAACATTGCGATTTCACGCGTCGACTCATTGCACTTTCAGGCTTTCTATCTAATTGATATACAAAAATAAATGGAAATATGACTGCCTAGGTATAGTTAACATCTAGACACTCTTTACTGACTATATATATATCATAGAATAACATTCCCATCGCCGCATTATTCAAGGAAGTAACACGGTCTTGTTTTGTACACCGCACAAATATGCACTTGTTTTCTTGAACAAATAAGAAAATTGTGCGTTATTTCTTAATTAAAGTACATTTCAAATGTATAAGGATCAATACTGTGCATATTAAACATAAAGAAAATACTTCACAAACGGTAAAGTGTCCTTCAAAGTGGTTGCTAACATAACCAGTCAGATAGGATGGCGAGTCACCTCCGGGAGGCGAGTCGCCTCCTTTCTTATAACCTACTTGATGTAGACGGGGTGGAGGATGGAAAGGACTCGCAGTTATCGTACTGATCATTTAATTAAAAGATTATATATATATTACCCAACATACAGACAAAGAAAGAGGAAAATACACTGGTCAAAAGTATATAGAAAAATATTCATGTGTGGAGAGATTTAAAGTAGTGCACATTTATTTTTTCTAACCGGAGAACAGCAACACTAAGGACATCTGACGGTTGAGACCATGAAATACAAGTCGTGATAACTCAAATTCCCAGGATGTTGATGGAGTCCTTGATAGCTAGGGTCTCAAAATTTTTGCTTCACCTCTAGCAGTCTAGCTTGTCTGCCTGTCTGTCTGTCTGTCTGTCTGTCTATTGGTCTGTATGTCTATCTTATTGTCTGTCTTATTCTCTCTCTCTCTCTCTCTCTCTCTCTCTCTCTCTCTCTCTCTCTCTCTCTCTCTCTCTCTCTCTCTCTCTCTCTCTCTCTCTCTCTCTCTCTCTCTCTCTCTCTCTCTCTCTCTCTCTCTCTCTCTCTCTCTCTCTCTCTCTCTCTCTCTCTCTCTCTCTCTCTCTCTCTCTCTCTCTCTCTCTCTCTCTCTCTCTCTCTCTCTCTCTCTCTCTCTCTCTCTCTCTCTCTCTCTCTCTCTCTTTGTCCATTAATCCTTGCGGCGGAGACACCCCCTCAGCCCCTCCTTTAAACCCGATTTATTAATTTCGTGGAAACAAAGGCGACAAAATAGGGTGTGTGAGAAGGACTCTGCAACGCTGACGCAATTTGCCTTATAAGTGGGTTTCCTAACCAGGCCGAAATATGCACTCTTGAGGCAAAACTTTTGTAGATACAGCAACTATTTATCCTCACTAAAAATATCTGATGTTGCCTGAAGGGACTCCGTTCGTCCTTCCTTGGATGGAAGTGATGCCTTCTTTGTGTATGATGATCGTATCTTAGGCGACTGTTATATGCGAGTGGGTGGGTAAATGGGCTGTGTTGTGATTGATCGTGTGTGTGTGTGTGTGTGTGTTTTTATGTGTGTGTGTGTGTGTGTGTGTGTGTGTGTGTGTGTGTGTGTGTGTGTGTGTGTGTGTGTGTGTGTGTGTGTGTGTGTGTGTGTGTGTGTGTGTGTGTGTGTGTGTGTGTGTGTGTGTGTGTGTGTGTGTGTGTGTGTGTGTGTGTGTGTGTGTGTGTGCGTGCGTGTGAGTGTGTGTGTGTGTGTATGTACATATTTTTAAACCTACATGGTGCCCACAAACTTTATTTTAGGTATTAATATGGGAGAAAAGCCTCATCGGGCACCCAGCTGTCGCTACATTTTGCGACCTCCGTTAATCCTTATTTATCAGTTTGCACATGATGAGACATACATAATAGGTATTAGGCGGTGTCCCTCACTTCGTCTCCCCTTCGATTTCCTATTTCGTGGCTCTATCTTTCTCACACAAACATAACCCGTCTCGAAAACCACTTCGACTTTAAATACCACTCGAGCTCTCTCCCCCGTATGAAGTACATGCTGAAGTATTGGCCATCTCTCAACCTAACAAACTTTAGCCGCTTGGGGAATCCTTGATGAATTTTGATAAAGTGAGTTTCTTACGTTCCTTCTATATTTTTTATCTTAAGCCAAATCTAAAGGGATATAAGCTTATCCATACATTGCTGCATTCAGCAGTCATTAGGATAAATGAATATATAAAGAAATAATAATAAGAAAAAACGATCAAGTGGAAAATGTAAATCAATATACATTTGAGCTATTCATTTTTAAAGAATATTGCATCCATAGAAAGCATATAAAAGTATATCTCAGTAAATAATATTTATAATATGTATTAGTGTATTACTAACACCGTCCCATGCAATGGTCCCATCATGCAAGTAGTTGTATGGAATTTTTTTTTACTATTCCTCTCAACCCTCCAACAAAACCGATCTACAACGAGGGCTGAGGGAGATGACAAAGCGAAGCTACTACATGTGTTACATTGGTACTTTAGAAAACAGAATAAGAAGTAACGAGAGAGAGAGAGAGAGAGAGAGAGAGAGAGAGAGAGGAGAGAGAGAGAGAGAGAGAGAGGAGGGGGAGGGGGAAGGGGAAGAAATGGATGGGGTTCTCGGAGAGGGATGGAGAGGGGCCCGGAGCGCGACCGGCGGGTCTGGCTGCTGTCATGGGTTGGAAATCTATTGACCACCTCCTCTGGCCTGACAAAGCGGCCGCTTCGCGCATTTATCATCACCCAACAATACCTGTCATGGCAACTGTATGCTACCTCGAAACTGAAACACTGATAATATTTTATGTGTGAGATGTACCTTATCTGTATTAAAGTAGCGACATCATGAGGGTGGTTTGAAGAGTGCCCTTCTGTATGGGTAAAATCCACGAGTGACCCCTTAACAAAACTGAAAGAAAAATGATTAAAAATTGTGAAATTCCCTCATAAGTGGTTATTATGATTGGCGTATTCTGCTCGCTCTCCTGAACACCTTGTAGCGTGTCTGGCGCCATATATTTGTTTTTTAGCATGAATCTCACTTGTATTTTGATCAGGCAACCCAATACATCAATATTTGATTGCTTTGAAGACCTGTATCAAAATACTCATAATTGCAATGTCGAGGAATAAGTGGCTTACTGACCCTGGTGTTGATAATTCACCAGAGAGACCAAGACATTACTGCCGACAGGAATGTGTGGACCATCGCTAATTTTGCACCTTTCGGTGTCACATATACTACTGGGCTGTTAAGTAGCTCATGGCTCCCTTTTATCAGTTTCTTGGGTAACTGGGTTTTTTGTATGCCACCCTGATTGGTTAGGTTGACATGAATTTGTGACCCTGTCGAGCAAGAACAATCAATGACTGGTCCTGCTGAGATGCAATCAAGGGAGAAAAGCACACGAGGAGTCTTCCATCATAAACTTGAGGTCATGTGACCCATCAAAAATAAACGAATCACTGTGTACCATTCAATTATTACACAAAAGCTTCCAAGGACGTTTTGTGCGTCTCTATCTATGTTAGGGGATTAGAAATAACCATATAATATATTTTCTACCACTGAGCATTGTTTAGTGGATGACTCGTCCCTCCTCTGTGATAAATTTCCATTCACTACCGTGTGCGTGATTGCACCCTTTATTGAACTTTAATATTGTTGACAAAGGCAGTAGACATAATCAGAAAGACCCGCCTCTGTATATCTCATTGAAAGTCAGTTTACGCATATCCTCTTAGTGTCTTCTGAAGATATCCTGCTACCTGGAAATGACAAAGAAGTTTATTTCGTATTCAAGTTGAGATTAAAGAGACGAGATTTAGCTGAGACGAACAATACGACTGATAGGACACAGCCGAATAGTTCCTTTACCTTGATGACGTATTATTCCGGGCCAGTCAAGCATGGCACGAAGGCGGAGCTCCCACTTAAGGCGGACGAGATGATGGTATGAAGAAAGGAGTGATGTGCAGAGAGAGAGAGAGAGAGAGAAAGAGAGAGAGATAGAGAGAGAGAGAAAGAGAAAGAGAGAGAGAGAGAGAGAGAGAGAGAGAGAGAGAGAGAGAGAGAGAGAGAGAGAGAGAGAGAGAGAGAGAGAGAGAGAGAGAGAGAGAGAGAGAGAGAGAGAGAGAGAGAGAGAGAGAGAGAGAGAGAGAGAGAGAGAGAGAGAGAGATAATATGTTATGCGTTATGTTCGTGCTAAAATGTGAATGACTGATAAAATTGGTATAAGTAGGGTTGATCCAAAAAGCGGTAAGTGATAATGATATATGCTTGAAACACAAGGTATGACAAGATATTTCGATGGGTACAGAAAACTATAAGTAAGCCGTTCGCTGGAAAACAAAACAAGTGACGCTTTCATATATCAAATTTGAAACAAGGGATAGGATAGGGAAGCAGGGAGAAAAGTAGTTAGTGTTGGGTATAGACACTTGGTTGCTGGATAATGAAGCATAGATATGTGATGTGCGTGAACAGATTTGTATACAAGAATAAAATGTAAGAGACCTATATATATATTATGTACATATATTTTTTTTTTTTTTTTTTTTTTTTTAGGAACACGATCCATACAACAGACGAAAAATGTCTCAGAAACAGCCCTTACAGCGCGTATGATGACCAGTTTCATGTATTCTAACTCAGTGATTATAATTATCTATCATGGTCTATGCAGTCCGTGTCCATTTCTTCAGCTGTGATTATGTGAGGATACGAACTCGGGAGATTTTACGTACTTCAGTAAGAAAAAAAGAAGTCTGTCATTCTACTTTAAAAGCAAAAATCACCACAAAGATTGCCTTCTTTCGCCCATCTTTCTCACTATACATGAATCTAATCACTTACGTATATTCAACTGTTCATGATTTCCCTTTTCCCCCTCCACCCACTACGATTATTTAACATTATTGACATAAAACATATTGAACATATTAAGAACATAAGAAAATAAGGAAGCCACAAGAGGCCGCGAGACCTACACGTGGTAGGTCGACGTGTATGTCCTCTCCAATTAATCTTGATTAATCACTCCCAGTATAGCGTAAAATCGTTGTAGGAAGGGTTAGTATTTATGTGCAAGCTCTTGCACATCTGAAAGTGATGTTAGATGTTTCTTGTTCGCAGGATTTATGCTTTTCTTTAAAGAACTGTTGAGAAACAAACAATGCTGACATGTCTAACAGAAGATCACCGTAGCAACCACCATCAACATCAGATCACCATTGATCGTGCACCATCACGTTAATGCGCGCTAAAGATACAACGTTCCTAGTTCATGTTTTGTTCATGCGTGTGAAGGAAACCATGCGCAATTTACATCGTGCAAGTCAGTCGCTTTTCCCGAGGTATACATGAAGCGCCATCATTACTATCATTTCCGTGACGAAATATTAAGAAACAGCTTCGAAAATTCTGAAGAAATCTTCATATTTTCCCCGTGAACATTAATGTATAGACCAACTCACAAGGGAGTCTTAATTTTCTTTGTGGCCATGTCACTCAGGGCATTGGGTCAGAGAGGCAGATGTGATCAACAAGCTCTGGAAATGAACACTCGTCGACACGTCTGTCGAACGATCTGACACTGTGTGGGTGGAAGTGTCGAAAGTTTCACGGTGCAGCAGGGAAAGAAGGCCATCATAGACAAGGAGGTTGATGAGTATAACGATTCTATATAGAAACATAATTGTGATGTGATATTTACTTGACTCACATGAATGACATGTGACGGCAAGAGATAGAGAGGGGCGTAGGGAAGTGTCCTGTCAATTCTAAATAAACTAAAGAATAGAGAATAACATTATTTAGTACTCGCCATTACCAGTACCACACATTATTCAGTTGGCCACTCCCTTCGCCAAAGCGGAATCAGAGAGCGGTGCAAAAGTCATGATGCTGCGGTAATTACCGAAGCTCAAAGGGAAAGTGGAATCAGTTCGAGGATTCGAAAAATGAAGTTAAGGAGAGGCTCTAAGCGAGCAGAGAGAGAGAGAGAGAGAGAGAGAGAGAGAGAGAGAGAGAGAGAGAGAGAGAGAGAGAGAGAGAGAGAGAGAGAGAGAGCGAGAGCGAGAGCGAGAGCGAGAGCGAGAGCGAGAGCGAGAGCGAGAGCGAGAGCGAGAGCGAGAGAGAGAGAGAGCAATACTGCTTATGAAAAGACGCAAATGAATACAATACTTTTAATTTATATTAGTTTTTTAAATGTCTTAATTTATATTGATTAAAGAATATTTTGTTCAATGAACACTTAACTTAGGTTTCTTATATTTGTGTGTACATGTAGATGCTATATCTATATGTAAATATTTCCTTAGGGGCTAAGCATTAGAATAGATGCTCTTATGACATAACAATTTTATGGTCATACCCTTTTGGGTATACCTTTTTTATGGTCATACCTTTGCAGAATTCCATGTGTGGGAGCTATCTGCAATTATATCTTATTGTTTAAATAAAAGAGAGAGAGAGACGGAGATAGAAAAAAAAATAGTGTTCGACGAAATAAATGATACTTTGTTTCAGGTAAGCTTTTTTCTATCTTCTTGTTTCCTGATTCTCCCATATAGTATGTTTTCAACTGAGCTTTAACCACTTTTCAACAACCTTTGTGTGCTAAATTCATTGTTATTTTCTCTTCCCAGTATTTGTTTTACCAGCCCGTCAGGGTGGCAAGGTTGGTAGAGACGTGAGTTCCCAATGTGCAGCGTCTGTATTTCGTCAGCGGTTCGAGTCGCCTAAGTTCATGCTAGTGCGGCGCTGTATAGTCAATACCTTTAGTTGTAATTGGGAAAGGTAGATAGATGGAAAATCTTATCTTATTTGTTTTACCCTTCGTTGAGGCTTAAACATTGCTTGCTTGAAAATATTAACATGCAATAATTAATATCGTGCAACATTTATAGTAAGAGGGTAGTGCTCTACTTCCTATTTTTTTTTTTTTTCAGTACTAGAACTGATGAAGACTAACTTAGAACAGTAGGTTTATTATACTCTTGGGGTTGGTTGCGATGACTCGATAATAACGTTATGTGAGACACATCAATAACGGTTAATGATTTACGAAACATATTGCAGATGTCAAATACAAGCATCCATTCAGACCGTGATCTCGTTATGTGCTCGGCAGGTCAATGATTGAACATTACATTGTAACGATGTAAAACAATAACTTTTCATTAGTCTCTACCTGATAATATTTGGAGTATATATGGAACTAAAAAGCTATATCGAACGAATCCCATGAAATATAAAGCTGCTGTGAACAAAAACAAATAACAAATAGGACGATATTCATGAGAACATGTCTCTTATCGATTCCATTACGAAACAAAGTCAGCATTATATTGTTAGCACTATTACCGGCGCGGCACCCTCTATAAACACACTCCTCATGCCATTTGTAAGGATGGAAGAAACGTTATCTGTCCCAGCAATGACTTTGTTTGGGTTTCAGAGTGGGGTTCTGTGTAAGCAGAAACCAGCAATGGAACCTTTTTTGTATCAGTCTTGCTACTTCCAGACATCAACTTTGAAACGACACAAGTAGCATTGTCAACATCACTGGCAGCGTCACTGTCAGGCGCAGCGACACTTATTCTCACTCCACGTCATTCACGTTTCTTCAACACAAGGACTACCATGTCTCCGACAGTCACTGAAATCAAATACGTATAATAATTAAATCTACGAAATATAAATAGCTTTATCATTAATTTCTTTCCAGTCAGATTCGATTCCTTTTGGTATCGTATCACAATCGTATTACTTGGAATAAACACACTTGTTGTTTACATCGCTATATTTCACATGAATATCCTATTTCAGTACATTATTTGGTATTAACTAGGGTCACTTAATGTTTTCAGATCACTCTCTCTCTCTCTCTCACTGAAAATCATTCTAAACCAGTGAAGTTCAGATAATCTTAAAATTATTTTAATTATAACTTGACATATCAGCATGTTGCTATCAGGTTTTTGAGTCCTTCATTTCGGTGTTGTGTTCCGCGTCCTAAACAAGTGAATGTGTCCATAGCATGAACATTTTTCATCGCATTATACGAAAACAGGTTACACATATTTAGTCTGGCGCCAATAATTAGAATGGTAGAAAACTATCATCCCATCATATATGTTTGTTTAGTGGCTTTGAGGATGCATGCCTGCGGCTGCTTGTTTCATTTAAGGTTATGGCTCTCAAAACAGTTTTTGTATATATCATCACTTTCCTTTTCGACCAAGTATAATTAACCAACGAGGAGAGTACTTTCCCAGCTGAACCTATACTGTTTCGATATCAATGTGGTACGGCTAACTCCATACACACACCATACTGATATAATTCATGATTCCTGTCGGCTAATCATCTCACACACACTAAGAAAAAAAGGTACAACTTTGCACCTTTAAGGTTGCAAGGTTGCACCTTAACACTAGGGTGCAGCTTTTGCACCTTATGGTAGGGTGCAACTTTGTACCTATAAAGGTGCAAATATGCACTTTTAGAGGGGCAATTTTGAGCAAAATATCTACCTTTAGAGATACAACTTTGCACCCTTATGGGTGCAAAATATGCACCTTAAGAGGTGCATACTTTGCACCAGGGGCGTAGATAGGCCTGGGCATTGGGGGCTGTAGCCCCGAATGTTTTATAAATAGCCCCGGATCTCAAATACCTTTTTTTATTTTTTATTTTATTTTATTTTCTCACAAAAATAAGATAAGCTCTGACTGGGGCCAATATAAAATTATAGTAAAAAAAGCAAGATATTTGGTTAGATGTTACTTAGCGTATGCTGATATGGCATCCTTTTTATGAGCAGGACATGAGAGAGGTGGAGAGAAGAGAGGAGATGAGGAGTGCATGACAGAGGAGACACCAAAAGACCTTTTGGAGAGGTGAAGAAGAGAATATCAGATGGACAAGACACAGAGTTAACAGAAGTGCATTTTTTTCCAAGTGCATTTTTGTGTGTCCTTGCCCAGTCCTTTGTGTTGTAAACATATAAAAAAAAAGTAGTTATAAGACCGAGGTTGGTCAGATTTCAGTACTGAACAAAGCATTGGGAATATACAATCTATATGACTGCTTCATCACGCCAAAGCTCTTTTTCTTAGGGTTTTACTCCCACTGATGAAAATAAAAATAATATCGAAGTTGAACCCCAACTTAGATTAATTGTCTTAATTTTAATTTAATTTCATGTTTCGAAAGTTATCCTAAGCAAATTACGGAGCCTTTTGGTAGAGCACAGTGTCTCACATCTTATATTCATTATACTAAAAAATAAATTGAAAATTATCCTTTAAAAATTTTAAGATCTCTTGGCTGGGCTAAGCCCCCAATGTTTCAAGATCCTAAATACGCCCCTGCTTTGCATCTTTAAGGGTGCAAAATTATGTCACACATTTTGAACCTTTAAGGGTGCAAAGTTGCACCTTAACACTAGGGTGCAACTTTTGCACCTTATGGTAGGGTGCAACTTTGTACCTTTAAAGGTGCAAATATGAACCTTTAGAGGGGCAATTTTGAGCAAAATATCTACCTTTAGAGGTGCAACTTAGCACCCTTGAGTGTGCTAAGTTGCAACTCTAAAGGTGTTATGTTTTGCACCCTCAGGGGTGCAAAGTTGCACCTTGACGCTAGGGTGCAACTCCTGTGCCAGGTAAGTATGATTGCCGCGACCAGATGCCAGTTCTTATGCCGCCAAGCTGAACACCTACGCAAGGTAAATTATTTATATGGTAATACTTTCCTGAAAACAAGATGTCATATATGGTATACTAGCCGCAAAGCCGCCCTCCGGGCGGACTTTTTGTCTA
This sequence comes from Chionoecetes opilio, assembly GCA_016584305.1. NCBI lineage: Eukaryota > Metazoa > Arthropoda > Malacostraca > Decapoda > Majidae > Chionoecetes > Chionoecetes opilio. The sequence continues at coordinate 44,518 of JACEEZ010006102.1, read as the reverse complement.
GCTCCTGCGGAGGGCTATTGGTGGGCCTTCGGCCCACCACCTGTGTTTGGTGACACACAGCCAAACACAGACTCTCCAGATAGCCCCTTCTAACTTTCCTGAAATCATGGATGTAGAAATGTATGTATTAACGCCAACCCATTCACATCACCCCCAACCCATTCACTCACCCATTACCCATCACCCCCCACCCATTCACTCACCCATTACCCATCACCCCCCACCCATTCACTCACCCATTACCCATCACCACACACCCATTCACTCACCCATTACCCATCACCCCCCACCTATTCCCTCACCTATCACCCATCACCCCCAACCCATCACCCCCCACCCATTCACTCACCCATCACCCCACACCCATTACCCATCACCCCACCACCACCATACATCAAGGTTTCCTCAATTCTCGCAACCCACTTTTTTTTCACAATTCTCGCTAATAGGCTGCTAAGAAAAAAGAAGAAGCAAGTGATCGGATCATCACCAAAATAGCTTTAAAACCTTCCCCTGGTTAACCTGGTTCCAAAACTGTGCCATATGATGGGATTGCGCCACGGGGGGCGGAACCTATAGCACACACACACACAGACACACATACACACTTTCGCTTATATTATTATAGATAGATATACTAGACTGTATAATATATAATAAGTATTTGTGCCGCTTCTATACCGCACGGTTGTCCAGCTTATAACTCCATAATTTTATTCATAAGTCATCAGACATCAGACAAGTACGTACTTATCTCTATCACTTCCATTCAAATATATACAGAGCGACATTAGTTTTGCCCTAAAACAGGAGTAGCAATCACTTCTCATTCCTCCTTTCACTGTGAGAACACATCATCAACATTGTCTTGTTTTAAAGTAAATCCAATCAACATTTAGTGCAGTCATACAAGTTATGTTTTATCTCAAGCTCAGTTATTTGTGTAAATAATATTTCTATAGGTACCATGCAATACATTTTTCATAAAAAGATAACACAATACTTAATAATAATAATAATAATAATAATGTCGGTGGTATTAATGATAATAATAAGTTATAATAATAGATGGGGGGCCATCAGGTCTTCGTTGATAATGAAATTATATATATAATTTATAATGATTATATATTATATAAATACAATAATAATATTTATGATAAAAAAAAAGAATAACAATAATGATAATGATGATGATAATAAGCATAATAATAGTAGTAGACTAATAATAATATAAATAATAATAATAATAATGATAATAATAATAATAATAATGAGAATGTCAGTAATAATAATTATAATAAAATTAATGATAACTGTAATTATATCTATAATAATATAAGCGAAAGTGTGTGTGTGTGTGTGTGTGTGTGTGTGTGTGTGTGTGTGTGTGTGTGTGTGTGTGTGTGTGTGTGTCTGTCTGTCCGCGCTAGGTGCCGCCCCCAGTGGCGCAATCCCCTCATATGGCACAGTTTTGGAATCGGGTCGACCAGGGGAAGGTTTTAAGCCCACTTATGAGATGATCACTTTTTTCTTTCTTTTTTTTAGCAGCCTATTAGCGAGAATTGTGAAAAAAAGTGGGTTGCGAGAATTGAGGAAGCCTTGATGTAGGGTGATGGGTAATGGGTGAGTGAATGGGTGAGGTGATGGGTAATGGGTGTGGGGTGATGGGTGAGTGAATGGGTGGGGGGTGATGGGTGATGGGTGAGGGAATAGGTGGGGGGTGATGGGTAATGGGTGAGTGAATGGGTGGGGGGTGATCGGTGAGTGAATGGGTTGGGGGTGATATGAATGGGTTGGCGTTAATACATACATTTCTACATCCATGATTTCAGGAAAGCTAGAAGGGGCTATCTGGAGAGTCTGTGTTTGGTGGGCCGAAGGCCCACCAAACACAGGTGGTGGGCCGAAGGCCCACCAATAGCCCTCCGCAGGAGCTAGCCAAAAAGTCCGCCTGGAGGGCGGCTTTGCGGCTAGTTATTAATAATATTGATAATTATTATTTGTTATAGTCGTAA
>JACEEZ010006102.1:30000-32500 GCA_016584305.1 Chionoecetes opilio | reverse complement strand
TGTAAAGCTGAAACTGTGCTTCCTGTGCTCATTAATTATTTATGCTGAGGAAGTCCAACGCACCTGACAGAATCAATACCATCACGCTCACGTCAAAAGTAAAATTGGTGATGTTCTGGCCAGGATCCTTTGCAAGAGCTACATAGGTTGTGTCTCTCAAGAAGTAAGTTTTCGGTGACGGAGTTGTATGTCTCACACAAACTGATTGAGGGACACATGAGAGTTAATGTGATTTTGGCACATTCTTTTCAATCTTCAGGCAATGTTGCACGTAAAGATACAATCATAATCATTAGAATATTCGACATAACTTTGTTCCTGCTTCTTCGCATTACTTAGCCGAGCTACATATATACACAATGGTTCAGAAGCTTAGCAAACTTATCCTGTTCAAGATTGATTGAGATAATGAGTGGTCCATAGGGAAGGGCTCACGCCCTGACGAGTTGGGAATATACGTTGATCGATAGGGCGCCACCGCTTCATTGTGGCCTTTAATACTCTCAATCATAACCCATTGTTCGTTCCAACGCTGAAATATTCAACGTCATCACTGTTATGCCGCACAAATATCATAAATTCAGGAGGCGCTTGTTTTGTGTCATTCATTTGAACCTACGGTGGGTGTACACCGCTCTGTGGTGTACCATGAAGAGTTTTGTGAAATTTTGAAGAAACATATTTAAAGAAATCTTTGTGAAATAAGAGTGACATGCTGCTGTATCAGGTAGTTTCCGACAACACAGCCTTATATTATAAGTTGTTTTATATATTCGTGGAAGAAATGTCAGTGAAATATCCGGCAATGTGCCACGTTAGCCGGTTTCTTAACATTTAGTTTGTAATATTATTCATTCATGGCTAAAGCTACAAGTTCAGACTACCACAGCCAGCAATCAAGAGGTGACAATACACTATTGACGACCACTATAACTCACAACTCAGACATGAGAATTACTATTGAGTGTTATTGATTTAATTTTCGATGTGACTGAAACCTCAATCACAGCAGACAATAACAATTATGCCCCATTGTTGGAGTGGACAATACACCGTTTACTCGTGGCTTTGTGGCTGGGAACCTATTCGTTACTCGGTGGGTATGATGCATCGGGCATGCGTGGTTTGGCGGGGATAGAAGCCTGGAGGAGGACGACTGTTGTTGACTGGAGGGTGAAGTCTCAAGGGACACTATTGAAAGCCCAAACACAGCATGAATCTAAACACAGGAAAAAAAAAAAATCATCGCGGTGACCAAAGCTGGTGGTGAGCGGTTGGGAGAAAGGGAAAAGAAAAAGACTATACCGTACCAGCATTGTATAGGAAGCGGTTATAGGCATTTACAAAAAGACGTAATAGTATTACTCATAGACGATGAATACAGAAATTTCTATGCAACTCTGATTATTTTTTTCTCTCTCTCTCTCTCTCTCTCTCTCTCTCTCTCTCTCTCTCTCTCTCTCTCTCTCTCTCTCTCTCTCTCTCGTGTATGACAAAATTATCATTGCCTCCAGGGAGACGTGGCCACCGTTAAGTAAACACAGGGCGGCAAAAAAAAAAAATTGTCGCATCCGCCACACACAAACCGTGTAAATGTTATCACCGAACATAAGTTTCAATCCATTATCCTCGCTACAACGGGAGGGCGGTAATGGGGAATTTACACGCAACAAACAAGTCTGGGTGAATAATGGATACCCTGGACCACTTTACGCATTTTCCAGACCAACAGTTGCACCCTTACTTCCCTGCACTCCTTTCCCTGCCAGACCCATCGTAATTGAAACACCATTACCCAACACCGCAAAGGGTTATGCGACAATAGCTGCTCACACTGGAACGTGAATTCACAATCAAAAAGAAGCACGCAGGTCGCAATCCAGTGTATATGTAATCAATACTGTGGGCTGAGTGTTGGTCTCGGACTGCTGAGCTTCCTTGGTTGCCCTCATCTGTCCTATCTTCCCTTCCCCAATGGAACAATTTTCTTTATCTCCCCTTATGTCCTCACAGTAAGAACGAAACAAACTGTTTGGTAGGTATACACTCGTAAAACTAGGTGTGACAAGTATCAAAGTGGAGCAAAAACCGTTATTACGGACTTAATTTACATAATGTATGGCGATAATCCTACTGCATGTTTTATATCAAATTATTATTTTCCAACAGGAATTAAATATTAAACAACGAAAAGGCAACCTAATCGTAATATAATGGAAAATTGAACGTACTTCAATTTTATTTACTTAACATGAATGTAATGCAAGTATGTAATACTGTATGTAATATTATGGGGAGGCGGTAGCAGATTGGTTAGCGTCTCCGAGTGGCGTTCTCGGTGCCCCGAGTTCAATCCCGAGTGAGAACCATAAATCCACTTAAAATCTTTCTGCACCGTCGATTGGCCTTGGCCTAAGAACACCTACATGTTGCCCATTAACTCTACCTTCGATTGCAAGTGCATCGGAGGACACAAGGGGGCGGCATGAGCCTCTAATCA
>JACEEZ010006102.1:20000-22500 GCA_016584305.1 Chionoecetes opilio | reverse complement strand
TCTCCTTCTTCTTCTTCTTCTTCTTTTTTTACATATTTTCCGTCCAATATCATGTTGTTATCATTACTATATTACTATCATTACCATTATCATTGTTATATTTTTTACACTTGTTGTTGTTTTTATTGTTTTTATTATTGTTACTATTGTTATTCAAATAATAATAATCATAATTAAAATACTAATAATTTTCATTTACATTATTATCATAATTATTATGTTTATTAATATTATAATGATCATCATTATTATTATCATGATTATTATTAATATTATTGTAAAAAGTAGTAATACAAATATTATTTATACTACTACTACTAATAAAAATAATAATAATAATATCATTACTATCATTATTATTTTTACTACTATTATCATCATTATTATCATCACTTTTACTATTATTGTAATTATTTGTTACTATTGCTAGTACCCACTGCCCTTACTACTTTTACTTATACGTTTTCTCCTACTACTACTACTACTACTACTAGTAATAGTAGTAGTAGTAGTAGTAGTAGTAGTAGTAGTAGTAGTGCTACTACTACCACAAAAGGAAAAACTACTACTACTACTACTTCTACTGCTAGTAAGAACATAAGAACATAAGAAAATAAGGAAGCTACATGAGGCCGCGAGGCCTACACGTGGTAGTTCCTGTAAACTACTACTACTACTACTACTACTACTACTATTACTACTACTACTATACTACTACTACTACTACGACTACTACTACTACTACTGCTACTAGTACTACCACTACTGATGATAACGATTATTACAATAATAATTATATCAATAATGATAATATAAATAATAATAATGATATTAGTGATAATATTCATAATAATAATAATAATAATAATAATAATAATATTAATTATACTACTACTACTACTACTACTACTACTACTACTTATAATAATAATAATAACAATAATAATATTAATTATAATACTACTAATAATAATACTAATAATAATAATAATAATACTAATAATAATAATACCAATAATATGTTACTCAGTTAGGACAAGTTGTATAACAGTACTAGGTCCAATTCCAATCCCTGGTCAGGGCGTCGTAGCCTTCTCACCATACGCATATGGTAAGGTGGCTACGACGCCCTGATCAGGGGTTTGAATCCGACCTGGTACTGCTATACAAAAATAATGATATTGCTAATAATATTAATATTAATGATAATAATAATAATGAAAATATTAATAATAATGATGATAATAACTATAAAAATAATATTTATGATATGATATGATTTATATGATAATAATAGCAATGATAATAATAATATTACTAGAGTCATGGTTATTAATATTACATCTACTACTACCAAAACTTATTCTACTACTATTATTACTACTACTACTACTACTACTATACTACTACTACTACTACTACTACTACTACTGTTAGAGCAATTGCGTGGATGTGTTGCGGCAAGACGGCACAGAGGGTGCTTTTGGCACACTAATATGTTGTACTCTTATACGGTATTATCAAACTCCCAGGTGATATTTAGGAAAACTGAACCTACCATCATTTGCATGAGTCAGTGCTGCATATCAAGAGTATTAATTAATTATAGTTAAATATACCTAGAAAAAGGTAATGAGAGCAAAATAATACTCTGCATACATTGTTTTCACTTTCATCACTTTCTTTGCTTCAACTCCCTATTATTCATGTAAATTTGCCTGCTTTGATTTTCCATTCATTGTTTCGGAATCACCACAATTTTCCAATTATGATGGTGTATGACATGCACCAACGCAAAAATAAGTAGATGGTCAAAAATTCCCAGGAGCACAAAACTTGTGACGGAACAGCTTTTCGACATGGTGAGCGTCGCTACCCCAGCGTTTCTAGCCACCATGGCGGTGAGGCACAGGTTGGAGCCGTATTCATATTTTTGTTTGCTACCGCGTTTAAAAGCACTACCACTTAAAGTGATGGTCTAAAAGTGTTTCATAATACTTTGACCAACGTTAGCAGGATTGGCCAGCTAACTTAAGTACTCAAATAAAGTCGCACCAAAAAGTGGAATCGACATCGGGAATTGGATATAAAGGATGATTTTGCGCGTAAGAAATATTAAGAATATTTTCAAGTTTAATATATAGCATATTTTTTTATAATTTTAGTTGTTTTTATTCCATAAACACAAAAAAAGTGATAGAAACTAATCGATGTTTACGGCTTGTGGCAACTCAATTCAAGCTACAACATGTCACATGGTCGGCAACATTGGATGTTCGCCTCGCCAATCTCCACCTGCACCACACAAAACTTACAGCACACATGCACCATCTGCGATTGTCCCCTGACCCTCACTACCCTTGGTGCAGGACCCTCCCGTAGACCATGAACACTTGCTGCTGCAGTGTCCATGCTTCCACTTCCACTGCGTTGCTCCCGCTCTCAACTCCTCGCCCCAACTCAACATCACCACCTTTGTGCTGTCCACCCTGCTGGCGGC
>JACEEZ010006102.1:0-2500 GCA_016584305.1 Chionoecetes opilio | reverse complement strand
ATATATATATATATATATATATGTATATAATATTTATATATAAAAAAAAAAAGAGAGAGAGAGAGAGAGAAGAGAGAGAGGAGAGAGAGAAGAGAAGAGAGAGAGAGAGGAGAGAGAGAGAGAGAGAGAGAGAGGAGAGAAGAGAGAGAGAGAGAAAGGGGAGAGAGAGAGAGAAGAGGAAAAAGAGAGAGAGGGGGAGAAAGAGAGAGAGAGAGAGAGAGAGAGAGAGAGAAAAGAGAAGAGAGGAGAGAGAGAAGAGAGAGAGAGAGAGAGGAGAGAGAGAGAGAGAGAGGAGAGAGAGAGAAGAAGGAGAGAGAGATGATATCATTAGTGATTTTTTCTTTAAAAATTATTATCATTTACATTATTTTTATTTTTATTATTGTTATATTTAGAGTGTTAATTTTATAATATTTTTAGTATAGTTATTTTATTATCAATGTAAATACTATTATTATTAATTTTTATATAATCATTATTACGTTATTATCATAATTTTACTAAAAATTTATTTAACTTTATTAATTTTTTATTATTTAAAATTTTCATTGTTATTTTTAATTCATTACTATCATTATTTTATCATTACTTACTTACAATCATTATCTTATTTTATTTAAATTATAATTTTAATTTCCATTTATATAGGAGTATGAGTAGTAGTAGAGTAATAGCAATGGTACCTTTTTAATACCATTATAATTTTTTTTATCACTTTTTCTTATTTCTTTTTTTTATTTAATTTTGGATTTTTTATTTTTATTATTATCATTATCACATTATTATTACATTTTAAATATTATTATCATTTTAAATTTTTATGTTTTTTTTTTTCTCGCCCAAAATTTTATTAAAATTTTTTTTATTATTATTATTGTTATTTTAAATTTTTTATTATTTTCATTTTTTTATATATTTGTTTTTTTTTTATAATTATTGTTTTTTTTATATTATTGTTTTTTATTTATATTTTTATTTTTATCGTTTTTTTATTACTATCATAATTATCATTATTTTTACATTTTCATCGTTTTTGTAATAGTTATTTAATTGTTTTACTATTTTTTTTCCCCTTATCATCATTGTTAACGCTATCATTATTATCGTTAAACATTTATTATAAAAGATAAACTATTTTTATTAATATCTCATTTTTATCGTTAAAAACATTATCATAAATAACGATATTACTATTTATATTAACATTCATCATTTTCTAATCAAACCATTCATCTAAAAGCAAATATAACAACGCCCACACTTCGTCAATATCTTGTTTTTACTTGTAGGAAAAGTAACGTGGGGCGGATGGTCTGTTTCAGCAGGCGCCGGCGGTGAGGCAGACAGCCGCAGGCCACACCCTAAACACTCTGGGGACCCCTAAGCCGACTTAATACCAACCCTTTTGGCCCCCGGAAAGCGTAAAAGTGATCTTTAATGACCTAGATCACCCCTTGGGACGAGCGACCAGACACCTAGTCATCTTGACCAGACCCTTTTCTGACCCCTCGATCCTTCCTCCCTACCTGGACCACTTCCCTTATATTCTGCGTTTGATCCAATCTCATTGAACCCTTTTAATAGAGTATGACGGACTGAATGGTGGTCAGAAAAAGAAAATGTATTTCACGATTACTATGACTATTATAGATGAAAATTTTAATGGGGTTATGGCCTTTTTAAGAGAGGCGGGGGCCGACTTTATATTATCTGGAAGGGGAAAACGGTGTACCCAATTCGAATCCCCAGGTACCAAATCTTTGGGGAATCGTCGAGGGTTTTTTTTCCGAAAAATACCCACATACTGCCCATTGACTCTACCTATAAAAGGTTTTTTGTACATCGGAAAACACAGGGGGACAGCATGAGCCTCTAACACATGCATGCACCCCACATAAATCTTGCCTCCGCCACCACGGGTGAGGGCCAAAACCCTCTAGCCCTCTTTTGAAACCCCCAAGGCCCACCATCTGGCCCGGGGGTCACGCCCCACAGGCGTTAAAGCCGAAAGCCAGAAAAGGAAAAAAAATTAAAAAACATTGTCATTTTTTAGCTGACTTTAAATTCAATTAAGCCCGTAAAGGTGTCCACAAAATATTCATCTATCCCTACAGGGGTAGTTTAAAAAGATAACTTGCGAAAACCCAAACGGGAGAGCTATTGAAACCTAAATGTTTTCGTGAAACTTGTGTCGGCATGGGAAAAGGGTTATCAGTTCCAAATTCAAGGGGCGAGGAAATGAGTACTGTAAAAATGCGAGGAAACTACCCCCCCCCCAAAAAAAAAATTGTATTCCTTATTGTGGCGCGGCGTTTAGCATTTAATCTATCTCGCGTGTCAAAATCTTAATAAATACACCTACACCACACACACACACACAACACCACACACACAAAACACACACACACACACACACACAACACAACACCCAAAACACACACCACACACACCACACACAACACACAACACCAACACCACCACACACACCCCCACCCAAAAC
>JACEEZ010006100.1:0-20692 GCA_016584305.1 Chionoecetes opilio | reverse complement strand
CTGTTTTCACCGTCTCCAGCATGTCTAGAGTCCCAGGCAGCAGGTGCGTAGTGATTAAGCGATATTCGACCATCTAGGTGGGTTTCGAGGGCTCAAAGTTGTGTGTTTACGAGCGGAAAAAAATGAGACTAGCTTTGTGTAGCAGAACCAGAAGGGCTCATCACTCGTGCACGTCTAGCCAATCAGCGCGTCTGGGTGGGGACACTCCCTCGCGGCCAGCCAATCACGCATCAGCTCCTTCCTCCCACACGTCAGTCACCCTCAAGTTTATCACGTGCAAGGTTGCACTGCAGAATTCTCTTGAACTTTGTACTTTGATAATGGACTCGGATGTCTCAGATCGTGAGGAGGAACAGTCAAGACTGACTAGAAAGAGACTTCGACAGCCTGACAAGTGGAAAAAGAATGTTGCTAAGACAGAAAAGGGGCACATGGTGAAGAGTATGTCAGTATTGCAACAAACGAAAAAGTGGCGGGGAAAGTGCTCGGTCCACCATGTGCTTGCCCTAAAAATTGCTATCGTGTCGTTGGCTTAGATAAATGCCGTGAAATTTTTGCACATTACTACGCCTTGGGGGATCGATCACACGGCCCAAACATGGTACCTAATAGACTGTATTAGTGTCGAAAGTGTAAAAAGAAGAGAGGTGAAGGGGAGGCAGAGTCGGCGGTCTGTTACTCGGTTTTACAAGGTCGTGGTGCATGACAGGAATATTAGTGTGCAAGATAGCCTTCATCCACATTCACGCTATCAGTACCAAACGGGTGAGGGCTGCATTGTCCAGAAGAACAGTAGCGGGAACTGCTGCAGTGACCAAAGAGGCAGACACGAGCCTCACAATAAAACAATAGAGGAGGCAGAAGAAGCTGTCATAACCCACATTAAGGGCTGCCTGTGTGCAGCTCCCACTATTCTAGAGCAAGAGTAACGACAGAAAGTACCTGCCAACCGGTTCTAGCCGCAAGACACTACAAAGACTATGTGGCACACCTAGAGGTGAATGAGAAGAGCAACTTGAAGGTGTCCTTTCCAAATACAATAAAAATTTTAATAAAAAGTTTAATATCGGAATGGGAACCCCTCCTAAGGCTGACATCTGAAAACTTGGGTGATGAGCGGGACATGAAAATTTAAGAACCTTAACCCGACACGGGACGATGATGACATTGGGAAACTTAAATTGAAGAAGTGCCACTTACCCAAATTTGCCCATGGGGCACACAGGATTGTAAAAGGTGTATAAAAAAAGAAAAAGATAAACCCCCTCGTGTATTTTTAGGATCTCCAAAAATCACTTAAAACCTAGACTTGGGTCCCTTGGCCCAGTATACAAAAGGAAGTTGGGGGACGTTTTAATTTTGGGGTGTTCTTTAACCCTAAAAGACCCCAGAGGAAATTGGTGATGCATATTTTTTAGTGTGGAATTTTAAAAATTACGGGTCATCGGGGGTCCTAAGAAATAGCCCCTGCCCCCCCGGCACTATTTAAACCCAACTTCATGGGGGATGGGATACGAAAAGTAAAAATTTTTTAGGAAAAATTGTGGGGGACAAAATAAGAACAAAAACTTTAGTGCGTGAAATGCGGCTGATTCTTTGGTTTGACCGTTTTGCCCTAATCAAGCACTATTTTTCTGGTGGGGGAACTTTACATGCCATGCGACAGGGGTTTCGGGAACCTGGAAAGGTGGGGTAAAGGGGGCCCAGAACGTCTTCACTCAGATCATTCCATGAATTTTAATTGAGGGAGTCCCGTAAAAAACCCCCGTTACAGTCGCGAGATGGGGACAGATCCCAAACCCTTTCCAAATTTTGACGTCCTGAAAGAGCACATGACAAAGGCCAGACGGGTGGGAAAGGGGTTTTCAAGAAGGGCCCAGGATCTTCACCTTTAAAAAACCCAATAAAAAAAAGGGGGCTTCAGGGGTTTAAGGCGGGGGTATGGCCTGTAAAACCATCAGATAAAACTTCAGAAAGGTCGTGAAAAAAATTTACAATCCTGAACCTTTAACCTGAGTGCCTTTCCCGGGCCCCCAGTAAGCCCCAAAAAGGGGGTTTTGGTTAACCTAAAAAGAACAAAAAACTAAAAGCCCTGAAAGTCCTTTTCTAATTTCGTGGATGAATGAATCCCTCCCGGGTTCTACCCCGACCTTTTCAGGACCCAGGGCTTTGCGGGTGCCCCCCAAAAGGTCAGACGAGGGGGAACCTGTCGGGACCAGGACGACTTCCTCGATTATTACCCCGCCACCACCCCCCCCAAAAACCCATTAAATTAAGCGAAAGGGGCTTCAGAGGCTTGGATTTTTGTTAAAAAATTAAAATGTTTGAAATTTTTTTTTAACCAATAAATTTTAATGTTTTTTTTAAAGGGGTTTTTTTTTGCTCTTTTTTAGAAGCTTGAAATTTCACAGATTTTTTTTTGTCATTTTCTTTTTGGGAAAAATAAAAAAAAAAACCGAGGGAAAAATTATTGGGATTTTTTTGGGGTTGGGGTCACAAAACACCCGACCCCAAAAAAAACCCAAAACAAAACCCCACAGGGCCCAGGGACAATGAAGTTTTTCCCCAAAAGCCCGAATAGCCCTTATAGGGATGATAGTAGTTGGGTATTCAAAACCCATCCAAAAAAAAATTTCGTTGTCCAGCTTAAACTTTTAATTACTCGAAATTTAAGGGTTTTTGGGGGTTTGGCCCCGGGCGGGGGGGCTGCCTTTTTTTCCCTTTAAGATATACCCTTTACCCAAACCTTTTTCAACCCAAAAAACCGCCCCCCTCCTTTTTTTTAGCCCCAAATTTTAACCCCCACAAAAAAGGGATTAAAAATGAATTTTTAAACCCCCCCCGGCCCACCAAAAAACCCCCAATACCCCTTTTAATTTTCCTGAAAGCAAAGGCCGCCCCCGGGCGGATTTTTTGGGACTAGCCCCCGAGGAGGGCTTTTGGGGGGGGGGCCTTCGGCTCTCCAGATATTTCTATTTCGGGAAAAACTCCCCGATGGGACCCATTACCCACCCCCTCGGCCCCCCCAAACAGACTCTAGATAGCCCCTTTTAACTTTCCTGTAATTCCCCCCACCAAGACCACTGTATCCCTGGACTGTTCACGCGACAATGTTTTAAATTTGCGAGGCTGCATAGGGGCCCGCGGGGCGCCCGACAAAGAGATATAGTGGTCTAGGGAAAATATCATTTTTAGACTGGTTTACAGTTTTAATGGATACGGTAATTTTCATAAAGTTTTTTCTAAATATTAAAAAAAACCCCAGAAAAAAAAACCTTTAAAAAAATTTCCTTTTAAGAGACTATGAAGAAATATGCATAAAACTTAATATTAATTTAAATTTCCCCTTTTAAAACTTTGCGAGTAATTTTTACCCCTAAAGGGGTATAAAATAGAAGCGCAATTTTTTAGTTTTCCATTGATGTATTTCTTTTATCTGATAAATTAATTAAACCATGCTTTAAATTAGCGTTAAAAAAAAATAAAATCATCAATGGGGGTAATTTTCCCGTTTGAGGTTTTTATTTACTTATATTTTTTGTTTTTCTGAAAATGAATTAGTACCATGTTTTAAATTTGCGTTCCCTAAATAAAAACCTCATAAATGGGGAAAAAAATTAAACCGTTTGATGATTTTTTTTTTATTTGGGTTGCAAAAATTTAGCGGTTTAATTAAAAGATAACGAAATTTAGCAATGGAAAGCTAATAAAATTGGGGCCCCTATTGATCCCCTTTCATGAAAAAATTTAAACCGCAAATTTTTAAAATGGCGAAGATTTGAAGTAAAATTTTTTAAGTTCAGGGCATATTCTCATAGTTGGGTAATGGCATTTCTTTAGGTTTTTTACTTTTTTTTATTTGATAATTTATAGAAAAAAAAATTTAGGGAAGATTACAGTATATCATCATATGATAAACCAGTCTATATGACCCCGTATTATATATATGAATCCGGGGCGGCCCTCCGCTTGGGGCCCCCTTGCGGGGACGGGCCCGTTTATTCCTTTGGCGCATTTCCGGGAAATTAGTGGTCTTTTCCCCCACCCACCAAATTACCATCACCCCCCACCCTTTTACCCACACCACACACCCATTCATCACCCCCATCACCCCCCTCCCCCACCCCCCCCTCCCCAAAATTCCCCTCACCTATTACCATCCCTAAATGGGGGTTTTCCCTCAATTCTAAAAACCCCCCTTTTTTTTCTTCACGGGGGGGTTCCCGCTAATAGGTTGCTAAAAAAAAAGAAAAAAAAAAAAAAAGTGTTTCGGATCATCTTAAAAGGGGCTTAAAAACCTTCCCTGGTCAACCTAAATTCCCAAAAAATGGGGCCCCTATGAGGGGTTTCCCCCACAGGGGGGGGAAACCTATCGCGGAAAAGACAGACAGACAACCCACACACACAAAACTTTCGCTTATATTTTTTATAGATGTGTACCCGCAAACCCTTGTTTTACGTTTCCAATTAACACATTTTCCCCTTTCTTAGATTGCTTTCGGTAAATAGGATGTGAAAGAGGGTTGTCAGTGCCCAAAAACATTCTGTGGGAACACCCGTAGTTTTTTCCGGTGGTGGAAATAACTAACAAACATAGATAGCTAGCACGAGGAAACGAAAAAGGGGACAAAATACAGATAGATCTAAAAAAACCCCTAAATCCCAAACTTTGTTTCGTACACGAAATGGGGACATCCGAGACTATGGGTCTTTGATAATTTTCCCGAAATGGAGGGGAAAACCCCAGATAAAAAAATTAGAAAAATCTACTTTGAAATCAGTGAAAATCAAAAGGGCAAAACCTCTAAATTTCCCCTCGCCGTATGGAAGCAGTGCGCCCCCAGATACCAGAGACTCTCGAAGGCTTTTTGATTTGGAATGAAGGCCACATTTTTTATTTATTTTTATTATTTTTATAACTTTATTTAGTTTGGGAAAAACCACAGCCCATTTTAAACCAGGGGTTCACACCCAAAACTTAATGGGTTTGAATATGGGACCGTACCCTCTAGGGCCACGAAAAAATCCCCTCTCCGCCCCCAAAAATTTTCATCTGCTGAGATTTTCCCAAAACATTCCCCCCAGAATTTATGTTCGCGAGAATTTAAAAATAGAGGTATTTTGGAAAACCGAAAACCCATCAAATTCCTATCTAAAAAAACACAAAAGAGCGCTTGGAAAAGATCGAGTCCCGGGCCCCTTAAAAACGGGGGGAAAAAATCGTCTATCCCGACAGGTAAAAGGGAAAAAGGATTTTTTTGCCGTTAAAACACATTTCCCTTTCTGAAGCAGAATGTCCTTCACCAGGGAAAATTTTTCGAAGTCAAAACCGGGAAAAGGAAGGAGGGGGGAGAACCGAAACTTTGGAAATGATCAGGCCCTAGGGTGCTCCCAAATGATCTATATAACAGGGATCGCGGAAGCCGGCTCAGCACGGGTTTCCCAAAAACGTCCCCCCTTTTCTTGAAAATTTCCCAAAACAAAGCCTTTTTTTTCTGGGCTCGCGTTGCTGTCGGGTTTGTGTTTTATCCCCTCGTCATGCCAAGCTTTTCTGCTAGTCCTGTACAAAAAAGCCCAAAGGACCGGGAAAAGGGGCAAATCCCTTTCCACCTGTGAGAACCACCACACACACACGCACCCACCCCCAAAAAAACTCCCACCCCCCCAAACACCCCCCCACCCCCCCCCAGACACCAACACCCACCCCCCCACCCCGCCCATTCCCCCTCTTTAAACCATTACCCACTCCAGTCACCCTACTAGTTAAAAAAAAATATAGGTGGATAGGGGATACTTTTTTTTTTATAGGTAGATAAGATAAGAATATTTTTTATCCCTTTTTAACAATTAGTGGGGAAACGGGGAAACAGAGATGACACTAGGAGAGGTGACACTAAAGCCGGTATTACACGGGACTTTTGCTCACTGAGCAGATTTACCCAGCTTTCTCAAAGAAACCCATTTCACGGGATCTGTTTTTTGATGAGCAAAAAAGCATACGACCCCGAGGGGCTTTTTGATACAAAAAGACATAGGCTTCCCAAAAGCGGTGTTGTTTAATGGAGATAGGGTTTTTAAATTTTTCGGAAAAAAAGAAAAAAAAAAATTACTTTTTTGGTTAAAAATTTGGTTAGGTTTAAATTTAAACCCATAAAAGGGTTTGGTTAGGTTTCATTAAAAACCCTTTTAAAGGGGAGGTTTTATTAAAAACCCATAGGTTAAAGGGTTTGGTTTCATTAAAAAACCCTTTTAAAGGTTTGCTAGGTTAGGTTTCATTTAAAACCTATAAGGTTAGGTTGGGTTTTATTAAAAAAACCCATAAGGTTTTTGGTTTGGTTTCATTAAAAAAATATAAAAATTTTGGGTTTGGTTTTTTATTATATTATTATTTTTTTTTGGGGGGGCTGCGCCCAAAAAAAAAACATCTCATTGCAACCCAAACATATTGTTTGGCCCAAAAAAAAATAGTTTGGGTCTCTTTGGGAAAAAAGATCGCCCAAACCTTTGTCCATTATTACCAAAAAATTGTTTTGTAAATCTATATGAAAAACCCTAGTCGTTTCGTTTCACTCAGCTCAGAGAGGGGGTTGACTACTAGTTACGGAAAAGACCCCCAAAGGGATGTACCCCCAAAAAGCTCAAAATCAGTGTACGAAAAAATAAATAATTTCAAATTTAATATACCTAAATTAAAAAAGGTTTTTTGATTAGGCCAAAGGTTTTTTTATTATTTAAACTTCCTGTAATCCCCCAAACGTAGCTTTTATGGCCCCCCTGTGGGCCCCCGCCGTACCCGTGGCGGGGGCGGTTTCCGGGGCGAAAGCCATTTTAGTGGACGAGGAAACTGCGGGGTTCGGCCCTTTTGGTCAGACACAAAATTTCACTTGGGGGGTAACAAAAAACCCCTTTTGCCTCTCTCGCTTTACCACATACAACCCCACCTGTCAATACACCCCTGTACGGCCCCCGCAAAACCACCCCCCCTGTCACTACCCCACCTGTTCACTAAAACACCTGTTTAAACCCCGGGCCCCGCAAAACACCTGTTTTCTGTGTATCCCCCGTTTAAAATAAAGACTTTGGGAAGGGTTTACGATGCACTAGGTTGGAAATTTAGTAGTAGTAGTAGGGGTTAAAATTAGGGTTTGTTGTAGGTGGAAATAGTAGTAGTTATGTTTTGTAGTAGTAGGGGTTAATATAGGCTTTCACATGCCCGCAAGGCCCAAAACCCCCGCCACGCCTGGGCCCGGGCCCCTGTATTTGTTTTGGTATTTGGCCCAAAAGGCGGGGGGTGGCTGACTTTGATCTCGGCCACAGCTAGGGCCCCGATCCGCGATCCATGTTATATAGACCCGTGGCTGCTGCCCATAACGCGCCTTCAAAATTGGGGTCGGAAATTTTTAAATCTGTTATTGGGAATTTTAACCCAAAAGGGCAATTACTCAATTTTTACTGACAGCGTACCTAGCTGCCCCACATCACTTGTTAAAGTTTTTAAAAGAAAGGAAACATTTTTTTCTGGGCTTTTTTCGAATGTTTGTATTTGACAAAAAATAAAGTTTAATAGGGGGGTGGGGGAAAATTGGGAAAAAAATAATGTATGATATTTATTAAAAGTTGAAAATTTTTGACTGCTTTGTTTGGGGGGGTAAAAAGACGATGATTTTTATGACGAGGGTTTTTTTTATACCTTGAGTTATTAAAAAGGGTTTTTCGATGTTTCTCTTTGACTTTTATTCTTTTACAGGAAAATGTTTATTGTAAAAAAGTAGAAATTGTTTCATGTAAATATCGGGAAAAATTCATTTACCCCGGGATTTAAATTTCTGTGTTTTTCCCCAAACATATTCGCTCAAACCCCTAATTTGAAATTAATTTTATATCTTATAGTGAAAATCCTTTTAGAAAATAAAAAAATTTTTCAAAGGGAGAATTAAAAAATTGGAAAAGAAAATGAACTGAAAACTGGGAAAATGGTCAATGACAGAAGTGTACAGTTTTACCAAATGGGAAATTTTAAATTTAAAAATGTGTTTTTCCCTATATGATCAATTATTTTTGGGTGATGTTTCGTTTTCTGGTGGTTTTTATGACTGGAAAAAAAGAGAATTTAAAAAATGGGTTTTAGAGTTTTGAAAAAGAACTATTTGCTAGAAATTAATATTGAAGTCACCAAATTATGTAACAATTTAAAATTTTACCCCCAGACCCAAACCCTAAAAAATTTTTAATGTTTAAAAAGGGAATTTTATTTCATTTTTTGCGTTGGGTGGCTGGTATATAGAACCCCAAATTTTAAAAATTATGTGGCTTTGAAAAAATTTAGAAACAAGGAACAATGTGTGGAAGATGCAAAATGATGTTTGTATTTTGCCTACCCTCTTTTAAAGGGTTTTTAAAAAATTTGCAAGACCACCCCCCCCTATGTGCTCTTTTTTTTAAAGGGTGCGGGATAAACCCTTTATATTTTAAGTTACAAATGTCATTCCCTTTTGAGGGGTTTTAAAAGACCCTAACCTGGAATTTTTTACCCAAAATTGGGTTATGCCCCGGTCAAAAAATGTTTCAAGGTGAAGCGGTTTTACTACAGATATTTTAAAAACAAAAAAATTCAAGCTTTGGGTTGGAAAAAAAATTATCGTTCAATATTGGTCAACCCTGAAAAAAATAGTGACATACGGGGTTTCCCGGAAAATTGTTTAGAGAGAATTTTATCCACTAAGTGATATGCTTGGATTTTGAGGGGGGTTTTAAATTTTTTATCTAAAAACAGTAAAAGGAATATTATGTTTTATATTCGTCAAAGTGTGATAAAGTCGGTATCGGGGCAAAGAGGTTTAAATGGTTTAAAAAAATAAGTTATCAGTATGATAAATTCATTTATGTTCACTGGGGCTGTAGGGATACGGGGAGGGAATTTCTAGCCTTGCTTCCCCCACGCGTTTTAAAAAACTGGTCACCCCCTGGCTTTATCACTGTTTTGGGGGTTTTGTCTTGGGGGGAAAGGCTTGGGAAGGGGCCTCTAGGTTTTCCCCTCCCACAGCTGACGAGTTGCTTCCTAGCGCTGTCACTGCTAGCCCATGCCCCGGGGGTAGAGACGTCACACGCACAGCAGCTGGGGGTTATAGGAGAAGCATAGGGCCCTCTCCGCACTCACCCAGCCCAACAATGCCGAGCTCTCGTTCCATAGATCCGACGAGTTCCAAAATTGGGGTCGAAGCTTGTGCCCGGGGGTAAACCCGTCGTACCAAACCCGTATCACTTGTCTATCCTTAAAGGTGCCCTCACACCTAGGTTGCTGAAAACCCCATGAGTTGCGTGTTAAAAAAAAATTTGTATACGCACCAAAAAGCAACCCAAATCAACAATTTTGTCAATTTTTAACCCTTTGGGCCTTTTTTGGGTTGCGAAAATGAAATTGGATCTCCCAATACTGCGATCATCGGCGTAAAGGTTTTCGTTGGGTTTGGTGCGAACTTACGGAAATTTGTTTGAGGTTTCGTTCAAAACTTCAAGTTGCGTTTGACCGGGTGCCTTTGTTGGAATATCGGGCACGTGATAAAAACCCATAAAACAAATGACACGGATTAGAAAAGACCCACTATTTTTTACCATTTTCAACACGCATTGTAGTAAAAGCAAAAAATAAAAGGTTTGGGTCCGAAAGGGGAAAAGGTTTGGGGGTTTCGCTGGGAATAAGCACCCAAAGGTTTGGGGGGGGGCGCTAAAAACACGAACACGACGCAAACCCCTTGCAACATGTAAGGGGACCAAAACCTGGCCAGATACCTCAAATTTGGAACCTGCGATCACCTGCGTTCAAAACTATGAGTTGCGATCGTGTTGCTGCGTAGCGTCCCTGTTGGTATAAATTGATCGCAGGCATTCGCAGAGAATTATTGAACATATTCAAAATTTCCGAACTTACTCTGCGTTTTGTCTGCGATCACCTGCGTGTTGTTGCGTACTTCAAACCTATAAAACCTATTAGTTGCGTGAGAGTTGGGTTCGGAACTTATGCCCACTATTTTTTATTCGAAACCATACGCAACTGGTGATCGCTATGGTGTGAGGGCAAATTAATGATGATCGGTGTGTCTGAAGAACGCCACCTTGCCCTCGCTTCGAGCTTGTTTGAGTTGAGGTAGTTGGGCTTTTCTGAGTTTTTGGAAGCCGGCACAAAACTTCGTTTATGAATACCTGGTGCCTCGGAGCTTCGTAACGTTCCTCATCCCCGGCCTCGCGGTCTCCGTACCTTGAAAAACGAACGTGGATGGGACGGTTACGATGGTCGTCACGCGCCCCACTCGGTACGCTCGTTCTAGTTGTATGTTTTGGTAGGCGAAGCTTCTCCTCTAGTAGTTTGGTGACTTGAACAGCTGATTGCCCCCATGTTCCCCTTCCGGATTTTCTTCGATCCCGAAATTTTGCAGGTTTTGCGTCGGTTGTAATTTTCCGGTAGTTAGCCCTTTTTTCAAAAAATCCTTTATCATTTCCCTTTGGTGCAGGGTTTTCCCTTCAGGTTTTGATTATTCATGGTCCCCTGTTTCCCTTTTTTTGTATTTCGGGGACTTTTTGCTTCTTCTTAAAACACTTTCTGGGTATACTCCAAAAAAACTGCTCCTTAGTCGTTAATCTTTTGATTGGGAGGATTACATTTTCATCGACTTGTTTATGAATTTTTTCCCATTGCACCTCTGTACGCTGGGGTCTTGGGGTTTTCCCCAAAAGGGTTTTCAGCAGAATACCCCTTTCTGATAAAATTTTTTTCCTTTGGGTTTGATCATTTTTGGAGGTAAACTGATAAGAGAAATCCCACGGGGGACGCCACAAACACCGTCTGCTCCTACCCAAAACAACTTTTTGTGAGAGGAGAGGAGAGAGAAGAGAGCTGCTAGCACACAAGCTGGGGACGAGACCCTTTGTTTGTGACGCTTTGCCGCTGTAGCGGAAAGAAAGTTTTTTTTCCCACTGAATGCTCCTATTACAGTGGTCGCTCCTTTAACCAGCGGCCATGCCTTCCCAACTGTGCGGGGTTTCGGTGAAAAATTTATGAAAAATTATAAAGCAAGGGACAAAGAGCTGGATGCATATTCCCGTTTCGGAACTATGGGGGATTTTTACTTTAAAACAATCAGTTAGGTTAGGGTTTACGTAAAGAAAAATGTAACTTTATACTAATAGGTTAACTTTGAGTGTAAATCCCAATGAGGGTTTTTTCGAGAATATCCTATGGTTTTAATTATGGATTACGCCAGGTCTTCACAACTGGAAGAATAGGGGGCGGAACAGGGTGAAGAGCCTGATAGGGAAGGGGGGGGGGACTCGGGCTGAGAGGGGGAAATCAATGGGGCTCCGCCCCATGGGGGACCTTTTTATTTTTAGGCTTTTGGTGCTGGCATAAAATTTACCCTAGCGCTTTAAACCTTTGTAACAAAGGAAACATTTTTAGAGCAAATTTAATGTACTTTATGAAAGGGGTTTCTTGGCAACTATGATAGTACTAAACTCGAGAAAAGTGGCCATCTATTGTAAAAAACGGCAAAATAGAAATTTTAATTACATACGAAAAAGGAGGTTAAAAAATTGTAATGGTCGTTGTTAATTTTTGTGTTAAACAGGTTCCTACGTAAATTTTTATAGGCGAAATCTATGTTTATACCAGGGGGGGGAGGGGCCCCTTACCAGGACAGAGTCCACGCCGGGGGCAGCCGCCCGGGAATCGAGAGACTAAAGGGCCCCTTTTGTTCCCAAAAAACCGAAAGCCGGGGAAAGTATCAGACGAGGGGGGGGGAAAAAGGGGAAAAAAAGCAGTTTCCCATTTATTTTTAAAACCCCGGATTTTTTTTCAGAAAAAGTTTAGATAAAAAATTTTCCCGTTTTTCAACAGGTTTCCCCTGGGGTGAAAACCCCGTTAAAATGCCATTGAAAAAATGCGCATTAAGGTTTTTTTAGGGCATTTTTTCCCAAAAAATTTCCGGAAACAAGGGCGGGTCATGCAGCTCAAACTCTTGTTGATAAAAAATTTAAATTTTTAATTAGCATACGTTTCCTATAAATGTTCTCCAAAAAGGACAAAAAAAAATTTTTGCCGGAAAAAAAGATGATTATGGTGCGTCAAAAAAGTGCTGGAAAGTGAAAATCACAAAGTTGCGCAAAATAAAAAAAAATATCTCAAATCGGATAAGAAAAAAAAAAACGATAGTGTTTAGGGTAGACTCTTTAAAGAAACAAAATATTCAAGGCTTTTTTTGGGGTCTGGGGGTTTAATAATTACATTCCCCAAAGGGGGAAACGCAAAAAAAGGGTAGTTTTTTTGACATTATTAGCAGCCAAAATTTGGGTCATTGTAATAAAAACGACGAAAAAATTACCTAAATACCAATTTGTACTTTTTCCGAAGATCAATAAAAAATTACATTATTTTAATATAAGCAAAAAGGTGTGTGTGTTGTTGTGTCCGTCCGGGTGCCCCCCCCTTGGCGGAACCCCCTCATAGGCACAGTTTGGAACCGGTTGCCCGGGGGAAGGTATTAAGCCCATTTTGAGATGACCCGATCACTTTTTTTTTTTTTTTTTTTTAGCAGCCTATTACGAGAATTTGGGGAAAAAAGGGGGGTCAAAATTGAGGAAACCTTTTTAAAAATGGGGTAAGGGGTTTGGGGGGTTTGGGGTGAGGGGAAAAGGGTGTGGGTGATGGTGAGTGAATGGGGGGGGGGTGGGGTGAGGGTGGGGAATGAGGGGGGGTTGGGGTTTGAGTAAATGGGGGGTGTTGAGGGGAAAAGGGGTGAGTGAAGGGGTGGGGGTGGGGTAATGGGTGAGTAAATTTGTGGGGTGGGGGTAAGGGGAGTGAAGGGTTTGGGGGTGATGTGGAAGGGTTGGCGTTAATAAACATTCTACACCTGATTTCAGAAAGCAAAAGGGGGGCTATCGGGAGAGTCGGTTTGGTGGGCCGAAGGCCCCCACCAATAGCCCCCCCGCAGGAGCTAGCCAAAAAAAGTCCTCCCGGGGGGGCGGCTTTGCGGCTAGTTTTCTATATAATTTTCTACAAAGCATAGTTTCGTTTTGAAAGGGCGTAAAAATATATTTACGGGGGTAAATAAGTTTCCCAAAGGCTCAAAAAATTTATTTAAAAACCTAATATGGGAAAAACGAAGACCGTTCGGGATCCCCACAGAAAAAGGGCACTATGAAAAAAGTGTCATGAAAAACCGGGAAAAAAAAATGTTCTAAAATTGGGAAGGGTTTTTTAAAGGGCCCCAGGAATTTTTGTTTCAAGGGGACAGTTTCTGGTACCCTTGGGTACTCAAAAAACCGCAATGCAGAAAGGGCTAAATTTTTTTCCCGACTTTCCCCTTGAGGGAATAAGTATGAGACACCCATTCGTCGTCCCTCTTTGAAACATTTGGGGATGCATAAATCCCTCAGGATGGTGGCTTCCTCTTTTGGGCCCCTCATCTATAATTGCCTGGGTGACATCTAAAGGATGCTGTCCCCTCAAATTTTGAACTTGCAGGGGACGCGCCTTTTCCCAAACACTACATATTTAGTAGGGGAGAGAAGAAGCTCTTCTGACAATTTTTCTTTTGGGCCTTTACATGGAGCAGGCCAAAAATTTAATCTGATTTGGGGCTGCAAAAAGATTCCAGCCTTTTGTTTCTCAGTTCACTAAAGTGACAAAGTTTTTTCCCCCCGAAAAAAATATAGATCATTTTTCCTCTACAGCAAAAAGGGGGAGACGCAGAAGCCATGACTGAGAAATGATCAATATAGCAGTGTCCAGGGGATGGCCCAGTGCACCCCGGGGACAAATTTAATGAGACCTATTTTTTTAGGAGCACAAATATGTCTAAAAAACAAAAAAAAATTTTAACACTGTCAACTAATGTCCCTGGGGTTCGTATGGGGGCCCACGTCGATCGCGAAATATTTGATTTTCTCAAAATTCCCCAAAAATCCATAAAACACAAATAATGTAGTTAAAATTTTTTTTTTGGTGCCCACGGACAAGAATAACATGGCCTATTGGAATAAAAACTTAATGCGAAAATTGGTAAAAGCTTAGTTGGAACGGAAAAAAACCTAAAAAAAGGCGGTAAAAATTACTTCGGTTTCGCCGACAACTTTCAACATAAATGAAAATAATTTCAAAAATAAAAACATACTGATCAGTTAAAACATATCAAATAAACGCTATTTTTCCCCCCATTAAGCAGTCAAAAAAATTGACATAATATATGATTATCATACTTAATTTTTTCCCAATGAAAAACCCACCCCCTAGTGAAACTTTATTTACATAAAATACATACATTTGATAAAATTTAGTTTTATATAAATTTTTCCGTTAATCAGGGCAACTAATAATCAAAATTAGTATTGTCAATTGCCATTTGGAACACTGTTTTGCTCCATATGTCATGTTTTAAAAATTATTTTATATATATATTTATATATATATAATTTTAAAATATTTTATATAATATATATTTTATATATAATTATATATATATATATATATATATAATAATTTTATAATAAAAAAAAAAAAAAAGGGGAGAGGGGAGGAGGGAGAGCGAGAGAGAGAGAGAGACCCCCCCCCCCTGTGGGGAGCACCTTTTTGGGGCGGGGCAAAGGTGGGTCGGGGCCCCCCTTTTGGGCCCCTCTTTTGGGTTTTTGGGGGGGTGGAAAAACCCCCCCCCGGGGTGATTTTTTCCCATTTTTCTTCCTCCCCCTTTTTTTCCTTTCTTAGTGCGATTCTGGGCCCGGGGGGAAAACCTCCATTCTCTTTCCCTCTCACGTTTGTTCTTCCTTTTAAACTTCACACCTGCTCCCCACGTGTCCCCCTGCGTGGCGTTCCGTTATTCCCCGCGCCCCCCTATTGTGAGTTGGGGTCCCCCGCGGGCGGGGGTAGTTTCCCCTTTGGTAGGGAAAACCTCCCTTTTGGGAAGGGGGTGAGGGGAAGATGGAGGTCCAGTGAGGCCCGTGGATCAATCGTGGTATGCGTTTGGGTAGGGCCCAGCGGAGGGTTGTGGGGGGACCCCATCGGGGCCCGCGCCTGCACCCGGGCACCCGGCAACCGAAGATATATTCCCCACACCCCTGGTGCGTTTTGGGGGGGGGGTCCTTTCCCCAACGACAGCTTCCATCGTTGGGGTCCGTGGTGGGGGGGGGGTGGGGGAATGAAATAATTTCCTTATGAGTATACCTATACCTTTAATTTTACCCGTCCTGCCTCTCTCCCTGACTCCACTTTCCTGAAACTCCCCCTGGGCTCTCTCATTGCCACCCTGGGGCCTTTCCAGCCAGAAGTGGCACGAAAGGGGGGTCCCCTTCCCCTCAGCTCCCCGGTTGGCGGGCCCCGCTCCAAGGGACCGACAGGGATTGAAGGGGCGTGCCCGCCCTAGGGGCACTTTACGTTTCCAACGTGTCCCAGGCCTTGTACTACAGAGCAAAACATGATATTTTCGAGGCATTTTAGTGTGGGTTTGCCGTATCCGTATTGTCTATGATGGGATGAAAAAAACAAAAAGGGCACATCACTTTTGCTACAGCATACGGCCAAATCTGCCTAGAGGAAGCCACAACAATGGAAATTGGTGAAAAGCATTACAAGCCGAATTCTTCGGTCTGTTAAAGTTGGGAAAAAGGCCCCGAGGGCTACATTCCTAACCTTCCAGGACACAAAAGCATTTCAAAAGGTTCGTCAAAGCCCTACCCTTGTTGGTATTGGTAATACATTTAAGACTTTCCCCGCAATGGATACAAAAGTACGAAGGATACTTTTTTACGAGTACTATTTTTTTTTGTAAAATATAAGCTATTTTACTGACTTTTATTGAATGTATTTGCACCGGGCGAGTCTGACGGAGACGTGAAACCGCGCCCTGCAGGCAGTTTTTGCAAGTTGCAGTATTACAGCTCAAGCCCCCCCATCGTTTGTTTCGCCTTAAAACTTCAAGTTTCATATTTCTGGTAAGACCCTTGAAAAAGGGATACTCTTCCTCATCGCTCTAAACCCCTCATATACGAGTATATATAACTACGAAATTTTTCAAACATAATCATATAATCTCTCTCTCTCTGTTTGCGAGAGTGTGTTTCTATGTTTCGCTCATTTTTTTTTTGAGAATGCCCTTTTGATGCTTTTTTCAAAAACTGACCAATTTTAAAGGGTCTGGAAATGTTTGAGCGTACCCTAAAAAATAAAATTTTAGCTGTTTTATTTAAAAAATAATTGGTTACATAAATTGTACACTATTATCATTACTTCTAGCCCCCCAGGTTTGGGGAAAAATCTATTGTTCTCTGTGTCGGTTTGTTTGTTTCTCGTTTAAAATCACTTATAAATAGTTTCTCCAATTTTATGAAGTGTTTTTTGGGGAAAGTTACCATGGTCAAAAAAACAATCAAATTAATTTTGATGGCAAATGTCTAGTTAGATTGGTGCTGTTTTGCTAACAGCTTCTTTGTTTTGTCCATAGGCTTGTGTGATTCTAGCAATGCCAAGACGCGTAATGAAGTCACGAATATGTCACCTATGGCTTCACTGCACTCCTGAATGATCGTGGAGGACCAGACCAGCACAATGTATGACCTGCCATATCATATTTGCAACTCAATTTGAAGCTATACTAGGCTCCGAGAACACCAAGTGAAGCATCCAGCTGCAGAACATGAACAGACTATCGACTGCAGGCTTAGAGGGCTGGATATGACCAGAAAGGCACACTATTCCGACTTGGATTCAAGCCAGTGCAGAAACCCCATCTGCAAGTTTCCTATGAGTGGCATACCAGTGCATCATAAGACATAAGAACATAAGAAAATAAGGAAGCTACAAGAGGCCGCGAGGCCTACACGTGGTAGTTCCTGTCACCTAACACTACCTACATCCACCTTTCATCCCCATCCATGAACCTATCCAGCTCCCCTTTACAGCTCCCCAATGACTCAGCACTAACTACCTGTCTACTGAGACTATTCCATTCATTCACCACCCTATTTGTGAACCAGTTTTTCCCTATTTCCTTTCTAAATCTACGCTTTTCCAGCTTGAATCCGTTACTTCTTGTTCTACCCTGGTTAAAAGCCCGTAAGAACTTTTCCTACCTCTCCTTTATTAAATCCCTTTATCCACTTAAAAACTTCTATCAGATCGCCCCTTACTCTGCGTCTCTCGAGTGAGTGTAATTTTAATAACTTCAATCTCCTCTCATAACTAAAGTTCCGCATCCCTTGTATCATTTTGGTCATCCTTCTCTGAACTTTTTTCTACAACACTATATCCATCCTGTAATATGGAGACCAAAACTGAACTGCATAGTCTAGGTGAGGCCTGACTAGAGCCAGATAAAGCTTTATAATAACTTCCGCACTTCTACTTTTAACACTTCTGGTAATGAATCCTAATACGCTATTAGCTCTATTTCTGGCCTCAATACATTTGTTTCCTAGGTCGGAGGTCTGGGCTCACCCTCACTCCAAGATCTTTTTCACCTTCTGATCTTTTCAGCGATACATTGCTTATGGTGTATCTATTACCAGGGTTTTTCAACCAACATTCATAACGCCTACATTTATCAATATTAAATTCATCTGCCATCTGACTGCCCACTCGTTAAGTTTATCTAAGTCTCCTGCAAATGTTTACGTCAGACTGTGATCCAATAATCCTACCTAACTTAGTATCATCAGCAAACTTGCTGATATCACTGCTAATCCCACTATCCAAGTCGTTGATGTAAATCAAAAATAGTAATGGGCCCAAAACAGACCCTTGTGGAACTCCACTTGTCACCAGTCCCCATTCAGATTTGGAACCATTAATTGTAACCCTTTGTTGCCTATTACTTAGCCAAGCTCTGATCCAATGAAGAACCTTCCCATCTATACCATGAGCCCTAACCTTATTTAAGAGTCGCTCGTGTGGTACTTTGTCAAATGCCTTACTAAAGTCCTGATATATTATATCAGGGAGAAGGCTTCGTATTCGGCTCCGGAAAACCTGGTTAAGCCATGCACCATGCGGATGGTAGAACTGATTCTTGGAACAGAGGCAGCCAAGAAGATTAAAGAAGTGCCTTTGTCCAACGATGTCATCACAGGGAGAGTTGCAAATATGAGTAGTGACATATTGGACCAGATTGTTCAGGAGATTATGGACAGTCCCATCTGCATCAGTCTCTAGTTGGATGAATCAACTGATTTTGTATCCCCGGTACATAAAGGAGGGTAAAATTATAGATAAATCTTCTCGAGGAGCAAACGACGCGAAGGCAGGGGATTATTCCGTCTCTTGAAAATTTTTGTGGAAGCATCATATAAAGGGGGAAGGTAGGGTGGGGGCTGACAGAGGGTTTTCCCCACCCATGATAGGAATAGGTTTGGCTTTACTGCTTTGGTAAAGAGGAGTAAAAAATATCATCTAAGCCGGGTGTTCTAAATCGCCATTTTTTTGGCTCATAGACGTTGCCCCCTCACTAAAAGAAGTTATATTTTCCCTGTGTTAAATTTGGGAAATTTCATCCGGGGTCGTTTTTTAAACCCACAGCACAGAGTTTTCAAGTTACTTGTGAGGGGTGGGAAGTGGATATGTCAGGGCCGAGGTGGTTTAATTAAATTTTAAAAACTAAAAAAGTGGGGGAAAGAAAAAAAGGGAGTTGTTTCCCCCCGAATATATTTACATAACAAAATTAAAAAATAAGGGCTACCCGCCAAAAAAATCACCCAACAATCTGCAATGAGCAGGGGAAAATGCCCCCTAAGAACCCCCTGGAACGCAGCTCGAAGAAGTGAATTGCAACAACAATCGCAGCACCGTAAAATAATCTTCATACTGGGGGAGCGTTGAAGGGTTTTGCGGGACAGCTGAAGGGCCACTGCAAGGCCCATCTTCAGTATGGCCTTCTGGGGATGAGAACAGCGCTTTGATTGAGGTGTTTTTTGGGGGGGGAAGCTAGGCTGTCTCCCTAATCGTGGCGGGGAGGTTTTCCGTCATCAACTTTCGTCGATACCCCCTTCCCGGGGGGGGGGCTGGAAGGTTTAGCGGAAGTCGAGTAGCTGCGCTTTAAAACCCCGAAGCACCCGCTTTGAAAATGAAGGGTAAACACCCTTACCAGCGAGGAGGTGTAGTTCAGGTGTAGTTCCTTGCAAAAATCAAGCCTTCTCTTCCACACTGAAAAAACGGTGGCTCCACGTTGGAAAAACCGACCCTTTGCAGAGCTCAAGGATGATATTTCATATTCTTCCGATTTGGAATAAATTCGCTGAAATTTTGAGGACAAATGTTCATCCTCTCTCCTCTCCTATCTGGGAGACTTCTCACCATTTTAAGAAATCAACTTCCATGCTGGCATTTTTTCTAACAAAATTGTTTGTGCAGAGACGTAGAAGCCTTTAAAAAAGCTTTCCTCTGGGAAACGTCGATCGGGGGGGGGAATGTGGGAAAATTTCCTATCCTGAATGAGATATTTGGGGAAAAAAGACAGTCAATCCCCTGCTTTTAGAAAATATTTTTTCTCACCCCTCGCACCTTGAGACCACCAGACAATATTTTCCCCAAGGATCATACATTTCCAGAATGGATTCAGCAGCCCTTCCTGGCAACATGAGTGATGCTGACAACCTAAAGGGAGGAGCTTATTGATCTGCAGGTGAACCAGGGTTGTCAGACAAAATTTCGTATATTATCATTGTCTGGCTTCTGGTGTGATCCCTTGGTAGCGTACCCTGGACTGGTACGCTGAAAATGTACTGGTAGAAAGTAACTGGTAGCGCTGGAGATGATCATTCCATTGTTTGTGTCGATAGTATTGGCATCCTTGGAGTTTTATTTTTGGAGAATGAAAAAACAAATGATCAAGCAGTACTTCACTTCACTTACTTTATCCCTATAGTAGTGTAGCAACTTAGTCTCTGTAACCAGATGTTAGCCAGAAATAGGGGGTGCTGGACTTCCTAGACCTGACTACAGGGGGTGCTGAGGTTGGAAAAGGTTAAGAAACGCTGTTCTAGAGGAAAGATTTGGAGACCCTTACAATATCACTTGTGAGTGGGTCAGGAAGGTCACCAGCAGACCAGATGTAGAGGGACAGCTGATCTTCGAGAGTATGCTGATGAATTGAACTGTTGCCTGGGGTCTCTCAAGAGATGAACTCTCTCAGCCAGCTAGGAAGTGGAGACAAAATGCTCAAGATAGTGGAGAAGTTACCCTATTACCCCCAGACTCGATGGGTGAAGGGGCCAACTATGATATTCGCTCAAAGTACAGGAGAGGAGCAGAGATTATAGAAATTGTGAAGTTCATTTGTGATGCCTCGATGAGGCCTCAGCCCTGTCTTTGGGAAATTGGTGAAGAGGGACAGAGTAAAGAATCAGCGGACCAACCTTCAGAAGAGACATACCGGAAGTTTTACTGAAGTACAGCTCTTACAGAGAACGGAGCAAAAAGCACCAGAGAGCAAGAAGCAGACAGCTGGTAAAAGTCCATGTTGTGGACAAGGACACTATGTGATACGGTGTTCACAGTTCAAGGCCATGAAGATCAAAGACCGCTGGAACCTTGTGAGTCCCAAAGGGGTTTTGTGTGAATTGTTTTTCACAAGGACACCTGGGGAGAGATTGCTCGAGGAACTTCATTTGTACCGTGGATGGCTGTGGGATGAAGGCACAACAAGTATCTTCATCTACC
>JACEEZ010006097.1:247500-248995 GCA_016584305.1 Chionoecetes opilio | reverse complement strand
ATGTGATATCAAAAAAAAAAAAGCTGTAACTGTACCGTCTACTACTACACCACACCACTTGCTACCTATACCGCAGATGACATATCCTCCTTCAAATAATGTGGTAGGTATTCACTGGTTTGTGAATAATATTGTAGTTATAAGGAAAGTGATAGACAGGGATTAGTGGCCCGTGACACTAGGCAAGTGATTACTTTTGGGATCGGCATTCCTTATAGGGAGCTTAAATGAACCTGCAATGACATGTACAGCTAGACAAATAGACGAACTCATCGAGGAACAGGTAGAAATGTATGGCTTTCTTTCCCCACATAAGCAAAACATACACCCTTCGTCACCCTACTTACCACTTCGTCACCACTACAACCTTTACTAACCATACATTTTTATATGTTCGTCTATGAGTTTGTCTATCTGTCTAGCTGTACATGTCATTGCAGGTTCATTTAAGCTCCCTATAAGGAATGCCGATCCCAAAAGTAATAACTTGCCTAGTGTCACGGGCCACTTATCCCTGTCTATCCACTTCTTCCTTATATACTACTACTTATATATTCGCAAACACAATGAATACCTATCACATCACTTGAAGGAGGATTACTGGTCATCTTGCGGTAGTAGGGGTAATGCAAGTTAGTAAGGTTAGTTAGGTTAGTAAAATATAACTATAATTTTACAAGGTTAGGTTAGGTTAGTAATTATTTTTGGGGGGGTTCTCGCTATGAGGTTATTAGTGAGATTAGGTTAGGTTAGGTTATAGTGAGGTTAGATTAGTAATATTAAACATATTATATTTTTGAGGGGTCCAGGGGGGTCGTTAAGGAGGGGAGGGGGGTGAAGGAGGCATATCTCTCCCCCACTTTATAATTACATTTTAGAGGTATCTGAAGGGATCTGTGAAGGTCTGGAGGAAAAAACCACTCTAATAAGGGCGGGAAAGGAAACTAGAATTTTACCTAACTCATTGCGTGTTGTATACATAACATGAAAAAGACCCCAGCCTGTCTCATCCCTACCTCAAAAGGCTGGCATAGTGCATACCACTCCCGCAACTTATCACAGCTCAGCTAAAGCCCCACAGCTGCATATCATTTGCAAGTTACTTATCCATACACAAATACATACATTAACAATACATCAAAATGGTCTTTACAGCAATAGTATGAATATTCTTTCATCGAGTAATCACGCCTTGCAGACATCCACCACTGTTTCCTGTTTTTCTTGTCTTTAGACATAGTTATGAACACTTTCTCTGGAGTTTTAGTTGTGGTGTTTTTGCACATTGGCACAAAACAAGCATAAGATGTTCTTTTTGTCTGGGACATGTTGAATGGATAGGTACTGCCTGTCTGCTGAGCCAAAACAAGCCGATCAGCTGGGCGAGACTCTAGTAAACTACGTCACAACCAATCACAGCGCGTTCCGCCGTGTTGTGATATTTTGGCCCCATAAAAGACATATAATTCATTTATGGTGCATTTCTCAGCAAACA
>JACEEZ010006097.1:167500-242500 GCA_016584305.1 Chionoecetes opilio | reverse complement strand
AGAGGTATGTCAGGAGCCTCGCTGAGGATGTCGAGGGCCATTTGAACGCTAATGACCTCTGACCCGCCTATCGAGCCCTGAAGAAGCTCCGTTTCAAGTCTCCATCTCAGGCGAGTGCTATTCGAGCAGCAGATGGGCGCCTTGTGTCGGACATGGATGGGCAGATGGCTCATTGGGCTGAGTACTTCGGGGAGTTGTTCACGGTGGACCCTCTAATTGAGCAGCTTCACACCACTGGTTTACAGGCAGTGGATGCCGATCCTCCCATTGACGAAACCGCACCCTCTCCTGACGAAGTCAGAGAGGCTGTAGCAAAGTTGAGGGGTGGAAAGGCAGCTGGTGTTTGTAATATCAGTGATGAGCCCCTTAAAGCTTGGGGTGAGGCCATGATCCGCGGATTGCATGCTGTCCTGACTGCCGTGTGGCAATCAGGTACCATTCCTCCTGACTGGAAAGGGGGGCTGGTCGTCCCTATCTGGAAAGGGAAAGGGGACCGTCACGACTGCAACAATTACCGCGGTATTACACTGCTCAGCGTGCCAGGCAAGGTGCTTGCCCATCTATTGCTGACGCCGATCCGCAGTCATCTGCCGAAGCATCAGAGACCTCAGTAGTCTGGGTTCACGCCTGGTAAGTCAACAACGGACCGTATCCTATCGCTTCGTGTCCTGGTGGAACGCCGACGTGAGTTTCGAAAGGGGATGCATCAGCGTCTCCGGGGGCGCGTCGCCTCGCCCACCCTACGACGCCACTCCCGGGGGTCACCACGCACGAGTCCCCATGCAGGCTCCTTTCCCACACCAAGCAGCTCTCGACAAGAAACATCAACTTGCCCCAGCCACGAGCCTTGTGGGCGCCCCCTTGGCCTCCTCCACGCCGGATTGTCTCTTACAGATACAACCCGATGTGAAGGATCGGTTTCAGGGTAGCGTGCCACATGCCCATATAGCTGAAGTTGGCGCTGACGGAATATGCAGGTAATAAACCTCGATTTAGTCTCACGGTGCAATCGCTGGTTTGACACGTAATCATCCCCATGATTCTGCAAAGACACTTCTCAGCAAACAGAAAGACATAGGGCCTACGGAGGCCCTCCGTATGTCTTACCGGCGGCCCAACGGAAGTGTACGATGTAGAGCCGCTGGGAATTTGCTCAGAGGCTCACCGGCGGGCCGCTACCAGCGGCCCGCCGTAAACCATATGACCATTTGCCGCTGTTAAATTAACTGATTGAAGAATACTTATGGTTATACTTTCTAAGTATATTGCAGATATAGTACTATTTTAAGGGGTGTTGTACAGTCCATTAGCCGATTAATAGACTAATGTGCTGTTCAACACTTAAAAAACATTACTATATAATGCAATATGCTTAGCACATTTAACCAGAAATATTCATATGTCGTTATCCAGTAATACGATGAAAAGGAGATCATAATTGCTACGGACATTGTTTATTTCATAATAACAAAAACATTTTCGTTATTGGGTTTACATGGTGGTGTACGTGGAACACTGAACAACCATGTAGAAGGATATAGGATGCGGCGAACAACATAGCAACATCCACCCACTTGTGCGTTTAGTCACTAACTGATTTCATTGTCACTCACTGACACAGTGACACTCTTCACTCTGCCACGGCGCGGGCGAGGAATTCCTAAAAAAACGTGTCGTACTGCAATTATCTATAGTATTAAGTCTATATCGTTATAATGAAGAAGCGAAAACATGTTATAAGTAAGTTCTCATTGTGTTATCGACTGGTTAAGGGTGACGCTTCAAGCCTTATGTGAATTATTAACCGGCCTTTTGTAATGGCTATCGTACGTCTGGCAGTTTAGTGCATTGATAGCTGGGAAATAATTTCAAATAATATTATATTCTAAATCATGATATTATCCATGTTAACTACATCAACTACAAATTCCTTATTAGGTGTACCATTGCGTATTGATATGTGTTGATAATATGTTGGAAGTTATTGAAATAAGGGAAAATAGGACCTTGTGTTATCCCGTAATCTTTGCTCGGTTAATCAAATGTAATTTTTATATGATACTAGATACACACATAGACTAACTGATAACGTTTTAACATGTAAACTCCTTCCTATGTACGTGTCTCATCTTTATTTCTATGTATCTCTGGGTGTTGCTGATCAAGCTGGCATTATTTGAAATAAACTGATATATGATCATTTCTATAAACTATTACAAAAACTTCTATAACAATTTTTAATAGCTTGAACAGGCCTAATAATAGTGATGGTACCAATATTGAGATACTATGTATATTACTGTGTTAATATATATAATATGAAATTAATATTTCCCACTTACAAATACGTAACAGCTGGCCTCTGGTGGATTGACGTCAAGTTGCCGCTGTTTGTCACTACTGATGTAATACTACATCAAGATAATCATATAACTGTTGTTTCAAAATGTTTACACATAGAAATATTCAATTCTTCAAATTCTGTACATTAATATTCAACATAGTAAATTTTCCCGTCTGCAAATACACCAGCGGCCCTTCAGAGGGCTGACGGAGGTAAATTAGCCGCCGACGACCGCCGTTCGCCGCTCTACAGCCTACGTAGGCCCGCCGGTGATGGTTAGCTGGGTTATTAGTTATTATGCATAGGCATCGATTCGTCTCTTCAAGTCGCTATTTAGTGTCCATATCTCACAACCATAGAGTAAGACAGGGATCAAAAGCGACTTGAGGATTCGGATCTTTGTCCTCCTGCACAGGTACCGACAACGCCAAATACTCCTGCTGAGCGAGTCCATAACACCGTGGGCTATGCCAATCCGCCGTAAGACTTCTTGACGTGACACGCCATCATTATGGACTGCGCTACCAAGGTATGTAAAACTTTCCAAGATATCAATGTCCTCGCTGCACACATGGACAGACTGTACTGTTTCATCTAGTAAGCCTTCAAACACCTGGACCTTGGTCTTAAGCCAGGAGACCTCAAGTCCCAAAGGCTTTGCCTCCTCGTGCAGCGCCTCGAGAGCCATCACCAGGACTTCCAGCGACTCAGCAAAGAGTACTTCATCATCGGCAAAAACAAGATCAGTGATCTTGGTGTTGCCGAGGGATCCTCCACAATCACTTTGATCTACAACTTTGCCCAATACCCAGATCATACAAGCGTTGAAAAGTGATGGGGCAAGGACGCACCCTTGCCTCACTCCTATATTAACAGGAAAGAAGCTGGATACACCTCCCCCACGCTTCACAGCACTTTCAGTCCCAGAATACAGACCAGTCATCATCCCAATAGTCCTTGCAGGAATCCCGCGAAGTCGCAGAAGATCCCAGAGTGACTCACGATGCACTGATTCAAACGCCTTCTTGAGATCAACATAGGCTGCAAGCATCCCCATGTCAAAACTCACGTCGGCGTTCCACCAGTACACGAAGCGCTAGGATACGGTCCGTTGTTGACTTACCAGGCGTTAACCCAGACTGCTGAGGTCTCTGATGCTTCAGCAGATGACTGCGGATCCGTCTCATCAATAGATGGGCAGGCACCTTGCCTGGCACGCTGAGCAGTGTAATACCGCGGTAATTGTTGCAGTCCTGACGGTCCCCTTTCCCTTTCCAGATATGAACGACCAGCCCCCTTTTCCGGTCAGGAGGAATGGTACCTGATTGCCACACGGCAGTCAGGACAGCATGCAACCCGCGGATCATGGCCTCACCCCCAGCTTTGACGAGCTCCGCACTGATATTACAAACAACAGCTTCCTTTCCACCCCTCACCTTTGCTACAGCCTCTCTGACTTCGTCAACAGAGGGTACGGTTTCGTCAATGGGAGGATCGGCATCCACTGCCTGTAACCCAGTGGTGTGAAGCTGCTCAGTTGGAGGGTCCACCGTGAACAACTATCAAAGTACTCGCCCAACGAGCCATCTGCTCATCCATATCCGACACGAGGCGCACACCTGCTGTTCGAATAGCACTCGCCCGAGATGGAGACCTGGTACGGAGCTTCTTCAGGGCTCGGTAGGCGGGTCGGAGGTCATTAGCGTTCAAATGACCCTCGACATCCTCAGCGAGACGAGACTGACATACCTCTTTTTGTCTCTCCCCAGGAGGGTTCTTGTCCAGCGTGACAGAGCCCTGTGCTGGTCCTGGTTTCCAGCCAGCCTGGCAGCGAAACTCTCCTCGATTTTCTCCAGCGTCTCCCTCGAGACAAAACCACGCCTTGACCTCGGGCGCTCCCCAATACACTCCTTGGCAGCCTGTAGAGTTTCACGTTTGAAGGTATCCCACTGTTATACAAGGTCCTCGAGGGCACCGAGCACATCAAACCGATTTGAGACTGCCACCGCATATTCATGGGCACATGTCAAGTCCTTCAGTTTCTCAAGATGAAACACAGTATGGTTACCTCTTGAGATTCTTCTGAACTTGACATGAAGCTTAAGTGTAGCAACAACAAGTCTGTGATCTGTTCCAAAGAACTCAGCACTCCGGTAAACCCTGCAGTTCTGAAGGATCCTTCAACGAGTACTAACGAGGACGTGGTTGATTTCCTTAATTAAACAATGAAAACCCTTTATTCATCCTTTTCATCTATTAGTATAAGTGAAACTGTCGTCGAAAATTTCCGTCGGCGAGAATTCTCGTTTGTTGTCTCGCCGATAATTTGGGTATAGGTTCCTTGCAGTAACGTCACGATCTAGCGGCTTCAAGCCAAATGCCGCCCGTCGGTGCTCTGATTTTCTAGATAGAGGACCAACAGCTGGTCTGTTAGGCTGAAGATGTCAACAAGTATGGTAATTTTCCCCTACCAAATACATGTTGATCAGTATTTTTTTTTTTTTTTTTTTTTTTACATCATAAAGGACTGGCCAAGGGCACAACAAAAATGGGTAACACAAACCCGCTTAGTTGCCAGTCCCTATAAAGAAGACAGTAAGAGAATAAAATAAAAAAGAGGGGTGAGCCAATTTAGTTCGGGAGGTGTCTTGTTACTCTTCTTTTGAAATATATTTAAGTCATAGGAAAGTGGAAAAATAGAAACAGGAAGAGAGTTCCAGAGTTTACCAGTGAAAGGGATGAAAGAGTAAAGATACTGAATAACTCTTGCATTAGAAAGATGGACAGAATAGGGATGAGAATGAGTAGAAAGTCTTGTGCAGCGAGGCCGCGGGAGGGGGGGAGGCATGCAGTTAGCAAGTTCAGAAGAGCAGTGAGCATGAAAATAACGGTAGAAGAGAGCAAGAGAAGCAATATTGCGGCGGTGATTTAAAGATTGAAGACAGTAAGTCAGAGGAGGGGAGTTGATGAGACGAAAAGCTTTTGACTCAAACCTGTTTAGAAGAGCTGTATGAGTGGATCCTCCCCAAACATGTGAGCATACTCCATACATGGGCGGATAAGGCCCCTGTAGAGAGCAAGAAATTGGGAGGGAGAAAAAAAAGGACGCAGACGCCACAGGACACCTAACTTCTTAGAAGTTGTTTTAGCAAGAGATGAGATGTGAGATTTTCAGTTCAGATTTTTAGTAAAGGATAGTCCTAGAATGTTCATTGTAGAAGAAGGAGCCAGTTGAGTGACATTGAAAAAGAGGGGATAGTTATCTGGTAGGTTTTGTCGAATAGATAGGTGAAGAAATTTGGGTTTTGAGGCATTGTACAAAACAAGGTTTGCTTTGCCCCAATCAGAAATTATAGAAAGATCAGAAGTTAGGCGCTTGGCGGCATCTCTCCGTAAATCACTTAGTTCCTGTTGAGTTGGACGTCTAATAAACGACGTTGAAAAATGCAGGGTAGAATCATCAGCGTAAGAGTGGATAGGGCTTTGAGTTAGACTTAGAAGATCATTAATGACTAATAGAAAGAGAGTGGGTGATAGGACAGAGCCCTGGGGAACACCACTATTGATAGATTTAGGAGAAGAACAATGTCCGTCTACAGTAGCTGCAATAGAACGGTTTGAAAGGAAACTTAAGATGAAGGTACAGAAAGAAGGATAGAAACCGAATGAGGGTAGTTTGGAAATTAAAAATTTGTGCCAGACTCTATCAAAAGCGTTTGATATGTCAAGGCATAGACCACTGTATACCTGGACTGCACACGCGACAATGTTTTGAATTGCGGGGCTGCATAGGGGCCTGCGGGGCTCCCGACAAAGAAATATAGT
Source organism: Chionoecetes opilio (assembly GCA_016584305.1). NCBI lineage: Eukaryota > Metazoa > Arthropoda > Malacostraca > Decapoda > Majidae > Chionoecetes > Chionoecetes opilio. The sequence goes on along the minus strand of JACEEZ010006097.1, from coordinate 236,331 downwards.
GGTCTATGGACTATCATATAGACTGGTTTATCAGTATATGCGATATACTGTAATCTTCGTAAATGTTTGTTCTATAGTATTATCAAATAAAAAACAGTAAAACACGCTAAAGAAATGCCATTCCGAGACTATGAAGAAATATGCATGAACTTAATATCCACTTAACTCTTCGCCATTTAAAACTTTGTGAGTCAACTTTTATCATGAAGGGTATCAATAGAAGCGCAATTTTATTAGCTTTCTATTGCTATATTTCGTTATCTGATAAATTAATTAGAACCATGCATAAATTAGCGTTAAATAAATAAATAAAATCATCAATCGGGTAACTTTCCCGATTGATGATGTTATTTATTTACTTAAATATTTCGTTTTCTGATAAATGAATTAGCACCATGTATAAATCAGCGTTAACTAAATAAATAACCTCATCAATCGGGAAAATTACCCGATTGATGATTTTATTTATTTATTTAACGCTAATTTATGCATGGTTCTAATTCATTTATCAGATAACGAAATATAGCAATGGAAAGCTAATAAAATTGCGTTTTTATTGATACCCTTCATGATAAAAGTTGACCCGCAAAGTTTTAAATGGCGAAGAGTTGAAGTGAATATTAAGTTAATGCATATTTCTTCAGAGTCTCGTAATGGCATTTCTTTACCGTGTTTTACCGTTTTTTATTTGATAATATTATAGAACAAACATTTACGAAGATTAGAGTATATCATATATACTGATAAACCAGTCTATATGATGCGTATATATATATATATATATATATATATATATATATATATATATATATATATATATATATATATATATATATATATATATATATATATATATATGAATCCGAGCGGCCCTCCGTCTTCAGGGCAAGTTCCGGCCCATGTGCAACAGGCCGATATTCCGTGCGCAGTCCAGGGCCCGTATTTATAATATTGATTGATTGATTAGTTTTAAGGCGCCGCAACTGCGCAGTTATTGACGCCTGCTTACAGAAGATACATGTAAAGTAAAACTAAAAAACAAATTTTTAAGATAAATAAAAATATTTAAAATAACGCAATACATAAAAGAACAAGAGTACATTAAAAACAATAATAAGTGAATATTAAAAACATCATAACTTGTTGACAAGGCCAGCCTTCTCAATAAAGGTATGGACCTCATGTCCCGGAGAGAAACACCTCTCTCCCAATGCCAGGGAGAGACGGTAAGCACCGTCCGACCCGCGACACCGGGACAAAAATTGCACACGTAGGTCCCCAAGACTGGGACACTCGACCAGCAAGTGCCGCATAGTTAAGGGGACCAAACAATCATCACAGTAAGGAGGGTGGCCCCCCTCCATGAGGAACCCATGAGTATATAGAGTGTGACCAATACGCAATCGTGCCAAGGCAGTCTCCCATCTCCGGGAGAGACCGCAGTAGCTCCAGTCCTCGATACTTTGGCGGATGGTGCGTAGTTTATTTTGCCCTATAGTAATCCAACGTTCCTGCCAACTGTTGTGAACTGATCTATGGATTGCCGAACGCAGGTCCGTAGCTGGCACTGCAAAATGTGATAGAGCTGGTCTTTTAGCTGCAGCTTTTGCCAAGGCATCAGCTTCCTCATTACCGGCAACACCTACATGTGCCGGTACCCAACAAAAGCTGATCGTCCGGCCTCGCCTCTTGAGCAGATAAAGCCATTCCAGGATGGCATTGACCAGCGGATGGGGAGAGTTAAAAGTACATAGTGATTGAAGAGCACTACAAGAATCACTAAAAATTGTAAAAGAAACATCCGGAAGGGTAAAAATAATCATGAGAGCATATAAAATAGCACTTATTTCAGCCGTAAAAACAGATGAAACACTTGGAAGGCTAACGCCTTTGTTAAACGATGGGAATACGACACCGTATCCAACTCCTTCGTCTGATTTGGAACCATCAGTAAAGACAGGGACAGAACTCTGATGTGTGCAAAAGTGGTCTAAAAACTGGGCACACTCAGCCTGAGGAGGTAAAGACCCTATTGAGAGCGGAAGGCTTTTGCAAAAGGACACTTCTGGGAGAAGCCATGGACCGACTGTCGTAGGCCTATGCGGGCAGATCCGTAAAGCAGGGAAGGATAGCGTCTCCATAATAGCTGTCAATCGGAAACCAAGGGGCTTTGGTAAGCTTCTTCGCCCACGGTAAAGTTGCGATCCTGAATCACAAGACACAACACGGCAAGCTATTGAGTCAGGGAGGCGTTGGAGGCCATACCAACATCTTAACAGGAGGAACTGGCGTTGAAGATCTAATGGGAGGACACCAGCATCCACCAATAGACTTGGGATGGGAGATGACCTGAACGCCCCGATTGCCAGACGGACACCAGCATGATGTACCGAATCCAGCATCCGCAGTCGAGTGGGTGTGGCAGAGGAGTACACTTCACATCCATATTCAAGCTTCGAAAGGATAAGTGAGCGGTGAAGATAGAGGAGTGTAGCGCGATCAGCCCCCCAGCTGGTGTGAGAGAGGACTTTCAGTAGATCCATGGTCCGGAGACAGTCAGTCTTGAGAGCACGAAGGTGAGGTACCCAAGTCAGTCTATTGTCAAAAATGAGTCCTAAAAACCGGGTCTCTTCCCTACATGGTAATCTCTTATCGTAAAGATACAGGTCTGGGTCGGGATGAATCCCACGGGTTCTGCAAAAATGAACTGCTACAGTCTTCGTTGGAGAAAACCGGAAGCCACGATTCGTCGTCCATTCACAAACTTTATCAATAGCAAGTTGAAGTCTTCTCTCTGCAACCGACATCCTGGAAGCAGCAAAAGAGATTGATAAATCATCCACGTATAATGTACTAACAATCCCCTCTGGCAGTACATCAACAATACCATTGATGGCCACAGCGAACAGAGCTACACTCAAGACGCTACCTTGGGAGATGCCACCTGGAAGCGGGTGTTCAGAAGACAGTATGTTGCCAACTCGAACTCTATGAACCCGGTTGGCTAGGAAACTCTGGAGGAACACAGGCAAACGACCTCTTAGCCCGAACTCATACAGAGATTGTAATATACCGTGTCTCCAAGCCGTGTCGTAAGCCTTTTCAAGGTCGAAAAATATGGTCACATGGTGTTGTCGAGAGGCGAATGCCCCGCATATGGATGACTCTAAGGAAATAAGCGCTTCCGTAGTAGAGTGATGCTTACGGAATCCACACTGAGAACGGGAGAAAAAGTTTTCCCGTTCCAAAAACCATACAAGTCGACTATTTACCATTTTTTCGAATAACTTACACACACATGAAGTTAGGGATATGGGCCGGAAATTCGTCGGTAGTGAGTGGTCCTTCCCAGGCTTAGGGATCGGGATCACCACCGCCACACCCCAGCTACTTGGGAAGGTTCCTTCAATCCAGATCCTATTATAGATGCTCAACAAGAAATCTAGAGCCTCATCTCTTAGATGACAGAGCATTGCATATGGTACATCATGTTGGCCTGGGGAAGTGTCAGCGCAAACCTTCATGGCTTGACATAGCTCACGAGGTGTAAAAAGAACATTGTAAGATTCCCCGCCTCTGGATGAAAAATCTATGCCTCTCTGTTCCTGTCGCAGTCTGTCCCTAGCACTTGGAGACGCAAGGTCTGTCTGCGCCACTGACACGAAATGGGAAGCAAATTCCTCTGCTACAGTCAAGGGATCTGCCACAGGGTCTCCATTAATCGATAGAACTGGAGGGGAGGATGGGATAAACTTCCCCTTCATTTTCCTCACTCTTTGCCAAACCTTGGACACCGGGGTAGATGCACAGATCGTACTTATATAAGCCCTCCAAGAGGAGTGACGAGCCTCTTTCATAACCCGTCGGTATCTCTTGACCTGTGAAAAGATATTTTTAGGTCTACTGAAGTTGGCCGCGAAATGTATTGCGTCTCAGCACGACGGGAGTGACTCCTCGCTGCCGTACAGTCCTGAGTCCACCACGGAACAGGTCGGCGAGAGAAAGATCCAGATGTGCGGGGGATGCTCAGCGAGGCTGCAAAATGGATTCGAGACACAAAGTAATCTACGGCCTCATCTATTGTTGGAAAGTCATCAATATGATGTTAAGAAACACAAGCCTTTTGAAAGCCCTCCCAGTCTGCACGAGAGAGGCACCATTTTGGGAGACATCGGGAAGGGGGCGAGGACACTACTTTAAGTAGTATGGGATAATGGTCACTTCCCCGAAGAGAATCGGCCACCTCCCATGAGAAGTCGAGGGCGACCTGTGGACTGCAGAGTGATAGGTCAATAGCAGTCAATGTTCCCGTCTGCGAATGGAAATGTGTTGGTTCTCCCGTGTTTAATATATTTAAGTTGTTGCCATCTATAAGAGTTACGAGAGAATCACCGCGACGATTTCTGGTGGAATCTCCCCACAGAAAATGCCGCCCATTCATGTCTCCAAGGAGAAAAAATAGACGGGGAAGCTGGCGGATAAGATCCTCAAGATCTTGGAGAGGTATGTCGTCATTTGGAGGTAGATATATTGAGCAGACAGTGTAGGTCTTGTGCAGATGGATACGACCTGCTACAGCCTGCAAGGGTGATTGCAGCGGGATGACAGTTAAGGGGACATCCCGACGATGGTAAAGGCCACAACCACCACTAAAGCCACCACCTGCTGGAGGTGGTGTGTGGACAGGTATAAAACCTGTCGGGGAGAGACACCTTCCCTGCCCTATCATTGTTTCTTGTAAACAGATCATTTCTGGGTCCAACTCGTTGATGAGAAGGACTAGTTCCTCCCAATTTGCACGTAATCCACGAATATTCCATTGGAGGATTGAAGATGTTATTTCGTGCGTGAAGATGATGTAGAAGCCTTACGGCTTGTAGACGCTGCGCTATTTGAAAGCCCAGCATCTTTTTTCTGTGTTGTAGAAGATGGTAAACTACTTTTCTGTACATTCCCAGATGTCGGTTGGCGTTTTTGTACATCCGGCGGTGAAATCGGGGTTCTCATACGAGGACCCGCGGCAGTAGTAGAGACCGTATGTCCCAAAAAAGATGCAGATTTACTGACAGAAGATTTACCACTTCTAGGTTTACTGATAGCTCCCGACGAGGGTCTTGAAGATTGCTTATCAGCATGGCTATCAACTACTTGTGTGTCCATAAGTTGTGAGACACCTTCGCCATCAGTATTTATAATAGCTTATGGGTTTCCCATAGATGTCCGGAGGTCCCATAAGGATCCTTATGTTGACATAAGCCGTCAACATGGCAGCTCAACAACTCTTCCGCCAGCGCCAACCCAGGCATTTTCGTGTCAGAAGAGACGTTCTCGGCGAACTAAGTGACGAGGAACTTGTCAAGAGGTATCGGCTGAACCATGAGGGAATTATGTATGTCACTCTCGTGAATGCATTCCTCCAGAGTAAATAAAAAAGGAACCATACACTGACAGCGGGAATGAAAATTATAATAACATTATGATTGTTTCCTCGCCACTGGCAAGATGCAGCAGGCACTGAGCAGTGCAGCAGTTGCAGTGATGACCATGGAGGAGCTGGAGTGGACAGGGAAAATGCTTGCTCAAGGCCGTCCATGGTAATACTCTCGTGTACCCAAATTATGTGAGAGACAACCGAGAAGTCTCGCCGACGGAAATTTTCGACGACAGTTCCACTTCTACTAATAGATGAAAAGGATGAATAAAGGGTTTTCATTGTTTATTTGACAACATTTTTCGAAAGCATTATTATTTTCTATTTAGTATTGATATGTTTACAATAAATTTAGCTCGTTTTTGGCAGAATTGAAGGTAAAGATTTGTTTTACCTACGCAGTCATATCTATCTTCTGGAGGGCTATCATTTCAGCTTCAGCACGTAGTGGAGATACTACTTCCGGAAAAACAAAAATGTAATACTTGGAAACAAGGTTAATTTTTTACACTAGGACCAGAATTAATCCCCTACACAATTAGGAGTGTGCTTTCTGGTTACCTTAATGGATTCTAAAAAACTCTCAATGAGTTTCTGTCGCAAATCATTACTTCTGGAGATATCAAATGTTTTCAATAAGAAGCGTATATGACATGAAATTAACTAACCTAACCCCACCTTTAGATTCACTAACCTAACCTAATGTAACGTAACCTCACCTTTATATTCACTAACCCAACTCCACCTTTAGATTCACTAACCTAACCTAACTCCACGTTTTAACCATCTAACTAAAGCCAAATCCTCATTGGAAAGTGTTCGCGGCAAGAGAAGAAAAGCAGAGGCGATGCTGGTCACAAGAGGAAGAAGAGTGAGACGCACGTAAACACTTGTCTTTCTCCTCCCTATAAATAACAGGTATTATTGTAGTGTTTGCCCATACTTGCCCCTCTCCCCAAAAACAAGTTTGGGCACCTTGGGGGGTATGCGGGATATTTGGCTGGGGTACAAAATGTGCGTTGCAACCACATAGTTATTGAGTTAGGTAGTGGCGTAAAAACTCCCTAGATCTAGGGAAAATTTACTGAATTTCTTCAATCAAGAAACGTGTGGACCTGCTGACGATCCTCACAAACAGAATGACCGGAGTATCGAGTCCACCCCACCCTCCCCAACCCCTCCCACTAAGAAGTAAGGTAAAAAAAAATTAGATTACCGGGGGTGTCGAGGGGCCCCATTAGGTTAGGTTAGATTATCGGGTGATTATCGCTAAGTTAGGATACATTATCGGGTGATTATCACTAAGTTAGTATAGATTATCGGGGGTCGAGGGGGGCAGAGCCCCTCGCTAGGAGGTTCGGTTTAATTTGCTTAGGTTAGGTTAGATTACGAGAGGGGCCTTGTAATCTCGGAGCTTGAAGGTTAGGTAAATTTCCCATATCTAGGGAAAAGTACCTTAGATATAGTTAATTTTGACTCCTACACAACTCTAAAAATACGTGTTTTCGACGCATTATTTAGTCCCCACCCTCAAACCCCGCATTCCCACAGGTCCCCAAGCTTGTTTGGGGCAAGGGGGAGAGTATGGCCAAACGCTAGAAATTTACCAAATAACATCATATTTCCAAATATAATGGCGGAAGGGTGACGGAAGGATACACACAAGTTAAACCATGTAGTAAAGGAGGAGAAAGAAACAATAGCCAGGGAGGAAGTGATGATCAGGCAGAGAAACGGCAGTATACGTAGCTACAGATACGGCAGTATATCTACCTAGCTTCGTATACTGCCGTATCTGTCTGATCATCACTCCCTCCCTGGCTTTTGCCCCTTTCCCCTTCTTTACTACGTGGTTTACCTGTTATGTTTCCTTCCGTCACCCTTCTACCATTACTTTTGGAGATATAACATATTATTTATAGGGAGGAGAGAGACAAGTGTTTACATGATCGTTCCCACGTAAAACTTTTCTACGGGATGTTATTTATACGTATATATGAATTAATCCTTTAAAATTGCTTTATTTTCAGTTCGTAAGGTTCTCACATAATTTACTGCTCATATTTTACTGATTTTAAGCGTTATTTCATGATCTAAGAGACATTTTAGGGTAATGAAAATGCTACGTTTAGCGGGAAGTTATGTCAGCAGGAACTGCTAGACCCATAGCGTATGGCGGAAATTTGCTCCATAACATAGAGATCTTATGGGCAACTTTATGTTATGTCGAACCTTATGGGAATCCCATAGCCTTATTATAAATACCGGGCCAGGTATACAGTGGTCAAGGGCAACAGCAAAAGTTTCACCGAAACCCCTAAAGGAGGATGACCAAGATTCAGTTAGGAAAACTAGAAGATCGCCAGTAGATCGCCCTTTACGGAAACCGTACTGACGATCAGATAGAAGATTGTGAGCAGATAGATGCTTAAGAATCTGCTTATTAAGTATAGATTCAAAAACTTTAGAAAGGCAGGAAGTCAAAGCTATAGGACGGTAGTTTGAAGGATTAGAACGGTCACCCTTCTTAGGAACAGGTTGGATGTGAGCAAACTTCCAGCAAGAAGGAAAGGCGGAAGTAGAAAAACAAGGACGGAAAAGTTTGACCAGGCAGGGTGTAAGCACAGAAGCACAGTTTTTGAGAACAATAGGAGGGACTCCGTCAGGACCGTAAGCCTTCCGAGGATCTAGGCCAGAAAGGGAAAGAAAACACCATTACGAAGGATCTTAATGACAGGCATAATATAGTCAGAGGGTGGAGGAGAAGGAGGAACAAGCCCTTCATCAACCAGAGTTGAATTTTTTGCAAGGGTTTGAGCGAAGAATTCAGCTTTAGTAATAGATGAGACAGCTGTGGAGCCATCTGGGTGAAGCATAGGAGGGAAAGATGAAGAAGAAAAATTGTTAGAGATGTTATTTGCTAGATGCCAGAAGTCACGAGAGGAATTTGATTCAGAAAGATTTTGACATTTTCTATGAATGAAAGAGTTTTTGGTAAGTTGAAGTAAAGATTTGGCATGATTACGGGCAGAAATATAAAGGGCATGAGTTTCAGGAGATGGATGCTTACGGTACCGTTTGTGAGCCACCTCTCTATATCGTACAGCATGAGAACAAACAGAGTTAAACCAAGGTTGACGGGCATTAGGATTAGAGATCGTGTGTGGAATGTACGCCTCCATGCCAGAGACTATGACCTCAGTTATGCGCTCTGCACAAAGAGATGGGTCTTTGACATGGAAGCAGTAATCATTCCAAGGAAAATCAGAGTAGTACTGCCTTAGGTCTTCCCACTTAGCTGAGTTGAAGTGCCAGAAGCACCTCCGCTTAGGTAGGTCCCGAGGCGGCACTGAAACGATAGGACAGGTTACAGAAATAAGATTGTGATCGGAGGAACCCAACGGAGAGAATAGTTTCACAGAGTAAGCAGAAGGGTTAGTAGTTAGGAAAAGATCAAGAATGTTGGGCGTGTCTCCAAGGCGGTCAGGAATATGGGTAGGGTGCTGCACCAGCTGCTCTAGGTCTTGGAGGATAGAAAAGTTGTAGGCTTGTTCACCAGGTTGGTCAGTGAAAGAAGATGATAGCCAAAGCTGGTGGTGAACATTGAAGTCCCCAAGAATGGAAATTTCTGCTAAAGGAAAATTAGATGAGATGTGCTCCACTATTGATGTTAAATAGTCGAAGAATTTTACATAGTCAGAGGAGTTAGGTGAGAGATACACAGCACAGATAAATTTAGTAAGAGAGTGACATTGAAGTCAAAGCCAGATGGTAGAAAATTCGGAAGATTCAAGGCCGTGGGCACGAGAGCAAGTGATGTCATTGCGCACATATACGCAACAGCCAGCTTTGGATTAAAAATGAGAATAGAAACAGTAATAGGAGACAGAAAAAGGTCTGCTGTCAGTGCTCACAGACAACTGGGTTTCGGTGAGGAAAAGGAGATGAGGTTTAGAGGAGGAGAGATGATGTTCAACAGAGAGAAAGTTAGATCTAAGACCGCGAATGTTGCAGAAGTTTAAGGAGAGAAGGCTAGAAGAATTATCAAGACACCTCGAGTCGTCACCTATGAGTCGGTCCGACCTGGGGATATTTATAAGAGTATAAATGATATACTCTTATATACGGAAATGTTTGTTCTATAATAATATTATTATCACATAAAACACAGTAAAACACACAAAAGAAATGCCATTATGAGACTGAAGAAATATGCTTGAAATTTATATTCACTTTAAACTCGTGGCCATACATAAGTTCGCGAGACAACTTTTAACATGGAGCACATTAATAGATGCGGAATTTTATTAGCTTTCCAGCGATATATTTTGTTTTCTGATAAATTAATTAGCACTATGCATAAATTACCGTTAACTAAATATATAACATCATGAATCGGAACTTTCTCGATTGATGATGTTATTTATTTACTTATATGTTTCGTTTTCTGATAAATGAGTTAGCACCATGCATAAATTAGCTTTAACAAAATAAATAACATCATCAATCGGGAACATTACCCGATTGATGATGTTATTTATTTAGTTAACGCTAATGTATGCATTGTGCTAATTCATTTATCAAAAAACGAAATGAATCAATTGAAAGCTAATCAAATACCGCTTCTATTGATATGCTCCATGTTAAAAGTAGTCTCGCAAACTTTTATATTGCGACGAGTTTAAGTGAATACTTATTTCATGCATATTTCTTCAGTCTCATAATGGCATTTATTTAGTGTGTTTTACTGTTTTCTATTTGATAATATTATAATATAGAACAAAGATTTTCGAAGATAACAGTATATCATTTATACTGATAAACATAATATATATTTGTTAGGGGAAAATTACCATAAGCGGGCAAACACGGGCGTCAAGTGGAGCTTGTTGGTCCTCCACGCTCGCATCTCCTGCGTCTGTCGCCTGCACAACGAGGGCAGAACGTGACGTCACGTGCAAGGCACCTATACGAGAGTATTACCATGGACGCCCTTGGGCAAGTATTTTCCCTGTCCAGTCCTGCTGCTCCATGGTCATAACTGCAGCAGCTTCACTGCTGCATCTTGCCAGTGGTGAGGAAACAATCAAAATGTTATTATAATTTTCATTCCCGCTGTCAGCGCATGGTTCCTTTTTTATTTACTCTGGAGAGATGCATTCACGAGAGTGACATACATAATTCCCTCATGGTTCAGCCGATAACTCTTGCCAAGTTCTTCGTCACTCAATTCGCAGAGAACGTCTCTTCTGGCACGAAAATTCCTGGGTTGGCGCTGACGGAAGAATTGTTGGGCTGCCATGTTTACATCTTATGTCAACACTAGCCGCAAAGCCGCCCTCCAGGCGGACTTTTTGGCTAGCTCCTGCGGAGGGCTATTGGTGGGCCTTCGGCCCACTAAACACAGACTCTCCAGATAGCCCCTTCTAACTTTCCTGAAATCATGGATGTAGAAATGTATGTATTAACGCCAACCCATTCACATCACCCCCAACCCATTCACTCACCCATTACCCATCACCCCCCACCCATTCACTCACCCATTACCCATCACCCCCCACCCATTCACTCACCCATTACCCATCACCACACACCCATTCACTCACCCATTACCCATCACCCCCCACCTATTCCCTCACCCATCACCCATCACCCCCAATCCATCACCCCCCACCCATTCACTCACCCATCACCCCACACCCATTACCCCACCCATTCACTCACCCATTACCCATCACCCTACCTCAAGGTTTCCTCAATTCTCGCAACCCACTTTTTTTTCTTCACAATTCTCGCTAATAGGCTACTAAAAAGAAGAAGAAAAAAAGTGATCGGATCATCCCATAAATGGGCTTAAAATGTTCCCCTGGTCGACCCGGTTCCAAAACTGTGCCACATGATGGGATTCCGCCACGGGGGGCGGCACTTATCGCGGACACACAGACAGACAGACACACACACTTTCGCTTATATTATTATAGATAAGGGTCCTTATGAGCTCCGGACCTCCCATAGTGCTAATGGAGAATTTACGGAAAAACTGCAGCACTTATGGAAACTTTCGGTGACTTATGAAGAACTTCGCCATTTTGTCTGCGTTTGGGAAACCCATAAGGCTTATGGAGCCTTTATAAGTATGGTAGGCCTGTGGTCATGGCAAAAATATTTGATTTCTTTGCGTAATGCAAAGCAAGTTTTAATGATTGTTTTTCAATACTTTCATCATCTCTGGTGAGAATGTCATATTTTTCCTATAGGCTCATGTATTGTTCTGCCAGTTTGTCTCTCGAGATAGATTATCAGGCGTTACCACAAGTTTCCCTTTCTTTGTGGATATGAAATGCAGAATTGAGGCAAACTATGCTTCCAGTTTACGGCGTATGTGTTTCTTTGTATGCACTTTGACTTCGGTTAATCCGAGTTCATGCAAAAAGATACTAACTTCTCAGTAAGTTCTGTCATTTTCACCACACAAGGGTATCCGATGATGTCTGATCGGATGTATTCAAATAACCTACAATAAGCCGAATGCTCCACGGTAGTATATGTTGTTACAACTATGTGCCTGTGGGCCAACTGGTCGTAGGGTATTATGGCTCTAAGTAGTAACAAAATATATAATAACTACCCTGCGTAGGAAGGTGGGCAGATGAAAGACAGTTCCTCGGCCGTGACTATAATTATTGTATAGTAATTTTACCCAGTTAACACGTCCACAAACAATTACTCCTGCCAGGTAAGTAAACACTGATCACATGTCCACAACAATAACTCCTGCCGAGTGGAGACGTGCCATAAGGACGACACGACTCCTCCTAATCCCTAACACAGGAACACACCGACCTGGAAGCCACACCGGGCTTACACGAAGACGAGGTAACCAAGGCTAACAGCAAAGAGGGTGACCTGCCACTCATCCAGTCCCGAGATCAGGTGAGGGTTGGGTGCCAATCCTCACCAAAGCGAGATAAATAGTTTTCTCCCATTTTAGATTTTCCCATTAGTTTAGCTAATAACAATAATTTAACAATAACAAAATAACATAAGTAATAACTGATAACATTAATATCAAAGGGGGAACAAACAGTAGCTACGAGGTGTAGCTCGTACGAGGTCGAGGTTCAGCTCTGCCAGCCGTAAGACCCTTCCTGTGACAATGTATCTTCTTCCTCTTGATCATCTTCGGTGTCAAACTCTGCTTTCTGCTCTGTAGTCTGTGTGTGCTGCGTATATCGAAGATAACAAGACTTGTGAGAGTGGGCTTCGGCTATATCACAAGATGTAATAGCTAAGATCCTTTCATCCATCTTGATTTCTTCTTCTAATCTTCTCTTAGGCTACTTGACTTTTCGCCACGTCTCGAAGAGTGTCATCTGCACGTAAATCTACACACTGTATAATAGGGTAGAGCAAAAATGACCGTTTTTGCAACTTTTTCTGTGATTCGTTTTGAATAGTGGGGGAATTGTGCGAAATGGAGTTATATTCACGTTAAAAAAAATTGAAGTCTCTGCAAAAATTATTCAAGTTGCCACAAAGATGTCAAAGATTTGGTTTTATGATAATTTTTTTGTAAATTATCATAATATATCACACTATATTTTTTTCTTCAATATTTTGTTGGAATACCATTAAAAGTGTTCACGAACACATGTTTTTGAATATAAGTTTTGTACAAACTTTCTACGCAGATTTTTTGAGGTGCCCCAGAGAGGTGTAAAATCTAGATTTATTCGAAAAAATGAGTTTTTTTAATACATTAAATATTTTTGTTTGATATGAATTTCATTATTCCAACACTATACTAAGATATATTGGAGTGCCCCATACACTTCAGAATATAAAGAAGGCATCAACCCACACACTTCCAGCAGAACAACGTCACAGCTGCATTTCTGCCTTCACACCGCTATAATTCATTGTGTTTGAGGCATCTCTAAATAGTATACTAGATTGGTTTCATACTTTTTTGTGCACATGTTATGGTCATTCTGCAGCATATTTTCGGTATTCCGATCGTATAAAAGTAACTTGAAAATTTAAACAATTATTTTTTTTTTTTTTTTTTTTTACATATTTAAGATTTGATCAGCTCTTGGGGCACCTGAAGGTATTAAATTAGACACGTGAAATTTTTTCAACTTTAATTTGTGTTACATTGGCACAATTTCCCAACTATTCCGAGTCATTTTTTTTGTTTTGCGCTCCACCCTACTGTATAAGTGTTTCACGGGTCCGACTGTCTTTCACGTATTTACTGATCTTGTTGCAAAACATGCAAATGCTGAAATAAACTGTAGATTTAGTGCCATATGGCTGTCTATGTGTTTGCCTAGGATGTACTTTTAGTTCATATTCACTGGAACTGCTAAACGCTTGAAACTTTTCAAACATTTTCTTGTGAGTGAAATAATTTCGGCATTTTCGCTAATATCTGATCTCAAGAATTTGATCTGTGCACGACCATACTGTATTGCAAAATGGGGGCATATTGTCAAATTTTGGCAGCTTCTAAAAGTGATTGCTACGATGCCACATGTTTTGTCTTTGTTAATGAATTAAGGGGAACTTGATTGTTGCATAATATGTATACACCAGGTTCAGTCTTTTGTCTCTTTCCTGGCTTTTGCTGTTTAGGCTCATAACTCTCTTCCTCATACTCCATATTGATTCAACAGCTAATGATTTTCATTCTGAAATGAGAAAAGAAAAGAAAAAATGTGTTAGAAAATGGATTGGCGATCATTTTTGCGACTTGGATTTTTAAAATTGAATTTTTTTCGTAGCAAAATTAAGTCTTTCTTCTTTAACCACTCACTAATGACTGGCGGTTGAATTTTTTATTTATTTTTTATTTTTTACGATATCAGAGTCTCCAATGGAAATTTACAAACACATGAGCATGGAAGTCAGTGATAAAATAAAAACCCGTGATCCGAATAACCCCAGTCTCCCCTACTCTGCTCATACACTCAGTCAGGCTAGCATAGTTAAATGAAGGTTTCCTACATGCTTATGACATGTTTTAGTATAATTTTGTGATAAATCAGTATGAACCACATAGGAAAAAAACCAGTCTACGATCTCTCGAACAGTTTGTACACTATTATTTTCCTTTATCGAAATAACGCGATTTTCAAACGCGTATAACTGGAGAAAGCTACTCGTCTGAAACGTCCAGCAAACAGTTTTGGCATCTAATTGACATCAGAAACCTGTGATATGAAGGTCATCTGGTTGCGTTTAGTGGTACCGACAAGTCTACGTGGCCCATAGTCTAGAAAGAGTGTTCAAAGCAGTTAGGTACTTGGACACTTCACCTAATGGGACATGTCAATAGCCACTGATAAGACCAAGTGTGGAGAATACCTTCTTATCTAGGCTTATCAACATAAGAATATTTGTAAGACTGGCAAGGAATACCTAGTTTGTTGGCAAACTTCATTCCGGCGACGATAATCTACGGCTGGTCGCCAATTTCCTGTTTTCGTAAGTATTAGTTAGGAATAGTGGAAAATTCAATAGCTTGTAGCAAGTTCAATTACTTCATCCTCTAACATTTTCTTAATAATGCCATCTGATATAGACTTTTTTGAAAGGGGCAGCCTATTAACAGGTATGGATGGGGCCATTAAAAAAGTTAAGTAACGCTTATTTTGGACATTTTTGCACCCCACCCTTGTCACGACTTGTAACACAAGTCCAGACCCCTCCTATGAATTTATGTAACACCACCTACCAATTTGTAGGGTTGTAATTTTTTTCTCAAATATAATAATATAATTATATTCTTAGTACCTGCAAATTATCATCTTTAGTTTTTTTTCTTGAAAAAATTTAAATAATATCTAACCCATAGCTGCACCCACTACCCCCACTGTCACACTCATACATAACACTTCACCATATTCCCCCTCCCCCCTCATGCGTTACGTAATTTTTGAACGGCCCCTATGTAGATAGGGTGTGTGAGAGGTAGCAAAGGAATATGATGCGTAATAAGGTTTTTAGTCTCCAAAGAGTCACCCTGTACTGCAAATGTGTCATGACTCGCAGCTAGTACTACATGCAAAAGTGTATGTTTTGCCTCCGGAAGTCCCTTATCCTCTAAAGACGGACGGAGGGCATCCTGAACACGCTGTGCATGGTCAGTGTGGAAATTATCCACCAACCACCCTCTCAATGGACTCTACCCAGAACTACGTCACGGTTTGTTTACATCGGTGCATTGTGGGGATAAGTCGGAGTCGCCGCGGGAAGACCTACGAAGGGAAAACTACGGCGATGGAAGAATTTCGAGTTATTTTGCGCGAAATTGAAATTCCAGGTGCTATATTACTGTGCTCTGTTCTCGCTGACAACACTATAGAGAAGACCTGAGGTAATGGCTGATGTGCAGAGGTTTCTAAACCAAGAAAACAGTCACAACAGAGCCTCGTCAAAAAGTAAGCAAGTGGTAGGTACGTACTGTGTCCCTACCACTTGCTTACTTCTTAATGAGACTCTGCTGTGACTGTTTTCCTGGTTTAGAAGCCTCTGCACATCAACCATCACCTCAGGTCTTCTCTATGTTGTCAGCGAGAACAGCACGGAAATATAGCACCTGGAATATCAATTTCGCCCAAAACAACTCGACATTTTTTCATCGTCGTAGTCTTCTCTTTGCAGGTTTACATATTCATGGTTATGATAGTATTAAAGTACCTTATTAATTGAGTTCCTTTTGTTGTCTTTCCTCATAATAATTAGTGGTACATCATGGTTTAAGTGTTACTTGACGAGCCAATGCATATTCTGAATCTATACCAACATCACCAATCTTTGCCTTGATTTATCTTATTACTCCATCCATAAACAAGTTGCATAACCACGGTGACATTACCCATTCTTGCCTCATGGTACCTGGTACTGCCGTCTACCGAAATTTTCGTCCCTACACAAATCGGGAAAACTCGTCGACGGTATTGGTTAGGTTAGATTTTGCTTCGATTTATCTTATTACTCCATCCATAAACAAGTTCCATAACCACGGTGACATTACCCATCCTTGCCTCATGGTACCTGGTACCATGAGGTAAGGATGTCTACCGAAATTATCGTCCCTACACAAATCGAGAAAACTCGCTGACGGTAATGGTTAGGTTAGGTTACCGTTAGGTTAGGTAAAGGTCAGTTAGGTTAGGTATTCATAATCACAGGTAAAAGCTTATTAGTTATACATACATACTCCACTCCATACACACTCTTTAACCCTTCAATACATCCCACATTCCCTCCCAGTCTACTCTGTCATAATTATGCTTTGGTATTAGTCCAGATGAACACCGAACTCACTTTGGTGGACGAAACAAATTTTTTTCTGGTGTGTCTTTATGTGTTTTGAATGAATCTGCTAACCGTTTCTGTTGCAATTTTTATTTTATTTTAAATTTTTTAGGTAGCTAAAGGTTAGTTTATTTTTTTATTTTTTTTATAGTTAGGTAAAGGTTAGGTTAGGTATAGGTTACCGTAGATAACAGTGAAGTCGCCAGTTTTACGTTTCTTTGTTATTTACAGACGTGTGGTGGCGTTAATACTTACATTTCTACATCCATGATTTCAGGAAAGTTAGAAGGGGCTATCTGGAAAGTCTGTCATTTTGTATCTTCCATCTGTGTCATATTAAGGCTATAAATGAACAAATTACAAAAATAAAACAGAGTGGCGACCTCACTATACCTACTACAGTAAAGTCGCCAGCTAGTATTTTAACCCTAAAGTCGCCAGCTAGTATTTTAACCCAACAGTTGATTCGCCACTCTGGGGAATTCAGGGAAATTAGAGGTAAAGTAAAACAAGTCTCTATATATATTAGCTGCGGAAGATGCTTGGATATATAAAAATTCCTCTGCCAACGTGAAAATAAATTCTATTAAAGTTTGAAAGATCTGGCAAGTCTGCGTCCTGCCGCCCGAAAAGCTACTGTTTACTATCTGTCATCGCGCGAAGAAAAACTTGAAACAAAAGGCGCAACAGTTATATTTGCAGATACAAAACATAAAACAACGCTGAAACAGGGTAGATTATACAATCATGATATAAACTACTGTGTAACATCTTCAGTGGCACATAAAAATCAGTAGTGATGCTATAATTCGTAATATTTGGCGCCTGGCGACTTCACTGCAGGTGGCGACTTCACTGTTATCTACGGTAGGTTAGGTTAGGTTAGGTATAGGTAAAGGTTAGGTTAGGTTTAGGTTCAATTTTTTTTTGCTGTCATTTTTGCAGAAAAAAAAAAAAAGCTACATAAACGGTTAGCAGATTCATTCAAAACACATAAAAACACACCAGAAAAAAATAGTTTCGTCCACCAAAGTGAGATCAGTGTTCATCTGGATATTTACCTATGCTTTCTTTAAACCCATGAATGCAGCATACATCTTCTTGTATTTTGCTAACATTGTCTTAATTATCATTCGCATATCTAAGATTTGATCTACGCAACCTTTCCCAGTTCTAAATCTGCCTTGCTCCTCACTAACCTTGCCATTTGTGATTTGTTGTACTCTTCCAATTATGATTTTACCATACAGTTTGCCTCATCACTGTGGAGTACATGATGACTCAATGAAGCTAAATATAAGCCAACCTGGTAACAACATTGTCAATCTAGCTAATCACAGCCCTGGAATTATACCACCTTTACCACAGCTTAGGTAATCTTAGGTTACCTAACGGTAACCTAACCTAACCATTACCGTCGGCGAGTTTTCCCGATTTGTGTAGGGACGAGAATTTCGGTAGACGAGAGTACCAGGTACCATGAGGCAAGGATGGGTAATGTCACCGTGGTTATGCAACTTGTTTTTGGATGGAGTAATAAGATAAATGTGGACACATAGCTTGGTATGGTGGCGGCTCGCTACAGCCGCCCACGAAGATTCAGTACACATCCAGACACTCCTAATAGCAACATCTCTTGCTAAAAGTACACTTTCAGACCCTCCTGGGAATAACATCTCTCTCTAAGCTTCTCTGATTAAATCGAGAAGATATGTATATAACTTTTGTACATGTAAGTGTAAAACCATAGGACGTGTCTTATCAACACAGTGATTATAACCACCGCGTCAAGCTGTTGGTTTGATAAACCCGCCTGACGCCGTAACAAATCACACCGCTTCTGCCCCTCACCACTCTGGCCTGATCACGGCCTGGCCACTCCGACCGCCTGAGCAGGCAGTATTGATAAACTTCTACCCTATCAACCCTCCTATCCACCGATAAGTACCTTAGTTAGTTTAACTGGGAAATTTTGTCGGGATGAGATAGACAAGGGTTTTCTGAAGGTAAGAACTCAAATTAAATAAATGTTTGTGGCATAAAATTTCCACAGTCAGTGTTAGGATATCCATATGAAATGATACATAGGTAGGCTTCTACTGACAGAGTCGAAATCACACCTACGTACGCGTGTGTCCACGAAATCTGTTAAATATGTTCCTGTGTGGAGCTTACGGGCGCATGGTGAAGTATTATGTAGGAAAATGTTAGCAACGCCGTGATTATATTATTAACGCTGCACAACGGTTCTTCCATGAAAGATATTTCACACGTTCTGATTCATTCAAACAGATAGCTTCACAATTATCATTTACACCAGCAAGTTTCAGAGACACTAAGAAAGATTCGCGAACTTGTAGTGCGACGTCTCCTAATAGACAACCACGATGCGTCTCAGAATATTGTGAAGAACAAAGAACAGTAGGAGGAGAATATAAATCAGACTCATTGTTGTTCAGTGAACTTAGTAGTACACTGGGAATTGATACTTGAGATGACCGCCCGGCCACGCAGTCAATAGTCAATTGCATTAATGTCATTTTTTGGGAAACTCCGCTGTTGTAGTACTAACTGTGAGCATCGATGTTGGATTTTGGATTTCATGTATAAATGTGCCATAATGCCTAATCCCTTGAGGGTGTGGACAAACTTCAATGCATTCATCCCTCATTGATGCTAAACCTAACATGAGGTCACTAGCGAAGTACAAATCCTGTGTTACATAATTACATATTGCTTCTGCTGGCACGTATACCTCAAATTCTAGGTTAAGCCGAACTTTACCAATGACATCAATTTTCTTGCAATCTAAACTTGTAAGTCTGATTGATGAAGGTTTTAAAAAAATGACAAGACTTCGTCTGCATACGTGATGCATTTAGAGTGCCTACGTTAATGACATTAGCACAAGAGCCTGTGTACATGAACACGGCTAATTTACTGCCTTTGTACTTGACTGGTACCGTCAGTATACCTCGTATAAATGACAGGTTAATATTACACATATGTTAATATTTTGACACGAGATATTACTATCTTGGATAAATCATTATCATTTATATTAATGTCACTTCTAAGATCCCCGGTTCATGCATGCATTATAAAAGAAGCTGTGTCTTTTTTTGCTGTCACGATAGGTCGTATCTTTTCTGGCATGGGTAAGAGAAATGTCTGCTCAGGTAAGTTTAGCTCAGTTGAATCTTACATAGTTATATTCCTATATGTGGCTGCATGAGAATCATGCCTTTCTTAGGCGCGTTTTGAGTGGCGCTTGGCTACCCGCGAAGGGTGTGAAGGCTGCTGTCGCTGTTCCTGTTGTTGCTGTTGCAACGTGCGGCACTCTTGATTGCTATGTGTTCTGGAATTATGATATATGCAGAACTGCGCGTAGTCTGCTGATCTACAATGTGACAGAGTGTGTCTTGGTACTTTGCAGGAGTAACACACAATATTCAATTTCCGGTAGTTACATTGACCCTGATACTATATGTCCTTATGGTGTGAATAACTTCTGCCCTGGGCAGAAAGGGCAGGGTTTTGATATCATAGCGAACTCTCCTCTTAATGGTAGGTGACGTAATATAAGGTATAACTGTAAATGTATAGGTATGAATTATACATAATATTTTTTAAATAAATATTACTACTCTAATAGGTCATGGTGGTGTTGTATGCAAGTTATGTCCAGAACTAAACTCTTCAAGAATCCACTAATTGAAGGTCCAGGAATAATATTTGGTTGGTAGCACATTTCCCACTGACGGCGAAATAGCTGAAATGGCCACGCCCCTTTTTTTTGGGCCACGCCCTTTTTGAGCGAAGTACTACCATCCGCCGTGACTGTATCTACAGAACTGTTGGACCTAGGAGGTTGCCCGACCACTCAAAATGTGCGCAAAGGCCACATTATGGGGGGTCAGTAATACATTTTCATATCCAAAAGTCAATGGTTTTTAAGATAATTGCCAAAAACCGATTGCAGCATGTTACGCACTACAATTGTATAATACCACCAAGGCCACAACATATGTATGACACTTTATCATATTACCTGTTGTACCTTTTGCATATTGTTCCTATTTTGGAATTTAATTATTTGGATTTCTACACTTTTTGCCTTTACTACAGCCACGAAACGTCACACATTTTATGTTCCTTTCTCTGCAAGTGCACGTTTTGGTACTCATACATGATGTTGGGCATTTGCATGGAGGGGGCAGGTCATCGGGCCTGCACGATACTGGCAGTATCACTGGTGTTATGCCAACATCCGTTGCTTCATACCCATACTGGAGTGGATCTGGTTTGGTGACTGCAGGAGTTGTGGCCTGCAACCACATCTTACACTGCAGATATGCTCGCTTTATGTGTTCTCTTAGCGTTGATGAACAGCACACAAGCTGGTTGAATTCCAGTTCTTTCTTGGAGTTGTGGTACTGCTCCCATCGATATTCATCGAAGTGGAACAGTCGGTCTTCTTTAATCCAGACACAAGGAACTTTTCAGCATTGCTTGTTATCTGTGGTGACAGTTCTTCTACACCAAACCCTTCCAGTATGGAGAGATCCATGGATGCTTTCAGGCCAGACAGCTTTGGACCCACCTTGCTGGTACTGTCGCAACCGCTGAGAGCATAAATGGCTGGGAGACACGACACTAAACCGTTGTCCGATTAGGTACATTGACTATGCTAGAGAAAGAGGGTACAGCATGCTACAACTCCTAAAGTATGAATTGACCAGCACATCCCAGTTCCTCACCACTGAATGTAAAGATGGCATCAAATTGAAGAAGCCCGATAAAGCCTCCTTAGCCAGGGAGCTTGTCAATCAACTTCCACAGTAGACGAGGAATGTAAAGAGTGACGCTCAGATGACAATAGTGAACTTCATGGCACTTGTGCATAAACTACCGATGAAAAAGATGGGCCTTCACACATTCGGGAAATTGGCTGAGAGTCTTTCCAACAGCATTCTTGCTACAGGTTCCGAGTCCACAAGAATAGACATTATTTTTGATGTTTATCAAAAATCATCAATCAAACAAATGGAACGGGCACAGAGAAGTTCTTCAGAACAAATCACTATCACCATTAGGTCTGACAATCATAAAATCCCTGTCGATCTTGATATGTTCTGCAGCTCAATGTTGAACAAAGTTCGGTTGCAGGAGTATGTCATCAAGTGGATGCTGCAGAATGTCGAGTCGGACAAGGAGATCTTCTTTGGAGGAGTACATGGGGGTGAATGCAGGAAACTGTTAGCTGGCACTGAAACACAGATCGCAGAGTTCTCAAGCAACCAAGAAGAAGCCGACGACAGAATCATGTTCCATATTAATGATGGTGTTGTGAAACACGGGGTTCAATCAGTCTTGGTTGACTCACCTAACACAGATGTCTTTGTCAACCTCATCTTCCACTTCAACAAAACCTGGCAACTACAAAAGCTGCACGTGAAGGTTGGTAACCGGAAAACAAAGAAAACTGTACCAGTCCACCTGTTGGTTGATCAACTGGACAACAGTTTGGTGTCGTGTCTCCCAGCCATTCATGCTCTCAGCGGTTGCGACAGTACCAGCAAGGTGGGTCCAAAGCTGTCTGGCCTGAAAGCATCCATGGATCTCTCCATACTGGAAGGGTTTGGTGTAGAAGAACTGTCACCACAGATAACAAACAATGCTGAAAAGTTCCTTGTGTCTGGATTAAAGAAGACTGACTGTTCCACTTTCGATGAATATCGATGGGAGCAGTACCACAACTCCAAGAAAGAACTGGACTTCAACCAGCTTGTGTGCTGTTCATCAACGCTACGAGAACACATAAAGCGAGCATATCTGCAGTGTAAGATGTAGTTGCAGGCCACAACTCCTGCAGTCACCAAACCAGATCCACTCCAGTATGGGTATGAAGCAACGGATGTTGGCATAACACCAGTGATACTGCCAGTATCGTGCAGGCTCGATGACCTGCCCCCTCCATGCAAATGCCCAACATCATGTATGAGTACCAAAACGTGCACTTGCAGAGAAAGGAACATAAAATGTGTGACGTTTCGTGGCTGTAGTAAAGGCAAAAAATGTAGAAATCCAAATAATTAAATTCCAAAATAGGAACAATATGCAAAAGGTACAACAGGTAATATGACAAAGTGTCATACATATGTTGTGGCCTTGGTGGTATTATACAATTGTAGTGCGTAACATGCTGCAATCGGTTTTTGGCAATTATCTTAAAAACCATTGACTTTTGGATATGAAAATGTATTACTGACCCCCCATAATGTGGCCTTTGCGCACATTTTGAGTGGTCGGGAAACCTCCTAGGTCCAACGGTTCTGTAGATACAGTCACGGCGGATGGTAGTACTTCGCTCAAAAAGGGCGTGGCCCAAAAAAAGGGGCGTGGCCATTTCAGCTATTTCGCCGTCAGTGGGAAATGTTTTACCAACCAAATATTGTTCCTGGACCTTCAATTAGTGGATTCTTGAAGAGTTTAGTTCTGGACATATATTTGCATACAACACCACCATGAGCTACTCTAGTATACAGCCATTAACCTGGATTGTGTAGACTGCAGAGTGTGGGTGACGTTTTCCATTTTCATAATATAGTGTAATTTTCTTGGTTATTTTTCCCTCTATTCCCAGATATGTTGATGGAAAGGAACACTCTGATGGCGGAGGTGTATCCAAGGCTGAAAGAGTTTTGCAGGGAAAAACACGGTCTAGAGTTTCAGGTATGTGAAAAGATATATATATATATACATATATATATATATATATATATATATATATATATATAATATATATATATATATATATTTATATATATATATATATTATATATATATATATATATATATATATATATATATATTATATATATATATATATATATATATATATATATATATATATCCTCTATACATATCTCCTCTCTCTCTCTCTCTCTCTCTCTCTCTCTCTCTCTCTCTCTCTCTCTCTCTCCCTATATCTATCTATCTATCTATCTATCTATCTATCTATCTATCTATCTATCTATCTATCTATCTACATATATATATATATATATATATATATATTATATATATATATATATATATATATATATATATATATATATATATATATATATATTATATATATATATATATAAATATCTATATCTATATCTTATATATATATATATATATATATATATAATATATATATATATATATATATATATTATATATATATATTATATATATATATATATATATATATATATATATATATATATATATATATATATAAAGAGAGAGAGAGAGAGAGAGAGAGAGAGAGAGAGAGAGAGAGAGAGAGAGAGAGAGAGAGAGAGAGAGAGAGAGAGAGAGAGAGAGAGAGAGAGAGAGAGAGAGAGAGAGAGAGAGAGAGAGAGAGAGAGAGAGAGAGAGAGAGAGAGAGAGAGAGAGAGAGAGAGAGAGATTCAGATTCAGATTCAATACTTTTATTCACAATTGAAGTACAGTTGTGAAAAAGACTGTTTCATAAGAACAGTCTTATCTCAGTATACATATGATGAGCTGGTAAAGGACATCGAATATGAGGGGCATAGTCGTTGAGTTATAATAATCTAAACACACATGGGCCAAGGGGAATATTATGACATTCATGTTTACCCTACACGATTTACGACAGGGCACAGAGTTCAGATCGCACAGTCAGGGAGGGAGGGGAGAGGATGAGTTATAGGCGCACTTAGGCACAGAATGAGAGGGACGGTTGGGTGGCAGGCAGGCTCTCCCAGGGTGGAGGGCGGGGAGGCATCAAGCCGAGCGGGCACTGAGCTAGGCAGGAGTCTCATTTTCCCCTTCAGGCGTCCGTCGACCTCCCTTACCCCGGGATTTTTTGGGCGCCATGGGGGGAGGGGGGTTGACAAGAGGGTCCATGGTGTCTACATCCATGGTCATCTGGGCGTCGTCAAGGGCTACATCTCGGCGTCGCCTTGAACCAAGAGTGTCTTGTATCGTTCGGGTCATCTCCGTCAGCATTTCCTTTAGGCTCAATATCTCTCCTGTCACGCTCACCATGTCGCTTCGAGCGGTCGCCATCACACCCTTCAAGGCTGCCACCTCCCCCTTCAATTCTTGTAGAGAGACTATTTGGGCACGCAAATCAGCACATTCCTCCAGGTAATGGGCCTGCGCCTCCTGTAGCATCTTCATCTCGTTCATCAAAGTCAAAATAGCCTCAGAATCGCTGAGGGAGGCAACACCGCTTTCAGCAACCTGTTGGGGGAGAGGGGGAGCAGCCACCCCGCGGTGAGAGGGGGAGAGGGGGTGACTTGGTGACTGGCTGGGCAGATTTGCGGGTGGCTAGGGTGGGGGAGGGAAGGGTCCGAGGGAGGGAGCAGCAAGGGTAGATCAGCTAGCATCGGCGAGGAGGAGGGGGGCAGCCAGGCCCGCCCCATCCGGGGGAGGGATGGGTAGGCTGCAGAGTCTTGACTTGGCGGCGGGGGGTTAACTGCGGCAGGGAGCAGAGGCAACGCAGGCTTCCTATAGCGGTGGGCATCGGGCGAGAGAGAGAGAGAGAGAGAGAGAGAGGAGAGAGAGAGAGAGAGAGAGAGAAGAGAGAGAGAGAGAGAGAGAGAGAGAGAGAGGAGAGAGAGAGAAGAGAGAGAGAGAGAGAGAGAGAGAGAGAGAGAGGAGAGAGAGAGAGAGAGAGAGAGAGAGAGAGAAGAGAGAGAGAGAGAGAGAGAGAGAGAGAGAGAGAGAGAGAGAGATTATATCTAATCAATTTATTACGCCCGAAAGCGACAAACCTAGTGACAGGCATGGCCGTGGAATATAGTTACAGAGCACTCATGTCTCGCAGGGCACGCTGAACACACCCACACCCACAGTCAACACACACACACACACACACACACACACGTGCGCGCTCATACACGCACACACACAGACTCACACACACGCTCACACAAACACACACACACACAAAGGGACAAAGTATATGTAGACAGTCAACAGCCACCAAAGTGTGGATGGCGAGCAAGAAGGACCTCCAGGTTATCATTCGAGAGTATATGTGTATAAATCTGAATTAGGTTCTGCGCCCATGGTAATAAGTCTGTCACTGTGGGGCACTGAAGGCAGTAGTAGTCAAGGGTGTTGGCGTTGGGAAGGTTACATCGTTTACAGGAGAGTAGTGTGGCACGTCCTCTGCTTGGGAGACCTGCCACACTGGCCGGTACTCCAACCTGAGGCGAGCACTGACAACATTGTGCCGACGTACCATGAGCCTATGTCGGAGATACTTGTGTTTGCACCGAAGAAAGTTATCATGGTGCTGTATGAACACACTGGTGGCCCTGTCTGCGTCCCTGCGATGCACATTCATGGCGTGAGCAGCTAAATATATGCTGTTTCGAAGGCAGCGAAGGGAGGGCACAGCATTCGCATCATCCAAACCCAGCGCACAGGCCGCCTTGGCAAGTCGATTCTCCTTGTCATTACCAGCCAACCCGATGTGGGAAGGCGTTCACATGAAGAATACGACAATAGAGGCATCGTGTGCGATGGCGAGTTGATACAGTATGTCTCGTACAACACGGCCACAGCTGGGTCTTGGCGAGGAAAGGGCGGAAAGAGCCGACTGGGAGTCACAGACTATTACCCCATTCACTCTTCGTTGAAAAAGTAGAGTTACTGCATCCAGGATGCCGTGAAGTTCGCAAAAGGTGGAGGTCGATGAGTTAGGTAGCCTACGGCCGAGCCATTCATCCTCCCCAGGCGGTTCCATGGTGGGGGAAAACATGGCACACGCTGCACTCCAGTCTGCCTGCACTGAGCCGTCAACATAGATGTGGGGTGCGGCGGGGACTGACGTAAACACACCGGCGATGGTCTCCAGGGCTAATTGTTTCTGCAGGAGGGGAGGGACATCTTTGAAGGTCGGTGTAAAAGTGACAATAGGGAGAGGAACCCGCCACGGTGGTAAGCCAGGGATAGCTGCCTCCTCGGGGACAGTAATATCAAGGTCACAAAGGTTGTTGCACACTGCATTGATGAGATTGTGGCCACCAGGTCGAAGTGGGAGTCTGCATGCGTTTGGCTCGAGCGATGTTCTGATTACAGCAGAGAAGTGCGGAGCAGGGTAGGGGGAGTGGAGACACTTGACAGAGAGAAAAGTCACACTGGCATAACTCTTCTCCACAAGTGGGGACAGGTCGAGCTCAGACTGCATGTTGACTATGCGAGTGGAGAGAGGACACCCCAGGATAAACCTCATGACTCGATTTTGAAATTTTTCAAGAGGCTTTATTGCTTTTCTGGGAAGTTAACTAAGGGCAGGGGACTGATAGTCAACAACTGTCCGAAGAAACAGGATGTAAAGGGTCCTCGCCAGAGAGATAGACACACCTGTGGTATTGTTGGCAAGCCACTTGAGAGGGGCGAAGCGAGGCTGCAGACGATCAAGAAGATTAACCACGAAGGGGTATATCCGTTATCGTGCGTGTACGGCTGGGGAGACCCGGATTGGTGCGCCTAGGTATGTGTACTGCGTGCAGTGAGGGATAGCATTCCCACACATGGTGAACGCCGGCAATGCTCTCAGGTTGCGAGACGAGAAGATCCTGCTCTTTTCAGGGGAGATAATTAGACCACAGGCAGTAGAAGACGCGTAGAAATCATGAAGAAAGAACTTAAGATCATGAGGTAAGGACGAGTGAATGCAGATGTCGTCAGCGTAACAGGTGACAGTAGTTCCGGGGATGGCAGGGAGAAGAGAGAGTAGACTGTGCATTAGGACATTGAAGAGAGAGGGGCTTTGAACACCACCCTGCGGAGTGCCGAGCTCAAACCGTTCATAGGAGCTACATGCACCCATAAAAAGGACACGTGAAGCTCTGTTACAAAGATAGCCCTGTATCCACCTGAGAAGGCTTCCTTGGACACCGAAGTCCACCAGCTGGTCAAGAATAATTTCCCTGTTGGCAACGTCGAAGGCACTTTTGAGGTCAAGGAAGGCAACCACACTGGTGGGGGAGAGACAGGTGTAGAGTTCCACGAAGCAATGATGTGTACTTCGTTGTGGAAGGAACCATACAGAAAGGGGGAGAGTTTATCTTGGAGAGGATGCATGAGTCGGGCATGAATAATGCGTTCAATCACCTTTTAATAAAACAAGAAGTGAGGGAGATAGGCCTGAATTTGTCGGTTCCAAGCTTTGGTATCGGAACAATTGGACTGGAGGTTCAGGCAGGATGCACATGTCCCCGGCGGAAGTAGAAATTGAAGATATGTAGTAGACTCTAAGTAGAGGGTTGCCAGGAACTTTCTGAAGGAGGCGAAGAACTTGATAGATAAGGCCGTCATCTCCGGAGGCAGTAGTCGTAGACCCAGCAAGAGCACGTTGCAGTTCATCCTCCGTTAGCGGTACGTCATCGTCCTCATCCAAGTTGAGTAATACTGCCATCACAAGGAGGGTGCGAACGCTGCGTTGGGAGGGGAGAGGGAGAGAGAGAGAGAGAGAGAGAGAGAGAGAGAGAGAGAGAGAGAGAGAGAGAGAGAGAGAGAGAGAGAGAGAGAGAGAGAGAGAGAGAGAGAGAGAGAGAGAGAGAGAGAGAGAGAGAGAGAGAGAGAGAGAGAGAGAGAGAGAGAGATAAGATACTTTGATCCTATCTAGACACTTTGCAAGTACCAACTACAAGGTTATTGACTATACTAAGCGCCACCACGCCAGGACGAACTTGGTGGGCTCGAACCGCTGACCGAATGCTGGGACTCTGCACGCGAGTCCGTGACTCTACCAACCGCGCCACCCTGGCGGGTAGAGAGAGAAGAGAGAGAGAGAGAGAGAGAGAGAGAGAGAGAGAGAGAGAGAGAGAGGGGGCTAGTAGAAGTGGTTCAATCGACGCTGAACGAAAGGATCAAACAACTTGAAGCAAACAACGCAGAACTGACTGTTTCCCTCCAGTTCACCCAAAGGGAAGTAGATGACCTAAAGAAGACCTGCTCGAATCAAAATGAAGCCATCGATGTGTTGAAGAAAAAAATAGTTGAGCTGAAGAACAGAAAGTATGAAGAAGAAATGGAGATGATCAAGAGACGAATGAACTACCAAGAAGACTATTCCCGTAGAAACAATCTTCGCATTGATGGAGTAGAAGAAAACCCAGGTGAGAATTGGGAGATTACGCAGGATAAAGTTCAGCGCCTGGTGCGGGAGAAACTTGGCATGGGCGAGGTTCAATTGGAGCGAGCTCATCGGTTGGGGATGACACTGCTTCGACGTGATGGCGAACTACCGAGACCACGAACCATTGTTGCCCGTTTCTTTCTATTTACCGACCGTCAACAGGCGCTCCGAAACTCAGCAAAACTCAAGAATACTAACATCTACTTAAACGAGGATTTGTGTGAAGCGTCCGCTCAAGAGCGTAGGGCTCAGCTGCCGGAGCTTCGAAGAGCCCGAGCAGCAGGGAAAATAGCATACTTCAGTCACACCAAGTTAATTATCAGGGAGAGGGGGGAAAATACAGTTAGACCTGCAGTGCTGAGGATCCCTCTGCCCGGCCGTAACCCTCCCTTCCTGCCCGTGCTGCCCCTCCGCTGCTGCCCCCCCCTTTCTAGTATCTTCTACCGGCGCTCACGGGACTACCATTTGAGTGGGGTGGTGGTGCTGGTGCTGGGGGATGAGCTGGACCAAGCAGGAAGCAAACCTAGGGGGGACTGCTGCTATCAAGAAGAAGTAAGATTAAGAAAATGTGATAATGTTTTTGTTTTTGTGTAATATTTATTTTTCAATGTATATTTTTTCCCTTTCTGAAAGAAGACAATCGTTTTAATGAGTTTTTGTAAAAATTTTAAATGAAGATCGATGTCTTTTAATACTATAATCATTAAAGTATTGTCCTAATGGGCCTCTGAAGTTTTCGTGCCCGGGACTTTCATGTCATGATAAAACGGAAATTTGGAAATTCTTATTATATCCAGAAACAGTTTATTATCACCAAGAAGATTTACCCCTTTATTGGAAAAAGCTATAAAATATAACATTTCAAATGTATAAACCCGGAGCTACCCGCAATCTAGTTTAAATTTTATTGACTGTCTTTTTTGTTTCCCCATTATTTTAAAATTGGTTTTTTTGTTTTTGTGAAACGAGATTGTGTAAAATTTGAGCATTTATACAGAAAAAGGGGGTTTCGGTAGTTTACGAAGAATAGAAATCGTCGGGGGGATTTGCAATATATTAGGATACTAAAAAGTGAAAGATTATTAATAAAATTTAGTGTCAATAATGTTTTTTTTGTCTATATTTGGTTTAGTGTGAAACTGCGGACCATATTAGGGTTGTAGTCTACCGAGGCAATTCGATTGGGTGTGTTTTAAAAGCTTACTGGAGGGGTTTTGGAAATCAAATTGTCAAAAAAACTTTTTTATCTCTTTGGTGAATAAAAATTTTAAACTATTGAACTTTGAACAATAAAAATGATTGGAATATAAAGGTTTCTTAGGGCATGGGTTTTTTTTAAAGTATTAATAAACCCCAAAAAACTCTCAGGGGCCTCACTTATTGATCATATCGGGCAAGTTTAAAAAATTTTTTACAAAAACCGGGAATATTGTCACTGATGAACAGGCATTCGCGCCATTCCATTTTCTCAAAAAAAATAGAAAATTTTTACGCAAAGAAAAACATTTAGGGGCTTAATAATGTTAACACAGAGATTTATCTCCCTTAGAGGGATTTTTTAAGTGATTTTGAGTTTAGTAATGATGTAAGTAAGAACTTTAAACAATTTAAGATTTTGTGCACGACAAAGATAAGCAGGTATGAAAACTTTAAATCTATCTCATAAAAAACGGAAACCAGGGAAAACAAAGGAATTACAAGTTTTAATTAAACAAAGACATAAACTTTATAAGAAATTTTCCAAGAGGCCACTGACATACGGAGAGGAGTATAGAAACTATCGAAATATGGTTAACAGAAAATTAGATTCTGCGAGGAAAGATTATTATAAATTGCAATTGAAATCAGCTTTTGGTAATAGCAAAAAAATCTGGAGTATAATTAATGACATACTACAAATAAAGCAAAATAAGAAAACCATTATTGAAGCACTCATGATGAATGGTGAAGTGATATCTGAGCCCACGGTTTTATGTAATGAAATTAACTCATATTTTTCTTCAATAGGACAAGATTTAGATGCAAATTTACCAGCATCTGAGGTGTTATCTCTGCAATACCTACGTGGTTATTTTCCGTCTATGGATTTGAATCCCACAACCCCTGAAGAGGTTACCAGTATAGTTAAACAATTAAAAGATTCTTGCCCAGGTCATGATAACATTCATGTCAAAGTTATGAAACTCACTGTATCAATAACATCTCCTATTCTATCAAAATTAATTAATATTTCCTTTCAGTGTGGCATATTCCCAAGTATTTTGAAAGTAGCTAAAATCATACCTGTTTATAAAGGTGGAGATATGTTACAGTCCTCAAACTATCGTCCTATATCAATACTGTCAACTATTAGTAAGATTATAGAAAGGGCTATGCATGATAGATTATTATCATTCTCAAACATAAATAATATATTGTCTTAAGATCAATTTGGGTTCAGGAAAAACTATTCTTCACAAGCAGCAACCGTGAAATTAATAAATAGCATTCTACAGAACAACGATAAGGGCCACAACACAATGGCTGTCTTTTTAGATTTAAAGAAAGCTTTTGACACGATTAATCATGATATATTATTAAAAAAGTTGAAATTTTATGGCGTCAAAAATTAATTATTGCGATGGTTTGAGAGTTATTTAACAGGAAGAGAGCAATTTACAGAGATCAATGATATAAGATCTTGCAATAGAATAATTAAAACTGGTGTTCCGCAGGGATCTACCTTAGGACCTCTTCTATTCTTACTATATATTAATGATTTGGTCCAGTCAACTGATATATTGAAATTCATATTATTTTCTGACGATACTACCATTTTTCATTCAGAGCCTGACCTCCAAAATTTAGAAAATATTATGAACCAAGAACTTGTTAAAGTATCAAAGTGGCTTGTATCCAATAGATTATCCTTAAATGTACAGAAGACTCATTATATCATATTTGCAGGCAATAAATATATTAACCACGAAAATTAAATAAGAATAGGAAACAATATCATTGAAAGAATTAGTTCAATAAAATTTTTAGGAGTTGTCATTGACGATAAGCTGCTGCTGTGGAAATCTCATGTTAATTATATGTATAACCATAGACCACTGTATACTTGGACTGTTCACGCGACAATGTTTTGAATTGCGGGGCTGCATAGGGGCCTGCGGGGCGCCCGACAAAGAGATATAGTGGTCTATGGACTATCATATAGACTGGTTTATCAGTATATATGATATACTGTAATCTTCGTAAATGTTTGTTCTATAATATTATCAAATAAAAAACAAAAAAAACACGCTAAAAAAATGCCTTTCGAACTATAAAAAAATATGATGAATTTAATATTCATTTAACTTTTTTCCCCGCCATTTAAAACTTTGCGAGGCCCAATTTTATAATGAAGGGTATCAATAAAGTGCAATTTTTTTTAGTTTTCCTTGTAAAAATTTCGTTATCGGGAAAAATTTAAATTAAAAACCATGCAAAAAATTAAAGCGTTAAAAAAAAAAAAATAAAATCATCACCCCGGGAAAATTTTCCCCGATTGATGATATATTTATTTATTTATTTTTTTCTTTTTTCTGAAAAATAAAATTAGTACCGGGGTAAAAATTTACTTTGGGAACTAAAAAATAACCATCAATGGGGAAAAATTCCCCGATTGATGATTTTTTTTAATTTTATTTTAACCCGCTAATTTATGCATTTTTCAAATTTAAATTTACAGATAATAAAATTAGCAATGGAAAGCTAATAAATTGCCCCTTTTTTAAAAAAAAATTTGATACCCTTCATATAAAATTTGGGACTCGAAAAAGTTTTTAAATGGCGAAGATTTAAAGTAAAGATTTCATGCATTTTTCCCTTCAAAAGTCCGAAATTTCCCATTTTTTTAGGGTTTTACGGGTTTTTTTTTTGGAAATTTTTTTATAAAAAAAACTTTCCCGAAGTTTACAGTATATCATATAAAGGAAAAAAAACCAGTCTAAAATGATGCGTTTAATATATATATATATAATATTAATATATATATATATATATATATATTATATAAAATTAAATATATAATGAACCGAGCGGGCCCTCAGACTTCACCCCCTTGTGCGACAGGCCGATATCCGTGCGCAGTCCAGGTTTTTCCAGTGGTCTAGGGTATAACAAAAATATCTAGGTCGTAGGGATTTTTTTCAAGATCAGGATAACTTGACTAGGGGGGAAACTTATAATGTTGAAACACAGTTTAGCCCTCCCCTTATTTTCAAAATTGTAATTTTGTTTGGGGCCCCCTGCATTGAAAACCATCACCAGCCATTTTTGGTTTTTTTCCAAAAAAAAATTTGTCAGAGAATATCAGGGTGGGTTTTCAGAGACCATCCGTTTCCTTTTAATTTTCAGTTTTTAAAAATCTAAATTTACGGGGACTCGAAAATAGAGCTGCAAAAATTTTGTATTAATCAGATAAAGCCTCCCACTGAAATAATTTTGACAGAGTACAATTTAGTAGGGCACTTAGGGGTTTTCGTTCACTTAGGGAAGGAAGTTTTTGGGGGGTCTTATCCTAAGCATTTTTGTGCCGCTAAAACCCGAAAATCGTATTTTTGGGTCCCTCGTTGGGGTTAATTTTTCCCCGAAATTTGAAATTTGGGCAATTTGGCAATAAAATTGGCAATTTACAAATTGCAAAATTTAAACCAACTTCGTAGAGACCCCCGTTTTGGCCCAAAATTTAAAGCTTTTTAAAGAGTGCAAAAATGTTATTTAGTACTCCGTGGTTGTACTGTTCGCTTTTACTGAACTATAAGGGGGAAATTTAAAGGATAGGGGGAAAAAAAATTTGGAAAAAAAATAAAAAAGGGAAAAATTTTTGG
Source organism: Chionoecetes opilio (assembly GCA_016584305.1). NCBI lineage: Eukaryota > Metazoa > Arthropoda > Malacostraca > Decapoda > Majidae > Chionoecetes > Chionoecetes opilio. The sequence goes on along the minus strand of JACEEZ010006097.1, from coordinate 202,535 downwards.
GCCCTTTTAAATTTCCATAAAAAAGTCATGAAATGTTTCTGGCGGTATCTTTTTCTCATAAAAAAAACCCCTTTGATTAATAGAAATGGAAATTTTTTCCCCCGACTGTCCCCTCATGGTGATTTTATAAACCAAAAATAAAAATTTCCCAAAGGCCAAACCCATTGGGAAAGTTCGCACGGAAATCAAAGCACCACAAGGAAAACCCCAAAGCGGTCACGAAGAAGACACACGAGATGCCCAAAAGGGGTTGTTTGGTCTTTTTTTCCCCAGCAAAACCCCCTTCACTCGCGAGAACCCCAAACCCCAAACACCGCCCTTTCCCCGGCAAGGTTTTTCCGATAAGATGGGGGAAACGCAATGACAAGAATCGAGGAGCGGGCCCAAGGGAAGCTCCCCTTTGAAGTACAAAAGGGGAAAGGATCAGGACGCGAAAGAAAAGGGCCAAAGGGGAGGTCCTGCACCCGTAAATTCCCAATACTTTTAAAAAACGCTGGGCAAGAAAGCCAAATTTTTCAATCGGAGGGAAGCAGGTGATTGCCCACGGGTTTCCTCGGGATTTCACCGGCGCCTCCCGGGCATCGTTTTTCCAATTAACAGCACCCGGGAACTTGCACCATCATCCCCAACTATGAGTCTCCCTTTTCCCCTTTTCCCCTTTTTGACGCCAAGGCCCCCCCGGGGGTCACGACAAAAAGTCCCCTTTTTTCGGGGTTTCGGGAAAGAAGATAAAACGCGGCGGTCTCCACGGCCTGGGAAAACCCCCCTTCATCCCTCGCGTGCGGCCCTCGAGGGAAATGGCTATCCTTCAGCAGCACCCCTTTTCCCCGGCCCCAAAAATTTTAAGGGGACCGGGTTGGGTTTTTCCCCCCCCGAGAGTTCCCCCAATGGGTGTTGGTTTACGGGGATTTCCCCCCCCCCTTTTTTTTTCTTTACGGGAAACCGACATGGCCGCCCCCAAAAGACAAGACGAGGGAAAAAGCGACCCCGAGGTGGGGGATACGTATCGAAATCCAAGCAGCGACGGGGAATCAAGCGGAATGACCAGGCTAACATTTTGTCCACCAAAAGCAAAAAAGCTGCTAGGGACCTCTTCATTCCCTTTCCCAAATCCACCCACCTTTTCATGGGGATTCCCTTTCGCCCTGCGCGGGGGCGCGACAAAGCCGTGGAAAACTTCTGGCCGGACGGACCCAAGTTCGCTTCAGAAAAAGGGGAAAAGCGGAACTAAGATGATATAAAAATTTTTCATCTCTCCTGCTCGAAAAAGAGGGGGAAAGGAAACCCGTATTTTCCCCGGACACTGACGTCCTGCCTCCTCCTCCGACACTTCCCCCCGATACCTCCCAACACGTGCCTCCCCGCTTGGCAAGACGACTTTCAATTTTAGTCATCCCCGGTGAAAAGGGGGGCTCCGCGGATGTGATTTACGGCCCCTTCCCGCCTTACTGGTGCGACACCACTTGCGCCCTCTTCAGGAAAGGCAAGTTTTCAACCTTTTGGCCCTTTTTTCCAGGGGGGCCCGGGCCAGGCAACCCCCCGACGCTTTTTGGGGACCTCCGAAGCCCCCGGTCCCTGACGCAAAGAGCCTGGACTGCTGTGCCCATTTGTGGCAGAAATTTTCGGATATCCTGCTTTTCTGCCCAGGGGGTGGACGGCCCTTCAGAAGAAGAAGGGTTTGGGGCAGCACGGGGCCCCCCCGACAGTCAAAAGCCCCCCCCCAAAAACCCCGCACCCATGCGAGCCCAGCTTACCCGGCCCTCGTCTGGGAGGGGGGTTTTGGGAAAAAGGAGTTGGTGACCCTCGACCCGACCAATAAAAGGCTCGGACCAAAAAATGGGGGCCCATCCCTTTCCACCCCGCCCCCCCCCCCGCAAAGATCATGGATGGGGTGCATGCGGAGCAAAAAACGAAATGCCGACCCAAAACGTTTCCGCTGTCCCAACGCCTGCAGACTCCTTGTTTTGGAGCTTTTCGATTGCTCCCCCCCGGGGTGGCATCAACGACGAGGAAGATGGGCGAGGACGTTTGATGGGGTGAAGACAGTATTTCGATTTTTTTTTAACTTGTGAAAACCCCGCTATCGCAAGTAAGGGATTTTTTTTTTGTTTTTAATTGGGTTTTTTTTCCAAAAATACGCGGAGGAGACTCGGTTTTTGTTGTTTTTAAAAATTTTGGGGTTCTGGTTAAAAAATACTCGGGGCACTTTCGGGTGGAAAAAGGCTTTCCCCTTCACCTTAGGTAAGGGGGTATTTTGGGGGGGTCTATCCTAAGCAATTTTTTTAGTTGAAATACCCTTTTCTAAAGCAATAAATTTTACCCACCCCTTTCACAAATTCGTTAATTTTAAGGGGTCCTAAGAAAATTGTTTTTATTTTACTTTTTTTTCTAAATTTAAATTGTTTTTTTAATTTTTTAAGAATCCGGCTTTTTAAAGGCCCCAAAAATTTTTTTTCCCTTTTTATTTTTCCCAATTTTTTTTTTTTCCCCCTTTTTCTAATTTTCCCTTAGATCAGTAATCCGAACAGATACAAAACCCCGGAGTTTCTCAATAACATTTTATGCACTCTTTAAAACTTCAAATTTTAAATTTCCCAAAAAGAGGTTTTCTACGACGTTGGTTTCTTCTGGGAATTTGTAATTGCCAATTTTTTTGCCCCAAAATTTCCAAATTGCCCAAAAACGCGAAAATTACCGCCCCAAAGAGGGAACCCCAAATAAAGATTTTTGGATTTACGGCACAAAAATTCGGGGAAAAACCCCAAAAAAACTTCCTTTTACCTAAGGTGAAGCGAAAGCCTTTTTTTGCCCCAAGTGCCCGACTAAGGGGTACTATCCCAAAATTTTAAAGGAAAAAGAAGCATTACGACCTCCCCAACCCAAAGCTCAGAACAAATAAAAGGTTTGTAGTATATTTAGGATGTCCCTTTCCCGGAATGGGGTTGCCCCGATGAACTAAAATAATAGACAATATTTTAAAATTTAAAAATTTAAAGGGAAACAAGATATTTTCAATGCACATTGAGGGTAGGGCAGTAATGGATAAGCAAATGAATATAAAAGGGAAAAGTTTCTATGATAACAATTTGGGGTATTTAATTTGAGTTTAAAAATTTTAAAAAAGAAGTCTTTTTTTCCTAGAAATTTTTGAAAAATTAAAGGGGCTCTTTTTAAAAGTTTTCTCATTTAAAAAGCTCTTTCCTTTAATTTAAAATATTATATGAATCATGATGTATAAATTAATTGGGGAAAAAAAGTTTTTTACTTTTACTTTGACTGGGGAGAGAGAGAAAAGAGAGAGAGAGAGAGAGAAGAGAGAGAGAGAAAAGAGAGGGGAGAGAGAGAGAGATGAGAGAGAAGAGAGAGAGGGGGAGAGAGGGGGAAGGGGGGAAAAGGAGAAAGAAGAGAGAGAGAGAGAGAGAGGGGAGTTTGTAAAATTTATTTTCGAATAAGGCAAACCCGTAAAACAATTTTGATAAACATTTGTTTTAAGGGGGAACGGCCCAAAAAACCCCCCACCCTCCGCCACGATCGTCATGAGGATAGAGCATTGGCGCGTAATTTTATGGTTACCCAGTTTGAAACCTCGTTCACTCACGGGGATTTTTCACTGACAAATTCGAGCTGTTAACTTCCCCCATGAGCAAAGGATGGGGGTTTGTAGCGTGTGAGGTTCCAGCATTGCCCTAAGATCGGTCATTATCAGTTCCAAGCTCGCTCCGGGAGGGTGAAACTGGCGATCGCGAGTCCGTTCGAATAGACAAGACAATGGATAAATACACACACACACACACACACACACGCACACACAAACATACACACACACAGACAGACAAACAGACATACACATACACAAATATATATATACTAGCCGCAAAGCCGCCCTCCGGGCGGACTTTTTGGCTAGCTCCTGCGAAGGGCTATTGGTGGGCCTTCACCAAACACAGACTCTCCAGATAGCCCCTTCTAACTTTCATGAAATCATGGATGTAGAAATGTATATTAACGCTAACCCATGCACATCACCCCCAATCCATTCACTCACCCATTACCCATCACCCCCCACCCATTCACTCACCCATTACCATCACCCCCCAACCCCTTCACTCACCCATTACCCATCACCCCACCCATTCACTCACCCATTACCCATTTACCCCCCACCCATTCACTCACCCATTACCCCTCACCCCTCACCCATTCACTCACCATTACCCATCACCCCTCACCCATTCACTCACCCATTAACCATCACCACACACGCATTCACTCACCCATTACCCATCACCCCCCACCTATTCCCTCACCCATCACCCATCACCCCCCACCCATTCACTCACCCATCACCCCATTCACCCCCCCACCCATTCACATTACCCATCACAGGTGATGGGTGAGTGAATGGGTGGGGGATGATGGGTGATGGGTGAGGGAATAGGTGGGGGTGATGGGTAATGGGTGAGTGAATGGGTGTGTGGTGATGGGTAATGGGTGAGTGAATGGGTTGTGCTGATGGGTAATGGGTGAGTGAATGGGTGGGGGCTGATGGGTAATGGGTGAGTGAATGGGTGGAGGCAATACATACATTTCAGGAAAGTTAGAAGGGGCTATCTGGAGAGTCTGTGTTTGGTGGGCCGAGGTGGTGGGTAATGGGTCTATCTGGAGAGTCTGTGTTTGGTGGGCCTTTGGCCCACCAAACACAGGTGGTGGGCCAAAGGCCCACCAATAGCCCTCCGCAGGAGCTAGCCAAAAAGTCCGGCTTTGCTTTCAGGAAAGTTAGAAGGGGCTATGATGTGAATGGGTTGGCGTTAATACATACATTTCTACATCCATGATTTCAGGAAAGTTAGAAGGGGCTATCTGGAGAGTCTGTGTTTGGTGGGCCGAAGGCCCACCAATAGCCCTCCGCAGATGCTAGCCAAAAAGGCCGCCCGGAGGGCGGCTTTGCGGCTAGTGTTTTATATGTAAGAGTACGAGTAAAACTTACTTGATAATAATGATAAGTAAAGTAGGATCATATTCATAAATATTGTAGTATGCTAACTAATGAACAAAAAGATTGGCAGCATTTCCTAGCTGGGACGCCTGGGACGGTTGCTGGGCAGATTACTCATATTTTTGGCCATAATTGTGCACTTTGTGATACAAGCACCAAATTTGGCACAGATACTCCTTTTGGGTCACTTAATAAAAAAACAACGTTAGCCAAATTAAAATCCAGCATGGCCGTCATTTTTTCAAGATGGCCGCCACTAAATGACAAAAGTAAATGTTAAAAAGGATTAATTTGTTATACAAGCACCAACGGTTGCATTTAACCTCTATTTGTGTCATTATCAAGCCAAAAAATATAAGCCACCTAAAAACCCAAGATGGCGGCCATTATTTCCAAGGTGGCTGCCACTGAATGACAATATAATATTACGAAGAATCAAATTATACAATGAAGCTACAGTTAACTTCTCTTTGTGTCACCTATCAAGAAAATAATATAACCCTATTAAAAATCCATGATGGCGTCCATTATTTCCAAGATGGTCGCTACTGAATGACAATATCAAATGTTACGACGAATCGAATGGTCATACATTGAAGCTGCATTTAATTTCTCTTTGGGTCATTTATCAAGAACCAATCATATGCCATCGAAATATCCAAGATAGCCGCTACTTTTCAAAATGACTGCCACCAAAATACCAAATAATATTAGTGTCATAATTGTTATTTAGCATACCTGTAGAAATTATCCACCAACCACCCTCTCCATTAGTAGAGTGACAGTTTTGATCCCCCCCCTGGGTATTGAGGGAGGTGTTGTTCGCTGACCATAGGGGGAGAGTAGGAATGTATATATATATATAGAGAGAGAGAGAGAGAGAGAGAGTTATAATGGTATTGGGTAAAGTAGGGTAATTTAAGTAAAATATATGTATTGATATATGTTAAATAAACAATCTTCGTTGTATTGAGTATTGACCGTTGCCACCTTGATTAAAAAGACAAGTTTGGTTGTAAGCAGCCGTTGTTATATTTTTGCCACTGATACGTTGACACATAGATATATTCGTGGCAGCCGCCGCCGCTGCGGTTTAGAGGGAGTTAGTACACTCCAGATTCCCACGTTACTGACGTTAGTAACATCTCTTGCTAAGCTTCTCCGATTAAATTGAGAAGATTTTTACACCACTTGTATATATAAATTAAACTAAAGGACGTGTTAAAATCAACACAGCAATTATCAGCACCGTGTCACGTAAGCCGGGTTGAAACCCTGACGCCAAACCAAAACACATCAACTCTGCCGTTCACCTTCGGCTCTGATCACGCCGCGCCACCTCGAGTACCATGTTCGTGCATTATTAATCAAGTCCTTCATCCCAACAACCCTCCTATCCACCAGATAAGTATCTTAGTTAGTACTAGCTGGGGCATTTTGTCGGGAAAAGATAGGAATGGGTTTCTGGAGGTAAGAAGTTAAGTTAAACATATTTTTTGTGTAATAAATTTTCAGAATGGTTGCCCCGAGTGAGGAATATTGATGTACATGCTATTCGGAGTGGTCGTTGTGAGACATAGTCATGAGCCTACCACAACAGGTGGTTAACGAAGCTGAGGTGATGTGTTTTGGGGCGTCGTGAAGACAGACAGCCTCGACCCAAATGTCGTGTAACTACCATACGCCTGTTAGGAGATAACACCAGTGGTTACGTATAGTTATTTCTAATAATAAACTGGTGGTTGGTAATAGGCCTGGTTACGCGTCTTGGTAAACCGAATCATGGCACTTCCACCACTTGAGATATAATAATTACCAAGTAACAGTTCAGAAACAATTATTTTAAGTTACGTAATCTTACATTAAATATTTTTATTTCATCTGATTATCCACTAATATCATGGCGGAATTAGCGAGTTCATTATCGGCTAAATATGGGTAGATTACACGAATATATAAAAAGTGTGATGAGGCAGCTATAGCTATTCCTATTAATTATACTAGTTTAAAGACTTCTCCCCTTGTTAAAAAAAACCAATGGGATAAATATGAAGAGGCTTAATTCCTTTATGAAGTTGAATTAAGAGAAGCTGGGTGTTTCGGTGGTACTTATCCAGCTCCTTGACGTTGAACGGCTACTACTGAGATATGTAATAATGCTTGCTGACCGAGGAGGATAAAGCATTTTCTCTGTTGCTGACCATGGCCGCCCGAGTGAAGCTCCAGCCTCACCCACTCCTCGCTTTCGGCACTAACCCTGCTGGTAACTGGAGGTTGTTTAAGTGACGTTGGGACATTATGGGACAACTACAGTATCCTGACGAGTCTGGAGGAACGACCCCGTGCTTATCAGGTCGCTCTCCTCGAAAACAGTCTCGACGACGGCGCCATGAAGGTGTACGAAGGTTTCCACTTTGACACGCCTGTAGCTACACGGACGGTGAAGGAAATGTCGGACTGTTTCAACGCTTATGCCGTGGGGGAAGAAAACGAGATGTATGAGAGGTTAATCTTCAATCAGCGCAATCAAGAGGAAGGCGAAAACTTCGAAAATTTCTACACTGACCTTCGAGTGCTGGTGAAGTCGTGTAACTTCTGTGTGAATTGCCTTGATTCTATGCTAAGGGACATAATCGTTGTCGGCATTCGTAACTCCTCTATGTGTGTGTGTTGGCTCAGTGTGTTGATTTATGTAGAGATGCAGAGAGTGCTGAAACACAGAGCAGAGCGTTTACGCCATACAAGTTGTGCAAAGTGACTACTGCGCGTGGTGGTGCTAGTGAGGTGAGGCGGAACACCATGCGTAGATGCAAGTTTTGTAACCTGGTGCATCCCCTAAAAAAGGAATTGTGCCCAGCATATGGTAAGACTTGTTTGGAGTGCAAAGGACCCAACCGCTTTGCATCTGTGTGCCAAAAGAAGATGAAGAGGAAGCAATCTTTTCACAGAAAGAGTCCATCTGGTGGATGCAGAATCATCAGAGGAGGAGTGGACTAATATGGTGAAAGGAAGCAGCTCCAAGACAGTTAAGAGACGAATGATTGTTTGTGGTTCCGAAATGGTGTTTCAGGTTGACCCGGGTGCAACAGTTAACATGCTTCTTGTCCGTGATGCCGACAAGATTATGCCACAGAAATGCACTTTGAGGATGTGGAATGATTCACAGTTTCACACTATAGGAACCTGTAGGGGGAGGAGTACGTTTTGGTGCAGCTGTTTTGGCACCGGCGTTTTGCCACGGCTGTTTTGGCGCTAAAACTATTTTGGCTCCAGCTCATTTGGCGACGGCCGTTTTGACGCCAAAATATTTTTTGGGTGGCTTCTGCAATTTTGAACAAGCTACACAGTGTTCAAGAACACAGTAGCACAGAACACAGTGCTATGAAGGAATCATTCCCTGACGGTCAAATAAAAGGATGTTTTTTTCATTTAGCCCAAAATATGCAAAAACATCTTACTAGATTGGGTTGCACTTATCTGTATAACACTGATCCAGATTTCGCGTTAAAAGCCAAAATTATCATTGTCCTTGCCTTTATACCTTTGAGCAAGATTGACGAATATATGGATGCTCTAGCGACAGAGTTGCCACAAGAACTTCAAGGTTTACTCAACTGGTTTGAAGATACTTCTGTTGATCGTCAAAACAGACGAGGCAATGGGAGACGAGCTGCCCTATTTCTCCCCGAGATTTGGAACCTTTATCAGAGAACTTTAAACGGGGAAGACCGCACAAATAATCATTCGGAGGCAGCCCATCGTCGATTACATTGCGAACTTAGCATGCAATGCCCCACCATATGGAAATTTATAGTTGGGCTGCGTAAAGTACAGAAAGGTAGAGATGCATATTACAAACGTTTACTGGCTGGGCATGAACCACCGCAGAAATTAAAATAGTATAGCGATGCAGATAGAAGAATACATGAAACTGTTCTTAGATGTGACAACATGGATGCTGAGTACATGAGGAGCCTTGCTCATAATTTATTACCAAATGCAAAACTAAATAAAGTAACGTTTTAACTATTTTATTTAAGGTATAATATAAATAGATTAATTTCTTTTTTTAGTTATTAAGTTAACTTTTTTTTACATATAAAGGATTATATCTCTAACAAAATTTATTTGAATAATGACGCATCAAACTAACATGTTATTTCCTAGCGCCAAAATGTCTGGCGCCATAAAGTCGGTAGCCCAAATGACTAGCGCCCAAATGGCAGCGCCCAATCGGCAGCGCCCAAACGGCAGCGGCCAATCATCCAATTCCGCCTGTAGGGCGTCGGTAATAAACCCCCGTAACAACAAGAAGTACTCTGTCGAGTTCCAGGTTTACGAGGGTGATTACACACCAATTATGGGACTGACAGCCAGTGAAGCGATGGGACTCGTGACAGTGCGGGATAACAACTTTGAAAGAGTGTCAGCGGTGACAGTAGACGAATTCGGAGACGTGTTTAATGGTGAGTTGGGCACTCTGCCAGGTGAACAGTACCTCCTCACAAACCCAACCATCACACCCGTCATTATGGCAGCAAGAAGAATCCCACTCGTTATCAGACCCAAACTACGGGAGGAGTTAACAAGGCTTCAGTGTCTCGGAGACATCGCACCTGTAGATGAGCCGACGCCCTGGGTGAGTCAAGTTGTGGTTGCACCAAAGAATTCAGGAGCGATACGTGTGTGCAATGACCCTCATGAGTTAAACAAGGCACTGTTAAGGGAGCACTATGTACTGCCACTTTTGGAAGACGCTCCACACAAGCCGAGACGTGCAACAGTGTTTTCTATGGTTGATCTGGCGTCTGACTATTGGCACGCTAAGCTGGACAACGAGTCAAGCATGCTTTTTCAAACATGCTTTGGTCGTTATCGTTGGCTTAGATTGTCATTTGGATTAAATGCATCGGCTGAAATATTCCGGAAGAGACTCTTGAATGCCATGGAAGACTTACCTGGTATTGTATGTATCACTGATGACATTGTGATCTATGGCAGGGATGATAAAGAGCATGAGCAACACCTGAGAAGTCTATTGGAACGCTGCAGACAGTGGGGAATAAAACTTAACAAGGAAAAATTGGTAATCGCAGCAGATGAGATCACATATATGGGACAGAGAATCACCAATGACGGACTGAAAGTGGATCTCGAGAAAGTGACCGCGATAAGCAAGTATCCGCCACCCACGAAGCTCGAAGAGTTGAGAAGTGTCCTTGGTCTTGTTAATTATGTTGCAAGGTTCATCCCGAATGCTGCTGAAAATAGGGAGCCTCTACATGATCTCCTGAAGAAGGACGTTCCTTGGACGTGGTCAACTTCACAACAAGAGGCATTCGAGCGACTCAAGGAATTGGTAACGAGTGCCCCAGTCCTGGGATTCTATGAGCCAAACTGACCCTAGAAGCGGATGCGAGTGAATACGGGCTGGGAGCAGTTTTGTGTCAGAGTGACAAACAAATTGCGTACCCAAGTCGGTCGCTCTCTGAGACGGAGAGGCGTTACGCACAGATCGAGAAAGAGATGCTGGCTACACTGTATGGACTTGAAAAATTCCATCACTACACTTACGGCCGCCACACTCAAGTTATCACGGACCACAAACCCTTGACTGCTATTGTCACCAAACCTCTTTCAAGAGCCCCTAAACGACTACAAGGAATGTTGCTAAGAGCACAAACCTACAACTACACTCTCATCTATAAGGCTGGGAAAGAAATACCTGTTGCTGACGCCCTTTCAAGAACTCCTACGAGTGAAGCATCAGTCACAGGATGCGAGCACATCAACAACGTAACTCTATCTCCAGTAAAATCGGATCGGCTAGAGAGAATCAGAGGCGCTACAGTAATGGCCGACTCGCTTGTTCAGTTGGGAGAAGTGATCCAGCGAGGGTGGCCTGAGAACAATGTATTGCTCTCAGCGCAACTTCGTCCATACTTCAGTTACAGAGACGAGATGTCAGTGCAAGACGGAGTGATCTACAGAGGGGAACGAATAGTTATCCCTAAACCACTTTGCCGCGACATGATGAAGAAGGTTCACGCTGGTCATCTAGGAATTAACGCCTGTTTACGACGAGCGCGAGACCTCATCTATTGGCCTGGTTTGTCTGCAGAGATACGCTAATATGTCGAAACATGCGCTACATATTAGGGTACGCCGTAGGTCCAATGAAAAGTGAAATATAGATTATTTCGAATTTGGCAGGGTGTTTTCTTATGTAAAATTGAATTTTAAGGGTGGTTTGTCCTCTTCAACTTTTTGGTTTGAGCACTTCTTGCTATGCAAAATTGGACTTTTATATTTATATGCAAAACATAGCTTAGCCCCGCTAAAGTAACGGCTTCATTTGCACCTATCATCAATTCCTGATCGTCTTTTTCAGGATGGCTTCTCCTTGTAAACCAAGTGGGTCGAAGCCCGCAACTAGACAGAGCTCTGGATCCAAGTTGGCCGCCTTTGTTGGCGGTGGACGAGAGTTTGCTGAGAGTGAGGTGCCTACGTATCGCGGCGTGATGAAGAGGGAAATCCTTCTCCAAGAACTCAGCGGCATCCGGGAGGGTGTTGACAAGCGGGGTACCCAGTGAGAGACATTGCGAAGGATCTGACCCCATGGTGCTTGCCCATTGGAAGAAATCAAACGCCCAGTTTGCACCTCCAGTGGTTGTTATGGACCGGTCTGTGACCAGAAGGATAGATCATTTTTGGAAGAAGGTAGTGAAGTGGTGAGAGACAGAGCAACTAAAGCAGTAAAGGAATTCGTGGGAGAAGAATATGGACAGGCTGTTTGACATAAAGTCCTGCCCTCACACGATCTTCCTCTGCAAGGACCAGGAATCCCACTGCTCCAACTCCCAGCTGTGCCACGCGAGAGCACACGTGCAGTGTGACTGCCCCCTGGCCAGCAAAGTCCCTACTTTAGACCTGGAGTGGCTGTACTAGCAGAGGATCAAAGTTGGGGAGGAGAGTGCAATGATGATGACAGGGGTAGACAAGAATGAGACGTATAGACAAGTGAAAGCAGCAAAGAGAAAGCAGTTGGAAGAGGAGGCTAAGCTGAAGAAGCAGAAGCAGAAAGATGAAAAGGTCCAGACGTCTGAGCTGCAGGAGCAGATGTTCCTGGGCCAGGCTGAAGATCACCAGGATTCTGAGGATGGGACGGAGGAGTCGTTCACCCTGCCACTCAGAGGAAAGAGGCAGGAGCAACAGGAGGCTGCCATACTGGTAGACCGACTGCTCAGGGAGAGGCTGGGGTCCCTGGCACCCCTTGTGATGCAGTGCTTGGACAGGCCAGCTGCAAGAAGAAACACAATGCCAGTCCGGAACCTGGCGCTGGCAAGCATCCGGTTCGACGTTCCGCCCACTGCTGCTGCTGCCTTGGCTTCTGGATTCCTCCAGGACCTTATCGCTGACGGCCACCTCTCTCCAGACATGTCGTACCTGGTCTGCGATCCTAACAAGCTGAGGAGGGCCAGGCAGGATGCTATGGCATCGCCCAGGGACCTTGACCAGGGGAAGCACCAGGGTACCAAAATAGTTGGATTGGGTTACGATGGGAGGAAGGACAAGACCAGGGCGATGGTGCCCGACAGCTATGGGAAACTGCACCCAAGGTTGATCAGGGAGAAGCATGTGTCAGTGACTAGAGGAGCCATCTGGAAGGTACCTTTGGCACTTTGTACCAGAGGACCCGGTGCCACCTGAGAAGCCTGCGTTCAAGGTGGCTCAGGCTCTCTATGATCTGCTGGTGACATACGACTCCACCGACTCACTGATCGTACTGCAAGGTGACTCAACTAGGGCCAACACGGGGTGGAAGGTTGGTACTCACGCCCATTTGGAGAAGATGCTGGGACGCAAGCTCTTCTGGAGTATATGCGTGTTGCACACAAACGAGTTGCCCCTGCGCCACCTTCTCACCAGCATCGACGGGCCTACCTCATCTGACACTGGCTTCACGGGTCCAGTGTGCAGTCTGCTGTCCAGCGTGAATGAGATGCAGTACAACGCAGAGTTCAGAGGAGTGCCAGGCGATGAAGATCTCACGGAGATACCGGAGTATATCCTGGTCAACATGTCCACTGACCCGCAGGTCTCCTACCAGCTGATCCAGGCTGTGAAGCGGGGCGTTCTCCCGTCCGAGCTGCAGGAGATCAAGTGTGGCAAGGTGTCCCACTCCAGATGGCTCACCACAGCCCAGTCGCTCGTGTACATATGGACCAGAAAGCATGGACTGACTGGCAAAGAACTGACACCCTAGAAATCTTAGTCAAGTACTGCCTGCAGGTGTACTTCCAACTCTACTACGACATCAAGGTTCACCACAGACTAGAGGACGGCCCCAAGCACATCCTCACGCAGCTCAGAGTGATGAGGTCGTAGCCCAAGAAGGTCCAAACAGCTGTGACCTTCTACGTGCGGACAGGAGCATGGCTCGCACACTCAGAATGTGTCCTCCTCTCGCTGTTGGCGAGTCAGAGTGAGGACGACCGCAGGTTCGCCGTGACCCAGATTTTGAAGCTGAGGGCTGGCGAGGAGTATGGGGACACCAGTGTAAGACCTCGCATCACACCCAAGCTGAACTTGTCAGCCACCAGCTTGCAGACACTGATCAGCTGGCAGCCTGGCCAGGTGCACGAGCCGGCATCACCTGTTCACTGTCGGGGATCAGATCAGGAGATCCTGGTCAAGCCGTACGAGGTTCCGGAGTTCTCTATCCACACTCAGAGCACCGAAAGAGTCGTGAAGCAGGTGACAGAGGTTGCGGCAGCAGTGGTGGGGCAACAGGCCAGAGACGGGTTCATCCGGGCTCGGGCCCACCACCGGGAGACCATGCCCTGCTTCAGGTCTAAGAAGGACATGATGGACACGTTCTAGGCCAACGTAGAGGCTGTGACACTGTGATGTAGTGCCTGATGAACCAACTGATCAGAAAGAGCTTACCACGCTAGTCATTTGGAACTCATATTGGTGCATGATGCAATAACAGGACCAACTGGACACTGCGTACTCATTTAAGCATTATTCGATAAGGGTGCAATATAAAAGTGCGATTTGCATAGTAAGAATTGCTCAAATGCAAAATGGATGAGTTAAAATCGTCTTAGAATTCCATTTTACATAGGAAATGGCATCCCAAAGTTGAGAAAAAGAATTTTTGTTATACGGCGTACCCTACTACATATGGAACGAAGCAAGCTCCTGAACCCACTACATGTACATAAGTTCCATCTCTCCCTTGGGAGAAGGTGGGGAGCGACATTTTCACGTGGGTCGGGGGGTCGTGACTATCTAGTTACAGTTGACTACCACAGCAAGTTCTGGGAACTGGACTATTTGCCAGATACAACCTCTGCAAACTATCATCAGTAAGTTAAAAAATAATTTCGCCAGGCATGGTATCTGACGTGCTTGTAAGCGATAATGGGACGCAGTACACTTCAGCAGAGATCGCTAAGTTCAGGAAGGGAATGGAACTTGGACATGAGACCATCAGTCCAGGGAATAGTAAAGCGAATGGCGCGCTGAAGCAGCGGTAAAACCAGCGAAGCCGTTAATGCGTAAGTGCAAGGCGGCAGGCGAAGATCTTTATTTTGGGTTATTAAACTACAGGAACACTCCGACAGAGGGAGACGAAACCAGTCCTGCTGAGAAGATAATATTTCGGAAGGGAAACTAAGACTCGCATCCCTACTGCGGACTGCAGACGAAATCCGTCACTACACCGCAGTTTCGACGCGGAAAACACAGCAGGACAGGAGAGGGAGAGGTTGCCGAGCGTTTTCTCTCACGTGGAGCACTAACTCCTCTAGACACTGGTGATACTGTGAGGATGCAGTCATTGTCACCAGGCATCAGGGAATGGCGGCAAGCTAGTTGGTTATAGAATCAGCCGGGCATATTGGTAAGACTGAGGGTAAGGACCACAGAAGGGTTCTACACGCTAACTGTTGGTATGTAAAGGNTGTTCACAGTTTCACACTATAGAACCTGTAGGGGAGGAAGTACGTTTTGGTGCAGTGTTTGGCACGGCGTTTGCCACGGCTGTTTTGGCGCTAAAACTATTTGGCTCCAGCTCATTGGCGACGGCCGTTTTGACGCCAAATATTTTTGGGTGGCTTCTGCATTTTAAACAAGCTCACAGTGTTCAAAAACACAGTAGCACAGAACACAGTGCTATGAAGGAATCATTCCCTGACGGTCAAATAAAGGATTTTTTTTCATTTAGCCCAAAATATGCAAAAACATCTTACTAGATTGGTTGCACTTATCTGTATAAACACTGATCCAGATTTGGGCGTTAAAAGCAAAATTATCATTGTCCTTCCCTTTATAACCTTGAGCAAGATTGACAAATATATGGGAGCTCTAGCGACAGAGTTGCCAAAAGAACTTCAAGGTTTACTCAACTGGTTTGAAGATACTTCTGTTGATCGTCAAAACAGACGAGGCAATGGGAGACAGCTGCCCTATTTCTCCCCGAGTTTTGGAACCTTTATCAGAGAACTTTAAACGGGGAAGACCGCACAAATAATCATTCGGAGGCAGCCCTCGTCGATTACATTGCGAACTTAGCATGCAATGCCCCACCATATTGGAAATTTATAGTTGGGCTGCGTAAAGTACAGAAAGGTAGAGATGCATATTACAAACGTTTACTGGCTGGGCATGAACCACCGCAAAAATTTAAAAATAGTATAGCGATGCAGATAGAAGAATACATGAAACTGTTCTTAGATGTGACAACATGGATGTGAGTACATGAGGAGCCTTGCTCATAATTTATTTACCAAATGCAAAACTAATAAAGTAACGTTTTAACTATTTTATTTAAGGTATAATATAAATAGATTAATTTCTTTTTTAGTTATTAAGTTAACTTTTTTTACATATAAAGGATTATATCTCTAAAAAAATTTTATTTGAATAATGACGCATCAAACTAACATGTTTTTTCCCTAGCGCCAAAAAGTCTGGCGCCATAAAGTTTGTAGCCCAAATGACTAGCGCCCAAATGGCAGCGCCCAATCGGCAGCGCCCAAACGGCAGCGGCCAATCATCAATTCCGCCTGTAGGGCGTCGGTAAAAAACCCCCGTAACAACAAGAAGTACTCTGTCGAGTTCCAGGTTTACGAGGGTGATTACACACCAATTATGGGACTGACAGCCAGTGAAGCGATGGGACTCGTGACAGTGCGGGATAACACTTTTAAAGAGTGTCAGCGGTGACAGTAGACGAATTCGGAGACGTGTTTAATGGTGAGTTGGGCACTCTGCCAGGTGAACAGTACCTCCTCACAAACCCAACCATCACACCCGTCATTATGGCAGCAAGAAGAATCCCACTCGTTATCAGACCCAAACTACGGGAGGAGTTAACAAGGCTTCAGTGTCTCGGAGACATCGCACCTGTAGATGAGCCGACGCCCTGGGTGAGTCAAGTTGTGGTTGCACCAAAGAATCAGGAGCGATACGTGTGTGCAATGACCCTCATGAGTTAAACAAAGGCACTGTTAAGGGAGCACTATGTACTGCCACTTTGGAAGACGCTCCACAAGCCAAAGACGTGCAACAGTGTTTTCTATGGTTGATCTGGCGTCTGACTATTGGCACGCTAAGCTGGACAACGAGTCAAGCATGCTTTTTCAAACATGCTTTGGTCGTTATCGTTGGCTTAGATTGTCATTTGGATTAAATGCATCGGCTGAAATATTCCGGAAGAGACTCTTGAATGCCATGGAAGACTTACCTGGTTTTGTATGTATCACTGATGACATTGTGATCTATGGCAGGGATGATAAAGAGCATGAGCAACACCTGAGAAGTCTATTGGAACGCTGCAGACAGTGGGGAATAAAACTTAACAAGGAAAAATTGGTAATCGCAGCAGATGAGATCACATATATGGGACAGAGAATCACCAATGACGGACTGAAAGTGGATCTCGAGAAAGTGACCGCGATAAGCAAGTATCCGCCACCCACGAAGCTCGAAGAGTTGAGAAGTGTCCTTTGGGCTTGTTAATATGTTGCAAGGTTCATCCCGAATGCTGCTGAAAATAGGGAACCTCTACATGATCTCCTGAAGAAGGACGTTCCTTGGACGTGGTCAACTTCACAACAAGAGGCATTCGAGCGACTCAAGGAATTGGTAACGAGTGCCCCAGTCCTGGGATTCTATGAGCCAAACTGACCCTAGAAGCGGATGCGAGTGAATACGGGCTGGGAGCAGTTTTGTGTCAGAGTGACAAACAAATTGCGTACCCAAGTCGGTCGCTCTCTGAGACGGAGAGGCGTTACGCACAGATCGAGAAAGAGATGCTGGCTACACTGTATGGACTTGAAAAAATCCATCACTACACTTACGGCCGCCACACTCAAGTTATCACGGACCAAAAAACCCTTTACTGCTATTGTCACCAAACCTCTTCAAGAGCCCCTAACGACTACAAGGAATGTTTCTAAGAGCACAAACCTACAACTACACTCTCATCTATAAGGCTGGGAAAGAAATACCTGTTGCTGACGCCCTTTCAAGAACTCCTACGAGTGAAGCATCAGTCACAGGATGCGAGCACATCAACAACGTAACTCTATCTCCAGTAAAATCGGATCGGCTAGAGAGAATCAGAGGCGCTACAGTAATGGCCGACTCGCTTGTTCAGTTGGGAGAAGTGATCCAGCGAGGGTGGCCTGAGAACAATGTATTGCTCTCAGCGCAACTTCGTCCATACTTCAGTTACAGAGACGAGATGTCAGTGCAAGACGGAGTGATCTACAGAGGGGAACGAATAGTTATCCCTAAACCACTTTGCCGCGACATGATGAAGAAGGTTCACGCTGGTCATCTAGGAATTAACGCCTGTTTACGACGAGCGCGAGACCTCATCTATTGGCCTGGTTTGTCTGCAGAGATACGCTAATATGTCGAAACATGCGCTACATATTAGGGTACGCCGTAGGTCCAATGAAAAGTGAAATATAGATTATTTCGAATTTGGCAGGGTGTTTTCTTATGTAAAATTGAATTTTAAGGGTGGTTTGTCCTCTTCAACTTTTTGGTTTGAGCACTTCTTGCTATGCAAAATTGGACTTTTATATTTATATGCAAAACATAGCTTAGCCCCGCTAAAGTAACGGCTTCATTTGCACCTATCATCAATTCCTGATCGTCTTTTTCAGGATGGCTTCTCCTTGTAAACCAAGTGGGTCGAAGCCCGCAACTAGACAGAGCTCTGGATCCAAGTTGGCCGCCTTTGTTGGCGGTGGACGAGAGTTTGCTGAGAGTGAGGTGCCTACGTATCGCGGCGTGATGAAGAGGGAAATCCTTCTCCAAGAACTCAGCGGCATCCGGGAGGGTGTTGACAAGCGGGGGTACCCAGTGAGAGACATTGCGAAGGATCTGACCCCCATGGTGCTTGCCCATTGGAAGAAATCAAACGCCCAGTTTGCACCTCCAGTGGTTGTTATTGACCGGTCTGTGACCAGAAGGATAGATCATTTTTGGAAGAAGGTTAGTGAAGTGGTGAGAGACAGAGCAACTAAAGCAGTAAAGGAATTCGTGGAGAAGAATATGGACAGGCTGTTTGACATAACGTCCTGCCCTCACACGATCTTCCTCTGCAAGGACCAGGAATCCCACTGCTCCAACTCCCAGCTGTGCCACGCGAGAGCACACGTGCAGTGTGACTGCCCCCTGGCCAGCAAAGTCCCTACTTTAGACCTGGAGTGGCTGTACTAGCAGAGGATCAAAGTTGGGGAGGAGAGTGCAATGATGATGACAGGGGTAGACAAGAATGAGACGTATAGACAAGTGAAAGCAGCAAAGAGAAAGCAGTTGGAAGAGGAGGCTAAGCTGAAGAAGCAGAAGCAGAAAGATGAAAAGGTCAGACGTCTTGAGCTGCAGGAGCAGATGTTCCTGGGCCAGGCTGAAGATCACCAGGATTCTGAGGATGGGACGGAGGAGTCGTTCACCCTGCCCATCAGAGGAAAGAGCAGGAGCAACAGGAGGCTGCCATACTGGTTAGACCGACTGCTCAGGGAGAGGCTGGGGTCCCTGGCACCCCTTGTGATGCAGTGCTTGGACAGGCCAGCTGCAAGAAGAAAACACAATGCCAGTCCGGAACCTGGCGCTGGCAAGCATCCGGTTCGACGTTCCGCCCCACTGCTGCTGCTGCCTTGGCTTCTGGATTCCTCCAGGACCTTATCGCTGACGGCCACCTCTCTCCAGACATGTCGTACCTGGTCTGCGATCCTAACAAGCTGAGGGGCCAGGCAGGATGCTATGGCATCGCCCAGGGACCTTGACCAGGGGAAGCACCAGGGTACCAAAATAGTTGGATTGGGTTACGATGGAGGAAGGACAAGACCAGGGCGATGGTGCCCGACAGCTATGGGAAACTGCACCCAAGGTTGATCAGGGAGAAGCATGTGTCAGTGACTAGAGGAGCCATCTGGAAGGTACCTTTGGCACTTTGTACCAGAGGACCCGGTGCCACCTGAGAAGCCTGCGTTCAAGGTGGCTCAGGCTCTCTATGATCTGCTGGTGACATACGACTCCACGACTCACTGATCGTACTGCAAGGTGACTCAACTAGGGCCAACAGGGGTGGAAGGTTGGTACTCACGCCCATTTGGAGAGAAGATGCTGGGACGCAAGCTCTTCTGGAGTATATGCGTGTTGCACACAAACGAGTTGCCCCTGCGCCACCTTCTCACCAGCATCGACGGGCCTACCTCATCTGACACTGGCTTCACGGGTCCAGTGTGCAGTCTGCTGTCCAGCGTGAATGAGATGCAGTACAACGCAGAGTTCAGAGGAGTGCCAGGCGGTGAAGATCTCACGGAGATACCGGAGTATATCCTGGTCAACATGTCCACTGACCCGCAGGTCTCCTACCAGCTGATCCAGGCTGTGAAGCGGGCGTGTTCTCCCGTCCGAGCTGCAGGAGATCAAGTGTGGCAAGGTGTCCCACTCCAGATGGCTCACCACAGCCCAGTCGCTCGTGTACATATGGACCAGAAAGCATGGACTGACTGGCAAAGAACTGACACCCTAGAAATCTTAGTCAAGTACTGCCTGCAGGTGTACTTCCAACTCTACTACGACATCAAGGTTCACCACAGACTAGAGGACGGCCCCAAGCACATCCTCACGCAGCTCAGAGTGATGAGGTCGAGCCCAAGAAGGTCCAAACAGCTGTGACCTTCTACGTGCGGACAGGAGCATGGTTCGCACACGCAGAATGTGTCCTCCTCTCGCTGATGGGGAGTCAGAGTGAGGACGACCGCAGGTTCCCCGTCAAACAGATTTTGAAGCTGGGGGCTGGCGAGGTGTAAGGGGACGTTATGGGGACACCAGTGTAAGACCTCGCATCACACCCAAGCTGAACTTGTCAGCCACCAGCTTGCAGACACTGATCAGCTGGCAGCCTGGCCAGGTGCACGAGCCGGCATTCACCTGTTCACTGTCCGGGGATCAGATCCAGGAGATCCTGGTCAAACCGTACGAGGTTCCGGAGTTCTCTATCCACACTCAAGACACCGAAAGAGTCTGAAGCAGGTGACAGAGGTGCGGCAGCAGTGGTGGGGCAACAGGCCAGAGACGGGTTCATCCGGGCTCGGGCCCACCACCGGGAGACCATGCCCTGCTTCAGGTCTAAGAAGGACATGATGGACACGTTCTAGGCCAACGTAGAGGCTGTGACACTGTGATGTAGTGCCTGATGAACCAACTGATCAGAAAGAGCTTACCACGCTAGTCATTTGGAACTCATATTGGTGCATGATGCAATAAACAGGACCAACCGGACACTGCGTACTCATTTAAGCATTATTCGATAAGGGTGCAATATAAAAGTGCGATTTTGCATAGTAAGAATTGCTCAAATGCAAAAATGGAATGAGTTAAAATCGTCTTAGAATTCCATTTTACATAGGAAAGTGGCATCCCAAAGTTGAGAAAAAGAATTTTTGTTATACGGCGTACCCTACTACATATGGAACGAAGCAAGCTCCTGAACCCACTACATGTACATAAGTTCCATCTCTCCCTTGGGAGAAGGTGGGGAGCGACATTTTCACGTGGGCGGGTCGTGACTATCTAGTTACAGTTGACTACCACAGCAAGTTCTGGGAACTGGACTATTTGCCAGATACAACCTCTGCAACTATCATCAGTAAGTTAAAAAATAATTTCGCCAGGCATGGTATTCCTGACGTGCTTGTAAGCGATAATGGGACGCAGTACACTTCAGCAGAGATCGCTAAGTTCAGGAAGGAATGGAACTTTGGACATGAGACCATCAGTCCAGGGAATAGTAAAGCGAATGGCGCAGCTGAAGCAGCGGTAAAACCAGCGAAGCCGTTAATGCGTAAGTGCAAGGCGGCAGGCGAAGATCTTTATTTTGGGTTATTAAACTACAGGAACACTCCGACAGAGGGAGACGAAACCAGTCCTGCTGAGAAGATAATATTTCGGAAGGGAAACTAAGACTCGCATCCCTACTGCGGACTGCAGACGAAATCCGTCACTACACCGCAGTTTCGACGCGAAAACACAGCAGGACAGGAGAGGGAGAGGTGCCGAGCGTTTTCTCTCACGTGGAGCACTAACTCCTCTAGACACTGGTGATACTGTGAGGATGCAGTCATTGTCACCAGGCATCAGGGAATGGCGGCAAGCTACTGTTGGTTATAGAATCAAGCCAGGGTCATATGTGGTGAAGACTGAGGATGGAAGGACCTACAGAAGGGTTCATACACGTGGATTTGGATTAGGATTTGTACACGTGTCTGGGTATTGGTAGCGAGACCTCGCCGCTGGCTTAGACAGTCAGTAGTAGGGTTGTGCGGTATCAAGAAAATACCGGTATTGCCGATACCGGTTTACGGGAATAATACCAGTACGTCCTCACACCGGTATCAGTTACGATACCGGTATATCGATACTGTGCCAAAATACCGGTATTACCGGTATCGGTATTTCATTTTTTCGTGTTTTTTTTTACTTGGCCATTCTTAGACAATTATTAACCTCTACAGCATCGACCCCCCTAAAATAAAGTTTCCTATAGCGTCGGCCATTTCTTTTTTTTACAATTCTTAACCCCTACCGTACAGCATAGACCCCCCTAAAATAAAGTTTCCTGTGGCGTCGGCCAGTGGCGGATTTAAGGGGGGACCGAGTAAACCATGGCCTAGGCCCCGTACCCGCAAGGAACCCGCACCCCAGAGGAAAAAATATGTTTTCAATGAAAATCTGAATGCTGGAGATTTCTTATTTGCTCGAACACTGTTACATTGCATGTACCATAATATGTCACAAATTAGTACCAACATAATGTAAAATATGGGTGGAAAAAATTTCAATTAAACTAATATGAAATCTGAATCACATTTGGTAAAATTCTAGAGTCCCTTCCTGCCCTTATCAGTGATTTTATTTTATCCAAACCTTCACAAATCCCTTCAGATACCTCTAAAACGTAATAATGAAGTGGGGGAGGGATTAAAAATAAAAAATAAATTAATAACCTAATCTAACCTAACCTGGTAAAATTGTAGTCCTTTCCCACCCTTAGATCTCGTTAGGAGGTTATTGGTTAGGTTGTAGTGAGATTAGGTTAGAAATGTTATTTTGGGGGTCCAGGGCGGGGATAATGTAGGGGGGAGGCAGCGTTGAAGGGGGCATCTCTCCCCCACCTTATAATTACGTTTTAGAAGTATCTGAAGGGGTCTGTGAAGGCCTGGAGAAAAAAGAAACCCTAATAAGGGCGGGAAAGAACTCTAGAATTTTACGCCACATTTCATTCAGGGCCCCGCACTCCCACCGGCCTAGAGCCCCGCACACCATAAATCCGCTCCTGGCGTCGGCCATCTCTTTTTTACAATTCGTAACCCCTACCGTACAGCATAGACCCCGCTAAAATAAAGTTTTATGTGGCGTAGGCCATTTCTTTTTTTGTATCAGTATAATTAGTATGTTATAATGTAACCTCTAAATAAGGAAAATAACAATAATTTGATTCAAATTTCCTTTTAACATTTATTTTTGGACAAAGAGATCCTGCGATTCCTGGGAAAGACAGTTTAGATGGATATATAGCCAGAGCTGGGCAGTATTTGAATACATTTGTATTTAAATACATTTGTGTATTAAGAAATCTATTTATAAATACATAAGTTTTCATGTATTTAAATACAGTAATTAAATACTCTAATGAATATTTAAATACATTGTATTTATATACATATGATATAAAAATGCAAATACTTTTTTATTCTATTTTTTTTTTTTTTCAATTAATTTGGCCATAAACCCGCCCAACTATCTGGCAATCCTGATGTTACAGTGAACCAGTGTTTCCACTCTCAGGAAATTTCCTTATTTTAAGGAAATTTAGGCCTGAGAAGGAAACTTCTAAGGAAACGCAAAATCTAAGGAAATACATTTTTTTTCAGACATTTCTAGAGATATGTAGATTAAGATTAAATAGCCAGGTGAGATGATAATATTAGCACATTTTATTTGCCTTTAACAAAATGTCCAAAGAACAAATTATCGGTCCTAATTTCCTATCATATTCATATCTTTAGCATTTACCACAGCAAGAATATTGGGGGAGTGGGGAGGAGGGATCGAGGTGGAGATGGTGGGTGGCGGGGTTGGTGTGAGCTGCGAGACAGGGGGGTAGAGCTCTCCAATGACTCCGCACTAACTACCTGTATACTGAGTCCATTCCAATCATTCACCACCCTATTTGTGAACCAGTTTTTCCCTATTTCCTTTCTAAATCTACGCCCTTCCAGCTTGAATCCACTACTTCTTGTTTTATCCTGGTTAATAGCCGTAAGAACTTTTCCTACCTCTCCTTTATTAAATCCCTTTATTCACTTTAAAACTTTTATCATATCGCCCCTTACTCGATCTGCGTTTCTCTCTCGAGTTATCTGCTGTTAAAACCACACATTAGACCCATTTCAGTATTTCCTTCTTGGTATTATAAGTTTTCTCACACCAACATACATGACACTTACTCATTCTTATCTCCCCTTCCCTCCTTGTTACTTCCCTCACCCCACCACGCCTTGCTCCAGTGATGGGTGAGGATAGGTGGGGGGAGGGAGGGAAAAGATATCGAGGGTGTGACTCGAAAGGGGGCTAGTAGGGGTTGAAATGTTGAAACAGTGGCGACTGAAACTTATAATACACCTTTATAATATATATATATAATATATATATATATATATATAATATATATATATTATAATATAATAATATATATATATATATATATATATATATATATATATATATATATGATATATATATATATATATATAATATATATATATATATTATATATAACACATTTGAAATATAATATATATATACATTTTATATATATATATATATATATATATATATATATATATATATATATATATATATATATTATATTATTGTTTTTTTTCATTTTTTTATTTTTATCTTTGATAATTATTACAATTTCTTATTAGTATTGCAATGCTAATATTTCAATATTACAATTGCTATTGTTAAGCCCCGCCGCTCTGGGGGAAGCAGGGGGGCTCAACGGGGGGTTGAAGCTCCTTTTAGCGGCCCCCCAACCCGCTACGGTTCTATCCAATCGGTCGCTGACGTGGCATGACAAGTAACCCCGGCACCCCTACCTGTAGGGTGCCAGGTTGGGCATATCTCCAGGTACTGAAGGTAAACGGGGCAGTGCCCGTGGCGTCGGATATACGGGGAGCTTGCCTCCCCAGGCTGGTAAACGCCCCGGCATTGCCGGGAGGGCGACCCTCCCTGTTCCCCCCGAGGTCCCTGACTTGCCCAGTTCCCCCGGGGGCATCCTTAATCGCCCGCCCCTGTCATGCACTTGTAATTAATACATCACCGTCTGCTGCGTAGCCTCCTGGTGGGCCTGTACGTGGTACTCAAGGGGTCCTCAAACCCTGCTGTGTGTGTCTCGCCATGCCCCGGGGTCCCATGGGTAACCAAGGGGAAGCCTCAGGTGCAGGTGTCTAGCAGGGCGTCGTAGCAGCGAAGAGATTCACCTCCGCCCCTAGACCCGCCGCTTGTCTCGCGCAATGCCCAGTGGTCCCCCAAGGGCCCTGAAGGGAAGCCACAGGGACAGGTAGTGTTGCAGGACGTCGTGGCACCGTAGAGTTGCACGTACCTGCCGACCAGGGGCAAGGCGGAGAGCTCCTTGGCCGCCCCGCCGTGGCCCCGGATCCCTGGGGCCCAGGAGAAAAGCCACAGGGGCGGGTTGTGTTGCAGGGACGTCGCGGCCTCGTAGAGTTGCACTTCGCGCCCCGGTGGGGCTATGCGGGCCGCTCCTTGGTTGCCCAGCCGTGGCCCCGTCATCTCAGGGGCCCAGGGGAACCACAGGGGCAAAGCCACAGGGGCAGGTGCTTCTGCAGGACGTCGGGGCACTGTAGAGTTGAGCTGCACCTACCAAGGGGCAAAATGGAACAGCAGACGTTGGGGCGTCAAGGGCGTGGCGTGTATTGGTGGGCGCGCAGAGTGGGACTCAGCCACATACTTGAGCGCGTGTGCCGCCCGGAGAGACCTGTTAGGAATACACGCGTAACTCGTTCGCTGCACTTGGACAAATACACTAGTCTCATATAAGAGGTCACCGCGACGCAGTAAGGCGTGTACCCACACCGGAGGATATATATATTCTGCTCTTTTTTTCCTGTGTTCAGGGAGAGGCGTGTGGTGGGTACAGGTCAAAGGTTATCTCAGTGCGACAGTTAATCATATGGGGTGTGAGGTGACGGTGTGAATTGATCCCTGGTTGCTGGCGGCAACTCTTTTGGCTTAACACTCTTCTTATCCCTTCTCGCCTTCTCTCACTCACTTTCTCTCACTCTCTCTCACTTTCTCTCTCCTTCTCACTTTCTCTCTTTCTTCTCCTCACTCCTTCCTCCCACTCCTCCTCTTCGTGGATGCTCATCTGCTGAATACCTATGTCAGCAATTCTACGGGTGGCGGCTCCTCACCCCTCGCTGACTGATAAGGAACTGTGGAGTAGGCGAATATATTGTCGCTTCTCTCTCTCATTCTCTTCCCCCATTCCCTTATTTATCCTTCTCTCCCCTCCTATTTCTCATTTCTCCACGTTCCCAGCCCTCACAGTAGGGTGTCCCTTATTTGGCAATTTTCAAATTTAAACCGGGACGGACAGTCACATTGATCCATTTACTCTAAAAACGACGTGTGCAAAATATTTTTGAAAAATATTTATATTTAGGGGTGGTGCAATGAATCTAAAATTTGACATATTTCACAGTAATTTTACTACGGTTCTTGATTTATTATGAAAATACATGCATGACATTTTGGCTTGTATGTCACAGCTTTGAATCAAGGAAACCCTACCAAACATGTTTGTACTGGTTGTGTGGTGAAAGCATCTCTCTGGCCACCCCCTCTCTATGTCACGTTTCGGACTGGATTTCTTCAATAAGTTAAAACATGTCAGCCGGGCAGGTATAACTGTTGGAGCTGGAACTGATTGTCCTGGGCGGGCAGCCGCTGCGTGGGATCAGGATATTGTGTCCTGGTGCCCTCCACCGTGCCCGCTGGATGGCGAAAATCATTTACGCCATCAAGATCTGTCTGTTCCGCTATCCAGATCAGTTCCGCCTCACTGCAGGAGAAAAATCTGGAATTTGACGCCTCGTCGCTTTCACCGTCTCGACGTACGTGTCGTCTTGGTTCCGTGCGACATCCCCGACTGCGGGCCCGGCACGAGACCTCCAACTGCTCAAGATGTTGGTGTCCTACCCACCACTCACGGTGGACCCTCCAACTGAGCAGCTTCACACCACTGGATTACGGGCAGTGGATGCTGATCCCCCCATTGACGAAACCGCACCCTCTCTTGACGAAGTCAGAGAGGCTGTAGCTAAGTTGAAGGGTGGAAAGGCAGCTGGTCTTTGTAATATCAGTGCGGAGCTCCTCACAGCTGGGGGTGAGGCCATGATCCGCGGGTTGCATGCTGTCCTGACTGCCGTGTGGCAATCAGGTACCATTCCTCCTGACTGGAAAAGGGGGCTGGTCGTCCCTATCTGGAAAGGGAAAGGGGACCGTCAGAACTGCAACAATTACCGCGGTATTACACTGCTCAGCGTGCCAGGCAAGGTGCTTGCCCATCTATTGCTGACACGGATCCGCAGTCATCTGCTGAAGCATCAGAGACCTCAGCAGTCTGGGTTCACGCCTGGTAAGTCAACAACGGACCGTATCCTAGCGCTTCGTGTCCTGGTGGAACGCCGACGTGAGTTTCAACAGGGGATGCTTGCAGCCTATGTTGATCTCAAGAAGGCGTTTGACTCAGTGCATCGTGAGTCACTTTGGGATATTCTGCGACTTCGCGGGATTCCTGCAAGGACTATTGGTTTAATAATCGGTCTGTATTCTGGGACTGAGAGTGCTGTGAAGTGTGTGGCAGGTGTATCCAGCTTCTTTCCTGTTAATACAGGAGTGAGGCAAGGGTGCGTCCTTGCCCCATCACTTTTCAACGCTTGTATGGACTGGGTATTGGACAAAGTTGTAGATCAAAGTGATTGTGGAGCATCCGTCGGCAACACCAAGATCACTGATCTTGTTTTTGCCGATGGTGCAGTAATCTTTGCTGAGTCGCTGGAGGTCCTGGTGATGGCTCTCAAGGCGCTGCACGGGAGGCAAAGCCTTTGAGACTTGAGGTCTCCTGGCTTAAGACCAAGGTCCAGGTGTTTGGAGACTTACTAAATGAAGCAGTACAGTCTAATCATGCGTGCGGCGAGGACTGTGAGATCTTGAAAAGTTTTACATACTTTGGTAGCGCAGTCCATAATGATGGCGGGTCACGTCAAGAAGTCTTACGGCGGATTGGCATAGCCCACGGTGCTATGGACTCGCTCAGCGGGAGTATTTGGCATTGTCGGTACCTGTGCAAGAGGACAAAGATCCAGATCTTCAAGTCGCTTGTGATCCCTGTCTTACTATATGGTTGTGAGACATGGACACTAAATAGTGACTTGAAGAGACGAATCAATGCCTTTGGTAATAAGTGTCTTCGCAGAATCATGGGGTATCGCTGGGATGATTACGTGTCAAATCAGCGATTGCACCGCACCGTGAGACTGAATCGAGGCCTATTACCTGCATAGTCCGTCAACGCCAACTTCGGCTATATGGGCATGTGGCACGCTACCCTGAAACCGAACCTTCCCATCGGGTTGTATCTGTAAGAGACAATCCGGCTTGTAGGAGGCCAAGGCTCGTGGCTGGGGCAAGCCCACAAGGCTCGTGGCTGGGGCAAGTTGATGTTTCTTGTCGAGAGCTGCTTGGTATGGGAAAGGAGCCTGCATGGAGACTCGCGCGTGGTGACCCCCGGGAGTGGCGTCGTAGGGTTGGCGAGGCGACGCGCCCCCCGGCGTATGCCCCCAATGATTGATACCCCGACAAAGCAGTGGCCATGGTGACGGCAACGGTCTTCGGGTGCCATCTCTGGTACTTGAGCGCGAGGAGAGTTCTCTTGCGTTTTTCGACGATCACCTGGCCATTGAGACGAAACGGGAGATGGTGAGGGCTCTGCAAGAGGAAGAGGGCTCCGACGACCATCCTCAACGAGCAGCGGTCGAGCTTACATCCACTGATCTGGCAAAGAAAACTGTTGCAAGTTTCGTGACGTCTGTCACGCCGTCCTTCTTTGAGATCCTTGGGTTGGATGCGGGTCTTCTGGCAGTCGACCCAACGGCGTGTCCCGACAATTCGGAATACACCGCCGCCGCCGCCTGCGTCAAGGAACTGCGCACTGTGAACGACTTCGCTGAGCGAGGCGTCGCCCTGATGCAGGTCAACCTGGCCCTCACCAAGAACGAAGAGCAGATGCAGTTCCTCCTGCAAGTCGTGGAGGAATACCGGAGGAAATTCCCCGACGCCCGAAAGTCCACAGTGACTGTGAACTAGGCAACAATGAGTGGAAGACGGGCGCCCACCCTAGAGGGGCTAGTACTGAAGAAGAGAGGGACCTAGAATCAACGCTGTGAAATGAAACGTGCTTACAACTACGTTTATTACCTCAAATATTGCAACATTCAAATCTGTTAGTGACAAATAATTTTGAAAATGACCTATATCTGCACATAGAAAATGTCCAATTCTTACCGAAAATGATAAACTTCAACTTCATTGCGCGATCCCTAAATATTAATATTTCTAGACAGATCTCTACATACGTTGTTCTTCGGGCAAATGAAACAGCATGACCGCCCGTCCCGGATAAAATTCCGAAAAATATAAATTCCCATCAAATAAGGGGCACCCTACCTCACA
This sequence comes from Chionoecetes opilio, assembly GCA_016584305.1. NCBI lineage: Eukaryota > Metazoa > Arthropoda > Malacostraca > Decapoda > Majidae > Chionoecetes > Chionoecetes opilio. The sequence goes on along the minus strand of JACEEZ010006097.1, from coordinate 173,182 downwards.
GCTATCATTGTTATCATCATACTACCATAGATATTAGTGTGTGTGTGTGTGTGTGTGTGTGTGTGTTGTGTGTGTGTGTGTGTGTGTCTGTGTGTGTGTGTGTGTGTGTGTGTGTGCGTGCAGAGCTGGGCACTAAATACATTGAATGTAATTAAATACTAAATACTAGATACATGGGAGAATTGTATTTGAATACTAAATACATTTTACGCATGTATTTAAATACTAAATACATCAGTTGTATTTAAATACATTTGTAAATACATTTTAAATACACACAAATTTTTACATGTCCGAAAAAAATGGATTTCCTTAGGATTTCCTTAGATTTTGCGTTTCCTTAGAAATTTCCTTCTCAGGCCTAAATTTCCTGAAAATAAGGACATTTCCTTGCCATTGGAAACACTGGTTCACTGTAACATTAGGATTGCCAGATAGTGTGGCGGGTTTATGGCCAAATTAACTGTGAAAAAAGTATTTACATTTTTATATTATGAGTATTTAAATACATGTGATAACTCATGGTGGTGGTGGTGGATGGTGACTCATACCACGCGGTGACAACCCCCCTCGACTCTCTACCCCCTACTCCCTCACCACGCGGTGACACCCCCCCCTCGACAACCTACCTCCCTACTCCCTCACCACGAGGTGACACCACCCCTCGACTCCCTACCCCCCTACTCCCTCACCACGCGGTGACACCCCCCTTGACTCGCTACCCCCCTACTCCCTGACAACATGGTGACACCCAACCCACGAATCCCTACCCCCCTACTCCCTCACCACTGGGTGACACCCCCACCCCCCCTTTTAACCACTCACATCGCCAACAACAACAACACCGTCTACATCCCCAACTCCCCTCTCCCCCATTTCCCCACCCACACCAACACCCCCTTCTTTATTACAACCTCCCTCCCCCGTTTCCCCCCCTTCTCCATACCAACCCCCACCCCTGTTTCTCCCACTTTCATCTCTAGCCCCCTTCCTTCTCCGTCACCATGGCAACACACACCCACGTGTGAGGCATGTTGCTAGCTCTTGACGCTATCGTGGTACGTTCATGGTACCGTCATGGCACTGTCGTGGTTATTGTAGCTCTATCGTGACGACAAAATGACCGTTGATTTTCCATTCGTGACTTAGTCTTACAGCTGTCATGACTCCATCGTGACCATCTTACGACCGTCATGACACATACGTACAGACAGCGTGACATTGTTGTGAGGCTATCGTGGTCTGCGTTTAGCGTGGTCAAATTTCACGATAGCGTCAATAATCAAATTGGTGGCGCTATCGTGGTTCGATTATGGAATGTGTGAAGGGAGCTTAAAGTAATCGTCCAGACCCATTTTTTTTTGCCTAATTATGTTGAATGACACCTAATCCACCAAAAATAATTGATTTCCAGGCCTTATTTCCGTAAAAACACGACTTTTGTAAAAAGCGCGCGAAAAAAAAATCTTCCCTCCAACAGGGCTACGACTGTTATTGATGACGTCAGAACAGGGACGCCCGCAGACACTCTGTCTGACACCTGTCGGCAAATGTTATGATGAGCGATTGTACTTCGGTGTCAGACAGTGAATCTGTCGCTGTGACAGATCTAGAGTACGATGCTCAATCTGACACCGAAAGAAATTACGCTGGTCGCGTATACTATGAGGAAAACGAACCTCAGATTGTCATGGGATCCTATATGTTTGAGCCCGAGTACGAGGTGGATGAACAGGTGTTAGCAAAGCCTGAGGTTCAGCAGGAGGACCTGGCACTTCTCCAAAACATGGATTGGTAAATAAGGTTAAACCATGTGTGTGTGGGAATCACAATGAAGGTACTTTCGAGAAAATCCTATGGTTAGTTTTGGAGCTACAGTCAAACGTCATTACTCGGAAACCACATACTAGCATTAACTACAGCATAGAGTTGGAAAATATGCGGGCGGGAAGGCAGAAAGTGTGACAGCCACATCACCACAGGGTCTCTCACCACAGGGCACGCCCACTCCACAACTGAGTCACTATCTTACGGGAGGCGCCGCCCTTGTCCAGCACACCCGTGTACACAGGCTCACCTCACACTCGTCGTCCCAACCCACACACTGGGTAGCCGACTAGTCGCGCTGCAAACTCTCACCCAGTCTTTCACCCGCTGTGTACCCTCGCTACACACCGTTTCTCAACACAACTGCTCGCCTCAACACACTATAGGCGTGTATCACCCTACACACGCCACTCCTTTCCGTGTGCAAACTTTTCTGGAAAGGCACAGCTGTCTTGCTGCACCCATAAAGGATGCATGCATGTGGCATATAGCAAATAAAATCTATCAGAAACACCCAAATATCTTCAAGTACTATATTTATCTCTGTGTCTGATTAGCGCGGGAAGAGGAGCCTCCCTTTCGCTACGTCACCGAACTTGAGCCTGAGCGTCTGCAAACCTTGAGTGTGTTTTGAGAACTCGGGGAATTTGCAGATTTTGATTGCGGATTATTTAAAAACGGCTGACTGGATACAAAAAGTGACGACGTATTGTTGATATACTCGTTAATGGCTATGATTTGATTGCATTAAATCAGGAATGATGAAATGGTCTGGACGATTACTTTAAAGAAAATACGAGGGTCAGTCATATCTGAGGTGTGAACTCACCGACACACACACACATACACACACACACACACAAACACACAAGTACACACACAGTCACACACACACACACACACACACACACACACACACACACACACACATGACACACACACAGTCACACACACACATATCTTTGAAATAATTATATTAATTATAAAACATTAATAATCATTTGGATGATAATAATAATAACAATAATGAAAATAATGATGCCATTATTAACCATAATAATAGTAGACTAAGACTAATAATAATAATTATAATAATAATAATAATAATAATAATAATAATAATAATAATAATAATAATAATAATAACAATAATGAAAATGTGAGCTAGGCTAGATTTGTATAGTGACACCTGTGTGATATGTAATGATCCGTTTTCTGTGATGGTCTGCCCTCAGGGGTAGAGGGAGGGAGGGAGGTTTCACAGAGCGGCATTGTCAGCTGAGCTGCAATCGGCCGATGATAACACGCGCCTCAGATTCTGAGGCTCTGAGCCAATGAGCGTTACGCTACCATACGTGTCTCGGCAGTCGGAGTAGTCACTAGTCAGTGCTTGGTCTTGGCACTAGTCAGGAGTCTGTTTCGAGAAAAAAAAAGAGAAAAAAACATAATACCGAAATCCAATACCGACCAAATAATATTCCGATACCGGTATACCGATGCAATACTAATACCGATACTGGTATTCCGGAAAATGAAAATACCGGTAATACTGGTAATATCGGTGCTAAAATACCGGTATTTCAGTATACCGGATACCGGTGCACATCCCTAGACTCAGTACACTCCTGACCCTCAAGTTAATAACACCTTTGACTGTGCTTCTCTGCGAGAAGCGTTAAAGTTGTAATGTACATACGTTCATTTTGTATATATAACTGTTAAATCATAGGACGTGTCTTATCGACATAACGCATATCAGTGCCGCGTCTATTAAGCCTGAATAGTTTCCCTGACGTATCAATGATTATACTCGCCGCGTCATGATGGGTGTGATAACCCGCTTGACGCCCATACCACAATAACGCCTCCGCCTCCGCCCTTCACCTGCGGCCTCGATCACGCGCGGCAACTTTGAATAACAAGACATTGCAGTATTGCTAAGCCTTCCATCCAATTCAATCCTCCTATCCCCCCGATAAGTATCTTAGTTGGTATTAGCTGGGGTATTTGTTGGGATGAGATAGAAATGGGTTTTCCGAAGGTAAGAGATTTCAAATAAATGTGTGTTTGTGACATAAATTTCTACAAGTGGCTTGGTTCTTATCATCATGGAGAGAATGGTCATCACGAAGTTGAGAGTCTGGACTATTAGGGACTAATACACAGGGGATATTCCCAACCAATGCACTCTCAACTTTAAATGGGGCCCTAACGGTATCAGTCCAGCCAGTTTAAAATGGGTACCGTAAGTAGCACCTAACAACGCGGAATTCATCGGTGCGTCCTAAATTCAGCAACTTTAACTTTGCAAAAGAGTGCTGGGCCTGGTCTGGCAGGGGTCGGACTAAACACCGCAAACCACCAGCAAACCACCAGCAAACCGCCCACAAACCACTGAAACTCCCTCACATTGCATGCAAATCAATAGTATACCACAAAGTATACCTAACCTAACCTAACCTAACCTAACCTAACCTACCTAACCTTAACCACAAAGTATACCTAACCTAACCTAACCTAACCTTATAGGTTTTAATGAAACCTAACCTAACCTTAACCACAAGTATACCTAACCTAACCTAACCTAACCTAACCTTAACCACAAAGTATACCTAACCTAACCTAACCGTTGTCCTGGGGCGAGTAGTCTCACGATTGAGACTACTCGAAAAAAACTAAGTTTTTGGAGGTTTGTGGTTAGTTTGCTGAAAGATATTAATGTTTTGCTACTGATTTGCATGCAATGTGAGGGAGTTTCAGTGGTTTGTGGGTGGTTTGCTGGTGGTTTGCTGGTGGTTTGCGGTGGTTTGCGGTGTTTAGTCCGATCGGTCTGGCAGGGCCTCTTCAGAAACTATGACACCGGGGCACCCAGTGTCCCTAATATTGGTGGAAGACCATGAACCATTGATGGTCCCCGAAACAGAATAGTTAGGAACTGTACGATCTCGAAAACAATATCCAACCTTATAGTTGGCGGCGGCAGGTGCTCTGTCCTTGAATGCTCGATGATTATGTGGACAGCGTGGTCTTATGTACGTCCCACCTCTCCACAAGAGGGAGTTTGATGTCCCGATGGTGGAATCGTCAGTGAAGTAGCAGCCCGAGGGGAGAATCTCTTTTCGTTGTTATAGGAGACTTAAGGGTAGGCGTTGTGGGCGGGCGCCCAGTCGTCCGCTAGTTGTATTGCATCCTTCAGCAGGGCCGGCCTTCTACCCTTGATGAAGAAGCGAAGATCAGGTGTTAGAGAAGATAAAAATTGATCAAGGATTATAAACTGCCTCATATCCTCATAGGTCTCGGGCACACAGGAGGATTCAACCCAAGAATCAAACATCCGTGACAACTGGGTGACGAATTGATGGTAGTTCTGCCCTACTTGAATCTTGGCTGACCTGAAATCTACTCTGTAGCCATCTGCTGGAGTCTTACTGAAACCAGTTAAGAGTGCCTGTTTCAGCAGCTCGTAGTCTTTGGTAATGAATGATGGAAGGAAGGCGTAGAGATCAGCAGCTTTTCCCGTAAGGAGGCTACCCAGACGAACGGCTAAGGTATCCTTAGGGAGTACCAGCATCTCGGCCACTCGCTCGAACCTTGTTAAGTAGGTGGCGATATCCTCGTCATCCTTGTAAACTTGGCCTGGAGACAAGATCAGGTGTTAATTGGACGGAGGGCTTACCTTGTGCAGCAATTTCGGCAAGTTTAATTTCTTTCTCCCGCTCCGCTTGTCTTTCTTTTCTCTCAACTTGTCTTTCTTCTCTCTCTGCTTGTCTTTCTTCTCTCTCTGCCTTTAGCTGTTCTACGATCCACTGGGCAATCTCCGATCCTTGTAGACCGAGGGCCTCGCCTTGCTCCTTC
>JACEEZ010006097.1:110000-162500 GCA_016584305.1 Chionoecetes opilio | reverse complement strand
TCGGTTTGATGTGCTCGGTGCCCTCGAGGACCTTGTAAAACTGTGGGATACCTTCAAACGTGAAACTCTCCAGGCTGCCAAGGAGTGTATTGGGGAGCGCCCGAGGTCAAGGCGGGGTTTTGTCTCGACGGAGACGCTGGAGAAAATCGAGGAGAGTCGCGCTGCCAGGCTGGCTGGGAACCAGGACCAGCACAAGGCTCTGTCACGGCCGGATTAGAACCCTCCTGGGGAGAGACAAGGAGAGGTATGTCAGGAGCCTCGCTGAGGATGTCGAGAGCCATTTAAACGCTAATGACCTCCAACCCACCTACCGAGCCCTGAAGAAACTCCGTTTCAAGTCTCCATCTCGGGCGAGTGCTATTCGAGCAGCAGATGGGCGCCTTGTGTCGGACATGGATGGGCAGATGGCTCGTTAGACTGAGTACTTTGGGCAGTTGTTCACGCTGGAACCCCCAACTGAGCAGCTTGTCAGTCAGTAATCACTTCTAACATATATAATAACTTGCATTACTATTACTATTAAATTACAACTATTATCACAGAAGTGTAACACGTATTATAACTTCCATACAGGATATTTTCATGCACTTATCATCAAAAGAAACAGTATATTTTTAGGAACGTCATAAACATATAATTATATATATGTAATGTACATATTATTATGTGTATATCTTTCCTGGTTCATCGTGAGAACCAAGTACAGCCTGCACTTTGTTATCTTGAGCAAGTAGGTCATAGAAGAAATGTGTATGTGTCAGCCTTTTATAAATGTCGACGACACCTAGTAACACAAGAGAGGAGCGGTCGGAAGTGTGTGCACGACGACAGAACATATCGAATCACGGCACTACAAGGACGCTCATCTCACGAGCTCCACCGAGACTCACTGGCTGGTTCACTACATTTTGGTTGTAGTTAATTTAAGTTCCTTATTGGACTTGTAAATAAATGAGTACCCAAAAGATGTACCATTTTAACTTAGCCCAAACAAGTCTCTAGAATTACACAGACTTATAAGCTTCACAGAACTGGGTTACAGGCAGTGGATGCCGATCCTCCCATTGACGAAACTGCACCTTCTCTTGACGAATTCAGAGAGGCTGTAGCAAAGTTGAGGGGTGGAAAGACAGCTGGTGTTTGTAATATCAGTGCGGAGCTCCTCAAAGCTGGGGGTGAGACCATTATCCGCGGGTTGCATGCTGTCCTGACTGCCGGGTGGCAGATACCATTCCTCCTGACTGGAAAAGGGGGCTGGTCGTCCCTATCTGGCAAGGGAAAGTGGACCGTCAGGACTGCAACAATTACCGCGGTATTACACTGCTCAGTGTGCCAGGCAAGGTGCTTGCCCATCTATTGCTGACACGGATCCGCAGTCATCTGCTGAAGCATCAGATCAGCAGTCTGGGTTCATGCCTGGTAAGTCAACAACGGACCGTATCCTAGCGCTTCGTGTCCTGGTGGAACGCCGACGTGAGTTTCGACAGGGGATGCTTGTAGCCTATGTTGATCTCAAGAATGCGTTTGACTCAATGCATCGTGAGTCACTCTGGGATCTTCTGCAACTTCGCGGGATTCCTGCAAGGACTATTGGTGTGATGACTGGTCTGTACTCTGGGACGGAGAGTGCTGTGAAGTGTGGGGGAGGTGCATCCAGCTTCTTTCCTGTTAATACAGGAGTGAGGCAAGGGTGCGTACTTGCCCCATCACTTTTCAACACTTGTATGGACTGGGTATTGGGAAAAGTTGTAGATCAAAATTATTGTGGAGCATCCCTTTTTAGGAGATGCGGTGGCCGAGTGGTTAGCGTCTTGGAGTGGTGAGCTCAATGTCCCGAGTTCGAATCCTGCCGGGCGCATCTCTTTCAAGAGCCTGGTAGGGGAGCATGAGGTCCTGAATTCCCGTCCCACCAAGGACCAACTGTCAAATCCATCATCGAGTGGCTGAAGAAACCCGCATGCTGTTATAACCTGTTCTTCGTCTGCGAGTGCAACAGATAAACTCTAGGGGCAATCAATCATTGGGGACATACGCCGGGGGGCGCGTCGCCTCGCCAACCCTACGACGCCACTCCCGGGGGTCACCACGCGCGAGTCTCCATGCAGGCTTCTTTCCCATACCAAGCAGCTCTCGACAAGAAACATCAATTTGCCCCAGCCACGAACCTTGTGGGCGCCTCCTTGGCCTCCTCCACGCCGGATTGTCTCTTACAGATACAACCCGATGGGAAGGATCGGTTTCAGGGTAGCGTGCCACATGCCTATATAGCCGAAGTTGGCGTTGACGGACTATGCAGGTAATAGGCCTCTATTCAGTCTCACGGTGCAATCGCTGATTTGACACTTAATCATCCCAGCGATACCCCATGATTCTGCGAAGACACTTATTACCAAAGGCATTGATTCGTCTCTTCAAATCACTATTTAGTGTCCATGTCTCACAACCTTATAGTAAGACAGGGATCACAAGCGACTTGAAGATCCGGATCTTTGTCCTCCTGCACAGGTACCGACAACGCCAAATACTCCCGCTGAGCGAGTCCATAGCACCGTGGGCTATGCCAATCCGTCGTAAGACTTCTTGACGTGACCCGCCGTCATTATGGACTGCGCTACCAAGGTATGTAAAACTTTCCAAGATCTCAATGTCCTCGCCGCACGCATGAACAGACTGTACTGCTTCATCTAGTAAATCTCCAAACACCTGGACCTTGGTCTTAAGCCAGGAGACCTCAAGTCCTAAAGGCTTTGCCTCCTCGTGCAGCGCCTCGAGAGCTATCACCAGAACCTCCAGCGACTCAGCAAAGATTACTGCATCATCGGCAAAAACAAGATCAGTGATCTTGGTGTTGCCGACGGATGCTCCACAATCACTTTGATCTACAACCTTGTCCAATACCCAGTCCATACAAGCGTTGAAAAGTGATGGGGCAAGGACGCACCCTTCTCACTCCTGTATTAACAGGAAAGAAGCTGGATACACCTGCCCCACACTTCACAGCACTCTCAATCCCAGAATACAGACCGGTTATCAAACCAATAGTCCTTGCAGGAATCCCGCGAAGTCGCAGAAGATCCCAAAGTGACTCACGATGCACTGAGTCAAACGCCTTCTTGAGATCAACATAAGCTGCAGGCATCCCCTGTCAAAACTCACGTCGGCGTTCCACCAGGACACGAAGCGCTAGGATACGGTCCGTTGTTGACTTACCAGGCGTGAACCCAGACTGCACCCAACCAAGAACCCAAGCTAGGGGCAGGGTGATCATAAATTGAAGATCCAAACGTAAGAGGAAACGGGATTTTCACCTAAGACCACAGATGTCACTATAAAACTCCAGCCTCCGCCCCCAACGGGCGAGATCAACCAACATCAAGACCTCTATAAGCCTACAGCCGCTATAGGCTCCAACATAAAAAAATTAATAAATAAAAAATAGAAAACCACACAGTTTGTGATGAATGATTCTTCTTCCTGCGTAACAAGGACGTCTAAGAACGGCATTGATTTGTCTGAGCTGCTTTCATGGGCTGCGTAGAAGAAGAAGTATTCAAGAAAATAAGCAAGCCCGACATATACTGCCGCTATATCGATGACATCTTCTTCAAAACAACAAGTCACTACCAAGCAGAACAGCTGAAGCTCTGTTAAAAGTACTTCAGGCCTCACCTCACCATAGAAAGCAGCTCAACAAACAATGCCGTTCTTAGACGTCCTTGTTACGCAGGAAAAAGAATCATTCACAAAAAACGCTACGAAAAACCAACGAACACCGGGCACTGCCTCAACGGAGAAAGCAATGCCCCAAAGTATAAAGACTCCACAATGGGTCTTAATCAGAGAGCTCTCAACACTGCAGTACATGGAAAACTTATCACAAAGAAATCGACGATCCACTAAAGTCCTATCAAAAGGGGGTTCGCGAGGAGACATAAACCCGTCAGACAAAGAAAATCTTGGAGAACTGGTACAAACCAAAACGCCACAAAAAGAGTCAAGACATAACTATCTTCTACGGGCTTTCTTCTCCACCCTCACCAGGAAGAAAAAGAAAAATATCAAAAATCGCCCAAACCCTAACGTAAAAACCGCAGCCCAAGAGGGGAGAAAAAACACAAATTCACTACAAAAACAAGAACACCCCAACCTTCCCCTTTTCCCTAAAACCCAAACCCCAAAGAAGGGAAAAAAAAACAAAATTCCATGTCGTATAAGGATCACAAAGCAAAAGAGGAAAAATGTGAAGTCCTCCCCTCATCCTACATGGCAGACGCAAAGAAGCTGTCCAACTCTTACTTCCACCTAAATTCCGGAGCCCCAAAAAAATCACCTATTACAAATGGCACATCTAACAAAAAAATTTCTAGAAGAAAAAACAGAATTTGGGTTTACATGTGTGCAGATGTGCGCCCACTTCCCCTCCCGAACCTGTACATAAAGAGATCAAACCCCAAAATTAATGTACAGGGAAACGACCTACAAGCTCACCGCATGAAAATAACAAAACAAATAAAGCCTACTCCAAAAAGCCAAACGAAGACCAAACAACCAATCATCCACCCACTCGAAGACAGAAGCAAAAATATCTACCCAAACACGATGCCCTATAGGCTGCGTGGCAGGCGACCGGGAAAATAGTGCTTCACCTCGCATCTTAACAAGTTGGGGGCCCCGCAGTCCCGCCTACCGGGGCTCCTGGCTGGGTAACAAACCCAACCCATGGCAGCGGGCCGGGCAGCCCCCTGGCCACTCTTCCCCCTCATCCCGACGCGTAGCAAACCTGCTGCGCCCCCCCCCCCCCCCCCCCCTACGGAGAGTGTATCCTGCTGAGTGCCCCCGCACTCCCGTCAGGATGGCAACCGACCTCGTGCCGCACGCCAGCGCACGGACCTCTCCCTCTTCCGGGAAAGGCGAGTGTGGCCATGCCCCCCGCCTCCCGTTTTTTGCCCGCAGCCTACGCCCCTCGCGCCGCATAGGCTGCCACCGATCAAACGCCCTCCACCTCTGCGACTCAAAACATCTCTCGACGGGGTCAAATAGCCCGGGTCCTCCCCTGCTGGAGGCCCGATAGACAAAACAACAACAAAAGCATCTTAATCATGGTCCCTCAACCCAGGGGAAAAAAATTTCCCTAGCTGTGAAGAAGGGTTTTTAGACCCGAAAACCGATCAGCAAAAAATGACAATACGGCGAAGTCATAAAGAGAATAAAACACCTTTAAAACAGAGAAAATATCTTTAAGAAAATAAAAACGCTGAACTAGCTATCACTTTTAACGAGGTCTTCTCAGAGAAAACTCCGCCCGTATATACTCTAAAAATCCCTATGATGGGGCAGTTAAAACAACAGAAGACGCCGAACAAGGCCCCCGCAATGAAAAGAGAAAGAACTTCATGAGGAAGAGAATAGGAGAGCTGAATACAAAGATTCAAGAACTCCGGCCTGTACACCGTGAGCTGGAAGATAAATGGGACAACACTGACATCGATGCCGCCTTAAGAGAGAGTACTGACAAATCTTTTAAAGAGATGACAAACCAACACAAAAGCTCCATAAGCAGAGCCAACCAAAAAAAGCTGATTAAACTTAATGGCGGCCACCTTAAGTACCATCGTCCCACCAAAGGCTACATCAACCTAACTAACAAGGTACTTACGCCAGAGCAAGAAGAAATACTTAATATGGGTCTCAACTGCCACATGATGTCAAAACCCAAGAAACTCCAAAAACGAATCGAATGCGAAGTACTCATCGATGATGTTGAAAAACTGGAGAAAAAGGGAGGCGTCACCATCGATCCTGCCTTCAAGCAAGAAATCATCGCAGAAACTTCCAAAACAAGAGGAAACTACAGAAGCAGCATCGTCGAACGTAAACACATTGACGCCGCGAAAGAGCTAACATCAGACCCAGACATCACCATCAGGAGAGCGGACAAAGCTGCTGCGCACGTCATCATAAACACCTCTGAATACCTCAACAAGATCGACGACATCCTCAGCGACACTACGAAGTTCGCCAAGATCAATAAAGACCCCACTGAAGCATTCAAGTTAAAAATCAACAAATTGATAAGCAAGAACAATTCTGCCAACACCACCATCAAATTTGGAAAGCTCTCTGGTGAATACGGCATGGGTTACTGCTACGGCAATATCAAGACACACAAGCCGGGCAATAAACTTCGTCCGATAATATCGGACGAAATGACCGCCTACCGAGCCCTGAAGAAGCTCCGTTCCAAGTCTCCTTCTCGGGCGAGTGCTATTCGATCAGCAGATGGGCGCCTCGTGTCGGACATGGATGAGCAGAGGGCTCGTTGGGCTGAGTACTTTGGGCAGTTGTTCACGGTGGACCCTCCAACTGAGCAGCTTCACACCACTGGGTTACAGGCAGTGGATGCCGATCCTCCCATTGACGAAACCGCACCCTCTCTTGACGAAGTCAGAGAAGCTGTAGCAAAGTTGAAGGGTGGAAAGGCAGCTGGTGTTTGTAATATCAGTGCGGAGCTCCTCAAAGCTGGGGGTGAGGCCATGATCCGCGGGTTGCATGCTGTCCTGACTGCCGTGTGGCAATCAGGTACCATTCCTCCTGACTGGAAAAGGGGGCTGGTCGTCCCTATCTGGAAAGGGAAAGGGGACCGTCAGGACTGCAACAATTACCGCGGTATTACACTGCTCAGCGTACCAGACAAGGTGCTTGCCCATCTATTGCTGACACGAATTCGCAGTCATCTGGTGAAGCATCAGAGACCTCAGCAGTCTGGGTTCACGCCTGGTAAGTCAACAACGGACCGTATCCTAGCGCTTCGTGTCCTGGTGGAACGCCGACGTGAGTTTCGACAGGGGATGCTTGCAGCCTATGTTGATCTCAAGAAGGCGTTTGACTCAGTGCATCGGGAGTCACTCTGGGATCTTCTGCGACTTCGAGGGATTCCTGCAAGGACTATTAGTTTGATAACTGGTCTGTATTCTGGGACTGAGAGTGCTGTGAAGTGTGGAGCAGGTGTATCCAGCTTCTTTCCTGTGAATACAGGAGTGAGGCAAGGGTGCGTCCTTGCCCCATCACTCTTCAACGCTTGTATGGACTGGGTATTGGACAAGGTTGTAGATCAAAGTGATTGTGGAGCATCCGTCGGCAACACCAAGATCACTGATCTTGTTTTTGCCGATGATGCAGTAATCTTTGCTGAGTCGCTGGAGGTCCTGGTGATGGCTCTCTAGGCGCTGCACGAGGAGGCAAAGCCTTTGGGACTTGAGGTCTCCTGGCTCAAGACCAAGGTCCAGGTATTTGGAGACTTACTAGATGAAGCAGTACAGTCTGTTCATGCGTGTGGCGAGGACATTGAGATCTTGGAAAGTTTTACATACCTTGGTAGCGCAGTCCATAATGACGGCGGGTCACGTCAAGAAGTCTTACGGTGGATTGGCATAACTCACGGTGTTATGGACTCGCTCAGCGCTAGTATTTGGCGTTGTCGGTACCTGTGCAGGAGGACAAGGATCCGGATCTTCAAGTCGCTTGTGATCCCTGTCTTACTCTATGGTTGTGAGACATGGACACTAAATAGTGACTTGAAGAGACGAATCAATGCCTTTGGTAATAAGTGTCTTCGCAGAATCATGGGGTATCGCTGGGATGATTACGTGTCAAATCAGCGATTGCACCGTGAGACTGAATCGAGGCCTATTACCTGTATAGTCCGTCAGCGCCAACTTCGGCTATATGGGCATGTGGCACGCTACCCTGAAACCGAACCTTCCCATCGGGTTGTATCTGTAAGAGACAATCCGACGTAGAGGAGGCCAAGGGGGCGCCCACAAGGCTCGTGGCTGGGGCAAGTTGATGTTTCTTGTCGAGAGCTGCTTGGTATGGGAAAGGAGCCTGCATGGGAACTCGCGCGTGCTGACCCCCGGGAGTGGCGTCGTAGGGTGGGTGAGGCGACGCGCCCCCCGGCGTATGCCCCCAATGATTGATTGATTGATTAATAATATCCCAAATACCGACGCCGACGTACCACCTCGCAAAGAAGCTGTGTGGTATTTTGACTCCATACGCACCCAATGCCTACAGCCTTCAATCAGCATCAGAGTTTCTAGACATACTCAAGACCCACAACGCCAGAGGTACAATCGCTTCGCTTGATGTCGAGTCCCTCTTCACCAACGTACCTGTTGACCGTACCATCAACCGGGTGTATAACAACGACTCCATCCCGCCGCTTGACGTCCTGGAACCTGTACTACGGGGACTCCTCGAATGCTACACTAAAGAAGCACCTTTTACCTCTCCCCGAGGGAACAAGTATCAACAAATAGACGGCGTCGCTATGGGCTCTCCCTTAGGAGTATTGTTGGCAAACTTCTTCATGGGCTGCGTAGAAGAAGAAGTATTCAAGAAAATAAGCAAGCCCGACATATACTGCCGCTATATCGATGACATCTTCATCAAAACAACAAGTCACTACCAAGCAGAACAGCTGAAGCTCTGTCTACAAGATACTTCAGGCCTCACCTTCACCATAGAAAGCAGCTCAGACAAATCAATGCCGTTCTTAGACGTCCTTGTTACGCAGGAAGAAGAATCATTCATCACAAACGTCTACGTAAAACCAACGAACACCGGACACTGCCTCAACGGAGAAAGTGAATGCCCACAAAGATATAAAGACTCCACAATCGGTGCTTACATCAGAAGAGCTCTCACACACTGCAGTACATGGCAACTTATGCACAAAGAAATCGAGCGATCCACTCAAGTCCTCATCAACAACGGCTTCAGCGAGAGAGACATCAACCGTCAGACTAAGAAAATCTTGGAGAACTGGTACAACCCTAACGCCACAAAAAAGAGTCAAGACATAACTATCTTCCACCGGGCTTTCTTCTCCACTGCTCACCAGGAAGAAGAAAGAATATTATCACAAATCGTCCACCGTAACGTGAAACCTGCAGACCAAGAGAGGAGAATAAAACTACTAATTTACTACAAAAACAAGAACACCAGCAACCTCCCTCTCCGTAACAGCCCAAGCCAGACGAAGGAGACAAAACAAAAGTCCCATGTCGTATATAGGATCACATGCAAAAGAGGAAACTTTGAAATCCTCCCCTCATCCTACATCGGCATGACGACAACGAAGCTGTCCAGACGTCTTACTTGCCACCTATCTTCCGGAGCCCCAAAAAGTCACCTATTAGAACAACATGGCATCATCATAACAAGAAAATTTCTAGAAGAAAATTCAGAATTGGTTGACATGTGTGCAGATGTGCGGCGACTTCCCATCCTAGAAGCGCTGTACATAAAAGAGATCAATCCCAAACTTAACGTACAGGCAAACGACCTACAAGCTCTACCCAGCATGAAAAGAACAAAAGCAAATAACAGCCTACTCACAGAAAAGCCAAGCGAAGACCAAACATCCAATCAGCGTCTCCCACTCAGGAAGACGAGAAGCAAAAGCTATCTACCAATCAACGACATCGGTAATAGGCTGCGTGGCAGGCAGACCGGCTATAAATAGCGCTTCACTTCGCATCTTAAATCATGCTCACCTCAACTCCTGAGGAGAAAACATCTTCCATATGCTGCTGAAGAAGGGTTCTTAGACCCGAAATCGCGATACAGCAAACATGACAAGCTACGGCGAAGTCATAAAAGTGATTACAAAAGAGAATAAGACACTCTTAAGACAAAGAGAAAATATCTTTAAGAAGATAATAAACGCTGAACTAGCTATCACTTTTAACGAGTTCTGTCTCAGAGAAAATCTCCTGCCCGTATATACTCTCTCTCTCTCTCTCTCTCTCTCTCTCTCTCTCTCTCTCTCTCTCTCTCGTCTCTCTCTCTCCTCTCTCTCTCTTCTCTCTCTCTCTCTCTCTCTCTCTCTCTCTCTCTCTCTCTCTCTCTCCTCTCTCGCTCTCTCTCTCTCTCTCTCTCTCTCTCTCTCTCTCTCTCTCCTCTCTCTCTCTCTCTCTCTCTCTCTCTCTATATATATATATATATATATATATAAATATATACAAATATATATATATAATATATACAAA
The DNA here is from genome assembly GCA_016584305.1 of Chionoecetes opilio. NCBI lineage: Eukaryota > Metazoa > Arthropoda > Malacostraca > Decapoda > Majidae > Chionoecetes > Chionoecetes opilio. The sequence continues at coordinate 152,448 of JACEEZ010006097.1, read as the reverse complement.
TATATATATATATATACATAATAATATATATACATATATAGATAAGATATATTCCATATATATACATAAATATATATATATAGAAAATTATTATATATATATAATATATTTGTTATATATATAATATATTTGTATATATATATAATATATATATATATATATATATATAATATATATATATATATATAATATATATATATATATATATATATATATATATATATATTTTAAAATATATACGAGCAGGAGATTTTCTCTGAGACAGATCTCGTTAAAAGTGATAACTAGTTCAGCGTTTATTATCTTTTTCAAGATATATTCTCTTTGTCTTAACAGTGTCTTATTCTCTTTAGTGATCAAGTTTATGACTTCGCCGTAGCTGGTCATTTTGCTGTATCGCGATTTCGGGTCATAAGCCCTTCTCCAGCAGCAGTTAGAGATGTTTTCTCCTCAGATGTAGAAGTGAGCATGATTTAGGTAAATCAGAATAATAAAAAGAGAAAGCAGGAGATTGGGAAGTGGGGACAGGTTGAAGAATAGATGCATGGGTGAGAGATAAAGGCTAGTATGAGAAAAAGACTCCGGGGCTTAACCCAGGTGCTGTTCGTGTTTGTATGTTGTTGTGGGTCGGACTGGGCACGCTTTCTCAACTTGCACGATCAAACAGAAACCAGTCTGGGACCACTTGGCAGAGCATGGGTCATGAAAGATGGAACCCCGGACGCATATTCTCAATGCGTTCGAACTTTTCGGCAGGTTGGCGGCCCTTTACGCATGGCTGTAGCTCCGAAACTAACTACAGGATTTTCTTGAAAATAACCTCATTGTGATTCCCACACAAAGTTACAAATTTAACAGGGAACCTGAACCTAACCTAACCTAACCTTAACCGAACGTTTAAAAAAATTCGCGAGCGGCCTGCCGAAAAGGGCGAACGCATTGAGAATATGCACCCCGGACACAACCAAGACAACTCCGGGCCCCCCTCCGCCGCCCACCGCAGTGTTCTTCATTTCCCCCCCCCCCTAATTGAAACGTTTCGTTAACACAAAGTCCTTGGAGATTAAAGGCTACGCGTTTGCATTCGACGTTTAAAAAAATTCGCGAGCGGCCTGCCGAAAAGGGCGAACGCATTGAGAATATGCACCCCGGACACAACCAAGACAACTCCGGGCCTCCCTCCGCCGCCCACCGCAGTGTTCTTCATTTCCCCCCCCCCCCCCCCTTGATTGAAATGTTTCGTTAACACAAAGTCCTTGGAGATTAAAGGCTACGCGTTGCATTCACATTTATTAATTTTGTGGGAAAGACTACCATAGTACCAGCATCCCTTTGTGGTAATTTTGTGGTCAGACCCGAAGCCACCATATACCATATATCCTACGAGGTTGATTCTGATTGGCAATATTCATCATGGTATGCGCAATGTTGTTAAAACAAACAAGCAATTGTTTTTGTCCACTTTCTTGAATTTGTGTCAGTTTACTAATTACTTGCATTAAACTACCTATATCTTCAGTCTTCTCACGAGACGTTAAATGGACCGTACCCCTGACATCTGTTTTGTCAAGCCTCAGTTCATCATCGATGTATTCTATCACTTGTCGCTCCTCAGTCTGAAAATTTACCAACGCTTCAAATTTATCATCATCACTTATTCCTCTAGCCCTGCGTGTGCACTCTCGCTTTAGATCTGCTGGGAGCAGTCTTTCAACCTTTGTTAAGCTATGAGCATTTGTAATTTAATTTACCTTACCAAGTTTTTTCAGGTCCAACCATGCTTGTTCAACTACATTAATCATATGAAGCAATTTTGCCTTGTTTCCCACTGGCACTGGTTTAAAGGCACAAATGTCACCAAGCACTGCATCAACTATCTTTGCTGAGGAGCCGAACCTTTCAGTCAGTCTGTCCCACATTTGATCAAATTAATCTAATATGCCTATAGCTTCTCTAGCTTTCCCATGTAAGGATTGCCTAAGTATGAAAGGGTCTTTGCCATGACGAGCTATCACCAGCCTCGTGTAATCCTTCACAAAAGTAGGGAATTCCCGTACATCGCTCTTGAATATGGGAGGTTCTACTTTCTTAATTAAGACATTACAATTATCATTACTCGTCCCATGTTTCTGGTTGCTCTTAAAATTAACTAATTTACACTGAATGTCACACTGCACTTTCTGCAAGTCACCAATGTATTCCAAATGTTCACTTTGTGAATTTTCATCCGCCTCCTCAACTATCTGCTCGTTTGTGTTCTCTACTTTCTCAAACAAATCACACATCTCACAAAAAGTACCATCTAAAACTTCAGTAGGACTATTTTGAAGCATGAGGTCGTTAAAAATTCTTACTTTGGTGGTGAACCTCCCTTTGGTAGTTCCTCGTTGCCTCTTCAATGACGGGATGTTCTTCCCATCAAAAAAAAAAAAAAAGGTCCTACCAAAGGCTACATCAACCTTACCAACAAGGCACTTACGCCAGACCAAGAAGAACTACTTAATATGGTTCTAAACTGCCACATGATGTCAAAACCTAAGAAATTCCAAAAAGCGAACTGAATGTGAAGTAGCCCTACTCATCGATGATGTTGAGAAACTGGAAAAAAAGGGAGACTTCACCATCGACCGCGTATTCTTCAAGCAAGAAGTCATTTCAGAAGCTTCCAAAACAAGAGGAAACTACAGAAACAGTATCGTCGAACGAAAACCCATCGACGCCACGAAACAGCTAAAATCGGACCCAGATATCACTATCAGGAGAGCGGACAAAGCTGCTACGTACGTTCTCATAGATGCCTCCGAGTACCTTAACAAGATCGACGACATCCTCAGCGACATTACGAAATTCACAAAGATCAATAAAGATCCTACGGAAGCACTCAAGTTAAAAATCAACAAATTGATAACTAAGAACAATTCTGCCAGCACCGCCATCAAATTTGGAAAGCTCTCTGGTGAATACGGCATGGGTTACTTCTACGCCGCTACGGTAACATCAAGACTCACAAGCCAGGCAATAAACTTCATCCTATAATATCCCAAATACTGACGCCGACGTACCACCTCGCAAATAAACTGTGTGCCATTTTGACTCCATACACACTCCAATGAACTCAATCAGCATCAGAGTTTCTCGACATACTCGAGACACACAACGCTAGAGGTGCAATCGCTTCGCTTGATGTCGAGTCCCTCTTTACAAACGTACCCGTTGATCGTACATTCAACTATATCATCGACCGGGTGTATAACAATGACTCAACGTAACCCGCTTGACGTCCCGGAACCTGTGCTGGGTGGACTCCTCGAATGCTGTACTAAAGAAGCACCTTTTACCTCTCCCCGAGGGAACAAATACCGGCAGATAGACGGTGTCGCCATGGGCTCGCCCTTAGGGGTACTGCTGGCAAACTTCTTCATGGGCTGCATAGAAGAAGTATTTAAGAAAATAAGCAAGCCCGATATATATTGCCACTACATCGATGACATTTTCATCAAAACAACAAGTCACTACCAAGCAGAACAGCTGAAGCTCTGTCTACAAGATACTTCAGGCCTCACCTTCACCATAGAAAGCAGCTCAGACAAATCAATGCCGTTCCTGGACGTCCTCGTAACGCAGCAAGAAGAATCATTCAGCACAAATGTCTACGTGAAGCCAACGAACCACGGATACTGCCTCAAAGGAGAAAGTGAATTCCCGCAGCGATATAAGGACTCGACCATCGGTGCTTTTATTAGAATAGCTCTCACACACTGTAGTACATGGCAACTTGTGCACAAAGAAATCGAGTGATCCACTCAAGTCCTCATCAACAATGGCTTCAGTGAAAGAGACATCGACCGTCAGACCAAGATAATTATGGAGAGCTGGTGCAATCTTAACGCCAAAGAAAAGAGCCAGGACATAACTATTTTTTACCGGGCTTTCTTCTCCACCGCTTACCAGGAAGAAGAAAGAATAATATCACAAATCGTCGACCGTAATGTGAACCTACAAACCCAGTGAGAAGAATATATCTACAAATATATTACAAAAACAAGAAAACCAGCAACCTCCTTCTCCGAAACAGCCCAAGCCAGACGAAGGAGACAACCCAGAAGTCCCATGTCGTATATAGGATCACGTGCAAACGAGGAAACTGTGAAGTCCTCCCCTCATCCTACATCGGCATGACGACAACAAAGCTGTCTCGACGTCTTACTTGCCACTTAACTTCCGGAGCCCCAAAACGTCACCTACTAGAAAAACACGGCATCATCATCACAAGAAATCTTTTAGAAGAAAATACAGAATTGGTCAACATGTGCGCAGATGTACGGCGACTTCCAATTTTAGAAGCACTGTACATAAAATATATCAATCCCAAGCTTAACGTACAAGTATAAGATCTACAAGCTATGCCAAGCTTCAAAAGAACAAAGGGTAATGACAGCCAACCCGCAGACACACAAAGCAAAGGAGGAGCAGAAGTCATCAACCAATCAGCGTCGCCCACTCACACGCGCGGCCTCAAGACTTCTTTAAGTAGCGACATACGCTGCACCTCAATCAAGCTCACCTGTACATCTGTGGAGAAAACATCTCCAACTGCTGCTGAAGAAGAGCCTATGACCCGAAATCGCGATACAGCAAAATGAACAGCTACGGCGAGGTCATAAACTTGATCACTAAAGAGAATAAGACACTCTTAAGACAGAGAAAATATCTTGAAAAAGATAATAAACGCTGAACTAGCTATCACTTTTAACGATATAAATATATATATATATATATATATATATGATATATATGCATAATATATATATATATGCATATATATATATATATGCATATATATATATATATATATATATATATATATATGCATATATATATATATATATATATATATATAATATACATATATATATATATATATATATAATAGATATATATATATATATATATAGATGCATATATATATAATATGATATATAATATATATATATATACATATTATATATATATAATAATATATATATATATATAATATATATATATATATTATATATATATATATATATATGTTTATGCAGATATATATATATATATATATATAGTATATATATATATATAGATAATATAGTATATAAGCATAATAGATAATAGTATATAATATATATAATATATAATATATATATATATATATATATATATATTATATAATAATATATATATATATATATAATATATATATATATATATATATTATATATATAATATATATATATATATATATATATATATATATATATATCTATATAGTATATATATATATATAGTATATTATATATATATTATATATATATATTATAAGATAATTAATATTTATAAGATATTATATTGATATTATTATATAGTTATTATATATTAATATATAAAAGTATATATATAAGATTTATATATATATCTTATATAATAATAAATATATTATAATATGATATAATATTATATATAGTATAGATATAATATATATATATAATATATATATATATTATAATATGGATATCTATATATAATATTAATATAATATTATATATGTATATATTATATATATTATAGTATATATTATATATATATCAGTATATCTATATATAGTATATATATATCTATATATGTATAATATATTTTATATATATATATATGCGATATATTATATATAATATATATTAGTAAACATAAACATATATCATCAATATTATATATATATACTAGAATAGGAGTGATAATAGATATAAAGTCATTATATATATATATTATAATAAATGATATACTTAATTTATCATACTATATGTTATATAGATGATATAATACTATATATCATTGGATATTATATATAATATAATAGTATAATACATATTATTATATATATATAAATACTATGTTATATATAGATATACTATGAATATATGATATCATATAATAGATATATATATTATATAGTTATTATATCATATACGAGTACATAGATACTATAACATATATATATATATATATATATATAATAAGTATAATATAATATATACATAATCATAACTATATATATATATACATATATATACATATAGATAATATAATATATATATAGAATATATGATACTATATAATGCAGATATACATATACGTATGTATATATATATATATGATTATATATAATATATATATATAGAATAATATATTATATATATGATATATAATATAATATATTATATATATATAGAATATATATAATATATATATAGTATTATATAACATATATATACTATATATTAATATATATATATGATATATCATATATATATATAGTATATATATATATATATATAGAGATATACGAATATAATATATATATAGTATATATAGTATATATATATACGATATATAATATATATACTAATAGTAAGTAATATATATTAGTATTATATATATATAGTAATATATATATATATATTATAGTCTGAGATATATGAAGTAAATAATATATCTATATAGATATATATATATTATATATATTAGATATATATATATATATGTATATAATTATTTAATATATGATGATATTATATGTAGTATATATATATATTATATATTATATATCATATATATGATATATATATATAATAGATAAATAATATATATCTATGACATATATATATATTATATATATATATAATATATATATAAATATATATATATATATAACTATATATTTTAAAAAATTAAATGCACAGTAAAGCTTAAATATAAATGAGCAAAAACTGCTTATAGTCATCATAAGGATAAATGATAGATAAGTATAGAAATCAATCAGTTAGACTTTCACTTCTCCTTACAAAATTTAAGTCAAAGTTGGAAAATAATCAACGGAAGAGATACAGTAGTATATATGATAGTAATGAAGATGAATACTGGTTAACTCTTGCATTGTAGAAGCCTTTTGCAGCAAGGCCGCTGGAGGGGAGGAGGCATGCATTTAGCAAGTTTAGAAGAGGAGTGATAATGAAAATAGCGGTATAAGATATTAAGAGAAGCAACTTTGCGGCTTTGATTTAAATATTGAAGACAGTCAGTCAGAGGTAGGGAGTTGACGAAAAGTTTTTGATTCTACCCTGTTTAGCTAAGAGATTGTTTTTGTATGATACGATTCCCCCATAAATATGAGACATACTCCATATGTTGGCGGATAAGGTCACTATATAGAGCAAACGACTGGGATGGAGAAAAAAATGGACGCAGACACCATACGACTTCTGACTTCTTAGAACTGTTTTAGCAAGAGATGAAATTTGAGATTTACAGTTTAGATTGGTTGTAAAGAATAGTCTAAGAGTGTTTATTGTAGAAGAGGAAGACAGTTGAGCATCATTGAAGTATATATGACATATGTTTGCAAGGTTATGTTGAGTAGATAGGTGACGAAATTGGGTTTTTGAGACATCTAAGAAAAGAAGGTTTGCTTTGCCTCAATAAGAAATTATAGAAGGATCACGAGTTAGGTGCTCTGTGATATATCTCTCTGAATCACTTACTTTATGTTGAGTTGGACGCCTAATGAACGACGTTGAAAAATATAATAGTGTAGAATCATCGGCGTAGGGGTAGATAGGGCATTGAGATAGGCTTAGAAGATCAGTAATGAATAATGGAAAGATAGTTAATGATAGGACAAAACCCTAAGGAACGCCACTATTGATAGACTTTGGAGAAGAACAATGGCCGTCTACAGTAGCTGCAATAAAACGGTTATAAAGAAAACTTAAGATGAAGGTGCAGAAAGAGTTAATGAACAGGGCATGTGGGTGTTCATAGGCCACTCGACGGTGCAGACATATTTGAAGTGGATTTATGGTTCTCACTCGGGATCGAACTCGGGTCTTCGAGAACGCCACACGGTGACGCTAACCACTCTGCTACTGCCTCCCCAGAGACTCAAGATGAAAGTACAGTGAAAATTATATAAAACGAATTTGGATAGTTTAGAGATTAAAGATTTGTGCCAGCCTCTATCAAAAACTTTTGAGATGTCAAGGGCAACAGCAAAAGTTTAATCGATACCACTAAATGAGGATGACCAAGAAACAGTTAAGTAACTTGGTGGTGGTGGTGAGTGGGGGATAGACAGGTTGGATGAAAGAAGAATTAAAGAGGAAGAAGATAAGTGAAGGAGCGTATGAAGGAAAGTCGAAGATTGGATAGATGGCGGGCTAACCGCCTTGCTATATTTTTTATAAAAATTTTATTTTATTGTTAGTCGCTTTTTTTTTTGCATTTCATCTTTATCAATTGATATCTATTTAATTATTATCACATAATACTCCCTTTAAATTTATTTCTTAACATACCAAACTGTCAAAAGACAGATCAGCATCTAAAAAAAAAAAGACATAAGTAGAAAAAAATATATATATAATAAAAGAAATATATAAAGTAGAAAATTTAGCTAATAATTCCTTCTTATCAATCTGTGTATATTGGGTGTGGTTTTATTTCATTGGCAGCGAGCGAAGCGAGCTGCTACTTCCCATAAGACCCATTCGCGTAAGGGGAGTAGGAGTGGAACCAAGTTTAAGCCAAAAAGTGAATAACTACTCCAAGATATTGTCGGATTGAGCTGAAATTTGACATGCAAGTAGTGCTGTCAAAATCAATGGGGGTCTGTGAAACAAACTTTCTTTTTGCGTAGAACAGGCCCTTAATGAGTAATTACCGTAATGAATTAATTGGCTGGAACGTGGCTCGCTGCCACGTTCCAGCCGCATGAACTGAGCCAAAAGCAAAGGGGCCAGAGGCTGGACACCTATACTTGATTTAGCTGAGTAATTGGTTTCCTGAACCAACCATGTTCCCTGTTGTCATTGTTTGCAATTATTTCCATGTATATATTTAATAGTCTTGTAATATATTTATAAGTCTGTGTTTTGTGTTTTGACCTCTGTCATATAATGTTGTGTTTATTGCTTCCAGTTTCCCTAATTGGTGTAGTTCTCCTGTATTTCTTTCATATGGGTATTTTTCATCGAAGGTGAACCTTAAGGCTTTATTTTGAACTTTTTGTAGTGATAGCATAGCTGATTTGGATAATGTGTTTAGTGGATATGTTGGATATGTCAGCATTGGTAGGATACATGCTTTTATTAAATGTAATTTTATATTAGTAGGTAATCCTGTAAATTTTTTTAAAGTTGTTAGTGCTGCTCCTGCTTTATTTTTGTTGTTTTACTTGATTTAAAATCCCTCTTTTATTGAAGTTTAATCCTAGTATTTTGCCTTCGCTGGAGTAAGGAATAACTGTTCCCTCTATGCTTATAGGGTATGTTTTCCTAACTGCCATTGGGATCATTTTAAATTTTGTTGTGTTCGTTTGGATTTTCCATTTATTTTCATAATTGTTGATTCTTTCTATTTCTCTTATCACCTTAGCAGCCATGAATCTTCTTGATTTATTAGGTTATGTAATAATTTGAGTGATGTCGTCGGCATAAATAATATTAGTACAACCTACTGAAGGTGCTGGAATGTCTGATGTGTAGAGTGAGTAGAGGGTCGGTGAAAGGGAGCTGCCCGGAGGGACTCCGCTTCCAATCCTGAATATATTAGCATTGTAGTTATTTATAGTTATGCTTGCTGTTCTGTTTCCCAAAAAAGTGCAAATTAGTTGTTTAATGATGTCTGGTAATCCTGTTGTTAGTATCTTATATTTTAGGCCATTGTGCCAGACTTTATCAAAGGCTTTTGATACGTCTCGTAAAACTAAGTAGCATTGTTGTTTGCTGGCTAGAGCTTCAGCTATTTTTTCTGTTGTCACAGCCAAGGCAGTGTCTGTACCCCTAGATACTCTAAAACCATGCTGTGATTCCGGGAGAATATTGTTAGTTTCTAGGTATTTACTAGGTCTCTTGTTAATAATTTTTTCATAAATTTTCCCTGGGACCTCAAGTAATGAAATGTGTCTATAATTGATTGAATCTGTACTTGTCTTATTTGCTTTAGGTATAAGTAAATACCTTAAGTATAAGTCTAGTTATATCAGCCATGTTTGAATTTGTTAGGAAAATACCCTAATGATAATGAGGAATTTAAAATGTCTGTGTATATTGTAATTGCTTCCTCTGGCATGTTTTACAATATTGTTTTATTTATTTGGCTATGGCCAGGTGTGCTGTTTTTAAATTGTTTTATGATGTTATATTTCCTGCGTTGTTATCTTAGCAGTGATATATTTCGAGTCGTCAAGTCTAGTTATATCAGCCTTGTCATATTTTGCCTGCAGGTTCCCATTATCTGCTATGTAATGATCTACCATAGCTTCATTATTTGGGTCGAAATTCCTGTTTTCTTCGGGACTGATATAAAAGACGTTTTCCCAGATCTTCCTAAATACTTCCTCCTTCTCCTCCTCTGTGTAGAGCTTTTTATTATTATGTATAATGCATGGTGAGGTGTCGCTTTTATTTCTTCTCAACTTTTTTACATTTTCCCAGAAATCTCTGGGGGTTTTATATAAGGTTTATATTTATATAAAGGTAGGGGGCTCATTTATTTTGTTTTCCCAGTTATTAGCATATTGTTCTTTGCATTCTTCTATTAGATTTTTCCTTAGTAGTTTGTAAGTTATATATTTCACATACGTCCAACCACGCATCTCAGCTTCATCTCTTAGGTTTTTAAGACACCATTGTAAGTGCTTGATTTTATTGCTAAGTATTTTTTTATGAACTATCTTAATTTTAGTTTTAGGTATGTATGTCTTCATAGCTTTTAAAATTATGTTGTACCAAGTTTGTATTGATGCATCAATCTCCTCTCTATTAGCTTCATTTTTTGGATTTGCTACTTGTATATTTTCTTTGATATTTTGGTTGAAAAGCTCCCAATCGACATTTCTAAGTTTGTTCTTAACAGGGGTGGGTATCGTAATTGCTTGAGCAGTGATGGTAAATATTATTGGTATGTGGTCTGATGACGTGACTGGTCCAGCTTCTATTATATGATTGTGGTAAACTTTATTATTTGTTAGTATGATATCAGGTGTCGAATGAGTGTTGTGGCCAAAAAAAGTGGGAAAGTTGGGACCTAAATGGAATAATTTATTGTTGTCTGTTAATAATTTAATCCCTTTCCCTACAGTGCTATTGTAGGAGTCCCCTAGGATATTATGTTTAGCGTTAAGGTCTCCTAAGATGTGGGTTGGGGTAGTGTTTGATGCCAATCTGTGAAAGTCCGGTATGGGGAGGTTAAGGTCTTCTGGGTGGGAGGTATGTTGTTGCGATTGAGATTGGTCCTGTGTTAGTTTCTATAGTTATTTGCAGTATATCGGATAAAAAATCATCTGTAATTTTGGGTTTGATGTTTGATTTAATGCAGATAGCAGATAGTGTAATTCGTTGTTTGAGTTGATTTTATGTGTTGTGTAGCCAAAAAGTTTAAGTGAACCATCTGATTTTATTCCGTGACTATTAATTAGGATAATGTCGGGATTGATAACTCTGTAAATGTTAGTAAGAAAGTGTCTGTTTGTACTCCAGTTGGATACGTTGTGTTGTACTATTTTTATGTTATCCATCATACTTGTGTTATTGAGAGGTGTGAGTGCCATTATGATTTTATTTAGAACTTTTTCTGATCCTTGTCCTTTGGTCTTGTGGAGGAGTTCTTTCCTCCGTGAATCCACCTCTTATTTTCCTGAAAAGCTGGTCATCTGCAGTGCGCCAACAATTTTTTAGGTCTATTTCATCTTTTTTTATTAGTGTAAGTATTTGTTCTTCTGTATATTTTGTGCTGAGAAACCTCCATTTGTATCTCTTCTCCTCTATTCCTTTCATCAACATGTCCCTTTTAAAGGTACGTGCGGGCCAACCTTCGCTTTTACTGGTGATTATCTCTAGGCCTAGTTCTATCCCGCTTATCTGCTCCAGCGGTGGCATCTCTAGTACTCGTTGTTCCTGGGTCATATTATCTTCTTCTGCCTCCTGCTCCTCTGTCTGTCCGTCTGTTACATCCTCACTAGTCTGTCTAGCCACGGAGCTTTCTTTTGTTGCATTTATGATGTCAGCAGAAGGGGGATTTTCAGGTAAATTTATACTGGGAAGATTGTTCATTTTTAAAAGTATATTGATTTCTTTATTATATGTGCCCGGGTTAACCATGTTCATTAATGGGCATGCATCATAAGTGGGCAGGTCAGGATAGTAGCTGCCGTGTCTTTGCCTAAACTGATGTCTATTTTGGCTGGTTACTATTAGTTGCTGTTGCTTGGCTATAAAATGTTTTAGTGCCTTCTTTCTTTTCCTTCATTTTCTCTTCTTTATTTTATTTTTTTCCGGACATTTGTAGACCTGGGTCCTGTGTACTCCCCCGCAGTTAATGTAGTTTGTTTTCAGCTTTGCAGTCCCTCCAGTTATGTTCAGTGCTACTGCACTCTGAACATATTATATAATTTTTGTCCTTTGGGCATTGGTTGGTGAAGTGGTCGTCCAGCTGGTAGCATCTCATACATGTAGTGATGGGAATATATACTTCTTTTTTAATTGAGTGTGGTGGGATGCTCATTTGAAAGCCTACCAGACCTGTTTCTGTTGCTTTGGTGGCTGAGGTGGTTTGGTTGAAGCATATTCTAATAAATGTTTTTTGGGGGAATTTGAAAATTTGGCCTAATCCCTCAGTTATCGAGCTATTTTTGGCAGCGAGTTCTTCTTTTCTTTCTTCTTCAGTATTGTCATATATGATGTCATCCACATTAAAGACGAGCACTGTTCTTTTCGCCCTCAATTCTGGTGGTAATATAGGGTCATAGTTGCTCCCGCTGAGGTCTTCTTTGCACTGTCCTTGAAAGATTTTATCTAGATCATCGTCCGTGCGTGTCAGACCTATATGGCCATCGTTCACATTGATGATCTTAGTTGCATAGACCAAGTTCTTGGAGAGAATCTCCAATAGCTTGGTCTTAGAGCGAGGTGAGGGGTTGGCGTATTTTATTTTAACTCGCGCCATGGTGGTTCATTCCGTAAGTGGAATGAGGTGATACACAAAACAATATAAAAAAAAATGAGAAGAAATAAATCCTAAAAGGCAAGACTGCTTAGAGAGCAGGACCACAGCTACGCTACCTACAGCTAGTGCCGTAGCGCACCCCCTCCTCCTGAAAGGCGTCGGAGGACACAGGCACAGCTGCCCCCGGAGGGACTTACCTAACCCTAACAGTTGTTCCCTCACCCATGAGCTTCCTATACCACTCTAACAGGGAATCTCTGGAGGCGAAATAAGGAAGAAAAACCAACACAAGGGCGGAAGCTCACCAAGCGGGAGCCTCCCGGTACACAGGTGTGGTTACGCTCCGAAACCTGACCGTAGCCCCTTCAGGTGGCCCCACCCCCTCTGAGGGCAGGGAGCTACGTTGTGGGCGAATAGGAATTAACTATCCTTTTAAGTAGGCCTAACAACCCGACAAACGACCCGACAACCAACCCGGCAAAACAACCCTTCAGCACATCGCAACACAACAGCTGTGTGCATAAAAGCACAACAGACTGCTTAGGTCACCGTCAGAAGCCGGCAGGATGTAACAAAGCGTGCGCGGGAAGAGCTGTGGTCGCGTGAGGTGGAGCGGAGCAAGGCACGTCTGGTCAGTTTGGCTGCCAGGCGGGAACTGAGGAAACGTAGAAGATCGTCAGCAGATCGCCCTTTATGGAAACCCTACTGACGATCAGATAGAAGATTGTGAGGGGATAAATGCTGAGCAATCTTTTTATTAGTGGGCTATAGATTCAAAAGCTTTAGAAAAGCAGGAATTCAAAGCAATAGAACGGTAGTTTGAAGGATTAGAACGGTCACCTTTGTTTGGATAAGGTTGAATGTGAGGAATCTTTCATCAAGAAGAAATCGTGGAAGTAGATAGACAAAGACGGAAAATTATGACCAGGCAGAGTGCAAGCAGAGAAGCAAAGTATATGAGAACAAAAGGAGGGACTCCGTCAGGACCTCCTTTAACCGTTTCAAGAAGGTATAGTCAAAAGGAATTAATATCATCACAAATTCTAAGTCTGAAACTCATATCTTGGTCCTCGGGACCACTCATCTGTCTGGGCGCTCATGGTACTACTGGCACTTGGCGGTACGGTATAGGTTGTCCCATTGGCATTCCGGTACCGAAGTTCAGATAACGGTTTCCCTTGATTTCGCGAAGGTTCAGGGAAGGTAAATTGCAGATTCTTGGTACAGGACCAGACGTTCCACCGCTGGCATGGATGATAAATGAAATGCCAGTGGTCGTGGAGTTCAAACTAAGGTTCCGTGTTTGGCGCCCGCTGTCTTTTTAATTAGCTCGCGTAAAAATTGATCACCGATTAATACAAAAAATAAGTACTTCTGTTGTTACAGCTAATTATTGGTGACATCTTACGATGGACGTTCTATATAGCAAATTTAATGCAAATGATCGCCTCGAGTAGCAAAGCTTAATATTTTACATGTATATTGTGGCATGTAAAATTGGGTGATGTTCACACTGTTTTCTAAGACAGTACTGCTGCGTTGGCAACGCTTGTCAAAAACAATAGCAATGCCTTGGAAAAACGAAGAATAAGATGCCGAAATCGGCTTGGGTGCTGCGACAATGTAGGTTATAATTGTGGAGGCGACACGCCGCGGCGGGGAGTGGTGGGCGGGGAGATTGTGGCGGGGCGATTGAATCAAAACATTGCTACTTCACGCGTCGACTCATTGCACTTCCAGGCTTTCTATCTGATTGATACACAATAATAACAGGAAGATATGACTGCCTAGGTATAGATAACTTCTAAACATACGTTATTGACTATATAATATCATAGAGTAACATTTACCTCGCCTCCTCAACTATAACCTACTTGGTTATTTGGTTAAATGCATGTTTTACAGACTCAGGCTTCTATACAATATACATATAGAAGAAAATCGTTCTTAAAATCATACTTTTGTGTTTTAAGTGCAGTGGAATAAGCCCATATTTTTCTTTCAAGTTGACCAACTTTTCACCAAATTGTGAGTTAAAACTGCCAGCGACCACTGGCATTTCGGAGTTGCAGTTCTCTCTAATTGCGGCCCGCTGTCCATTTTTAATTGGCCCGCAGTAAATTTAAAAAAATGTAATGAAATAATTTTATGTCCCAAAATGAATTGTTACAGGGGCCGAGGGTGTGTGTGAGGTGTGTCACGTGTGTGTATGAGAAAGAGAGAGAGAGAGAGAGAGAGAGAGAGAGAGAGAGAGAGAGAGAGAGAGAGAGAGAGAGAGAGAGAGAGAGAGAGAGAGAGAGAGAGAGAGAGAGAGAGAGAGAGAGAGAGAGAGAGAGAGAGACGCTAAAATTATTCCTTTTGGCGTGGCGGGAAGAGTTAAACAAGATAACAGGTGGAGGTGAGGAGTGGCAAGCTTGCCACAAGCTTGCCACTGAAGTGGCAAGAATAATGTGCCCGGAAAAAGTGCATGAATTCAGTAGCGTGAGCATGTCCAGAAACACAGTTGTTCGGCGAATCGAAGACTTGTCAGCTGACTTAAAACATCAACTGTCAGATCCAGCTTGTGCTTTTGATTTTTACTCGATTGAATGTGATGAGAGTACAGACGCCACAGACACCGCACAGCTGTTAATTTTTCTGCGTGGAGTTGATGATCATTTTTGCATCACAGAGGAGCTGCTTAATCTTAGGAGTCTAAAGGGCACAAGAACGGGTAAGGACATTTTAGAAGCTGTATCAGATGCATTAGAGAAGATGGGACTTGAATGGGACAAGTTGTGTGGAGTTATAACGGACGGAGCTCCAGCTATGACCGGAGCGCGCAAAGGAATGGCCTCTCTGGTGTGCGCGAAGGTGCAAGAGAGCGGAGGTGAGGCTCTAAAAATGCACTTTATCATTCACCAAGAAGCCCTCTGTGCCAAGACAGTCCAGCTTGGCGATGTGATTAACACTGTTGTGAAAACGGTAAACATAATTCGTGCACGAGGGCTCTACCACAGAGAATTTTAAGCTTTCCTCTCTGAGATCGATGCTGATTACGGGGACCTGCTGTACCATTGTGATGTGCGCTGGCTAGTCGCGGCTCCGTGCTGCAGCGGTTTTATGTCCTGAGATCCGAAATCGACCATTTTTTGCAAGAAAAGGACCGACCTCTTCATGAGCTGAGTGACCCTCTATGGTTGGCAGACCTAGCCTTTTTAGCTGATCTTACCGATCATCTTAACTCACTGAATAAAAGCCTACAAGGTAAAGACCAGCTTGTGCCATATCTTTACGCGCAGATTAAAGCATTCTGTGTGAAGCTCCGTCTCTTTGAGAAGCAGCTACACAACTTCAATGTTGCGCACTTCCCAACGCTGTCCGAAATCAAACGTGCTTTTCCAGAGGCCAGCCTTACTGCTAAAAAGTTAAAAGTATGTGTCTATGATCACATCTCTCATCACGGAATTTAGTCGGCGTTTCCAAGATTTCTCAAGCATTGAGAAAGAAATCAACCTGTTCTCGACCCTCTTCCTGGTGGATGCTGAAGAAGTGGAAGAGAGTCTGCAATTAGAACTTATCGAAATGCAGTGTGATGATTCTCTAAAGAATTAACATCAGCTTCTTTCCCTACCCGACTTCTACCGGAGCTTGGAAAAGAACAAGTTTCCCTTGATGAGCCGCCATGCAAAAAGAATGATGAGTCTGTTCGGCTCCACATATATATGTGACCAAACATTTTCACAGTTAACTCTGAACAAAAGCAGACTGAGAACCAAAATGACCGACAGCCATCTCTGTGATGTCCTTCACATCTCAACCACCAAACTTACTCCTGACCTGCCAGTCATCCTTCAGTCCAAAGCACAGCATCGCTGCTCCCACTGAGTGCAACATTGTTACCATAATAGGTAAGTTCAAAATACACAGTATTCATGTGTAAATAAGCCCAATTAATTAATAAAATGAGTCAATTGAAGATGATAACATTTTCGCATAAAAATGACAATAAAAAGTGAAACTTGAAACTAGACCCTGGATAAAAATAAAAAATAATTAATGGAAAGCTGTGATCTTGTCTATTTTTTAAGCAATTTCAATTATCAACGATTATTTACCTACATTTGATTTGACTTTGCTAACTCTACTATATCACCTCGCCTTTACTGAGTGGCCCGACCCTTCGTATATTTTCCGCATGTGGCCCTCTGTGAAAAAAGTTTGGACACCCTTGCCCGAGGGGTAGCTAAGGAGATCGACCACATCCACGTTAGTACTCATTGGAGGATCCTCCAGAACTCTAGGGTTTACCGGGGTTCTTTGCAACCGATCACACATTTGTTGTTGCTACACTTAAGCTTCATGTCAAGTCCAGAAGAATCTCAAGAGGTAACTATACTGTGTTGCATCTTGAGAATCTGAAAGACTTGACATGTGCCCATAAGTATGCAGTCTCAAATCGGTTTAATGTGCTTGGTGCTTTCGAGGAGCCTGTATAACAGTGGCATACCTTCAAATGTAAAACTATCCAGGCTGCCAAGCAGTGTATTGGGAAGCACCCGAGTTCAAGACGTGGTTATGTCTCGATGGAGACGCTGGAGAATATCGAGGAGAGTCTTGCTGATAGGTCTGCTGGGAACCAGGACCAGTACAGGGCTCGGTCACGCAAGACTACAATCCTCCTGGGGTGAAACAAGGAGAGGTATGTCAGGAGTCTCGCTGAGGATGTCGAGGGCCATTTGAACGCTAATTCCCTTCGACCCGTCTACCGAGCCCTGAAGATGTTCCATTCCAAGTCTTCATCACAAGCGAGTGTTATCCGAGCAGCAAATGGGCGCCTCGTGTCGGACATGGATGGGCAGATGGCTCGTTGGGCTGAGTACTTTGGGCAGTTGTTCACGGTGGACTCTCCATCTGGGCAGCTTCACACCACTGGATTACGGATAGTGGATGCCGATCCTCCTATTGACGAAACCGCACCCTCTCTTTACAAAGTCAGAAGCGCTGTAGCAAAGTTGAGGGGTGGAAAGGCAGTTGGTATTTTTAATATATGTGCGGAGCTCCTCAAAGCTGGGGGAGAGGCCGTGATCCGTGGGTTGCATGCTGTCCTGACTGCCGTGTTGCAATCAGGTAACATTCCTCCTAAATGGAAAAGGGGGTTGGTCGTCCCATCTGGAAACGGAATGGGGACAGTCAGGACTGTAGGATAGGGAAATATCACACTGTAATCATGTCCGTAGGATATATATTATTATGTATGTATAGCGTACGACAATATAAGACTTCACGTCTGGCAGCGACAAATAGATCGCTGCCGGGTTCAGTAGCAGTGAGGCGGCGTAAGAGTACAGGCATACAGAAGCCCCATACGCTGTGCCCACTCCTGTATCCCTTAGAAGAATAAGAAATAGGAATCTACGAAGCTTCCTAAGGACTTTCACTTATCCCTGGATTACGTGGATAAGGTGATACCCCATCACGACACATGGCGCAGTGCAAGTACGCCTTCTATAATTGATATACACAGCAATTAAGCTTCAGTGTCTACACGATCTGGTGGCATCATAGCGTTCTAGTGCACTTACAAAGGACTGTGCATTCAGTGTGTTCAGTGAAGTGCAAGTGTCATTTTGTGTCTCAAACAGGCATTCTAAGGGCAACTCTTGGAGCAGAGAGCTCAGAGAGCTCCTTCAAGGAGCAGAGAGCGGGACAGCACATCCCTCCTCATCTCCGTCTAGTGGATGACTGAAGCGGCTTCAGTCACCCACTAGACGGAGATGAGGAGGGATGTGCACCGGTATCTGGTATACCGAAATACCGGTATTTTAGCACCGGTATTACCGGTATTTTAGCACCGGTATTACCGGTATTTTTATTTTTCGGTATACCGGTATCGGTATTTGTATTGCATCGGTATACCGGAATCGGTATATTATTTGGTCGGTATTGGATTTCGGTATTATGCTTTTTTCTCTCGAAACAGACTGCTGACTAGTACCAAGACCAAGAACTGACTAGTGACTACTCCGACTGCCGAGACACGTATAGTAGCGTAACGCTCATTTGCTCAGAGACTCAAAATCTGAGGCGCGTGTTATCATTGGCTGATTGCAGCTCAGCTGACAATGCCGCTCTGTGAAACCTCCCTCCCTCCCTCTACCCCTGAGGGCAGACCATCACAGTAAACGGATCATGAAATATCACACAGGCGTCACTATAAATATCTAGCCTAGATCAAATTTTCATTATTGTTATTATTATTATTATTATTATTATTATTATTATTATTATTATTATTATTCTACTATTATTATGGTTAATAATGGCATCATCATTTTCATTATTGTTATTATTATTCATCCAAATTATTATTATTATTTTATTATTAATATAATTATTTCAAAGATATGTGTGTGTGTGACTGTGTATGTGTGTGTGTGTGTGTGTGTGTGTGTGTGTGTGTGTGTATTCATCTAGTTGTATTCATCTAGTTGTATTTTACAGGGCCAGATCAATGCTCGTCTGGCCCCGTCTCCATATCAACATTTTTATCATTCATCCTTACTGCTTTGTGTTGGCCAAAGCCAGCACCCCGGAGAGCAGGTCACAAACCCAGGCTAACACCCGGTACCCATTCACTGCTGGGTGGACAGGGGCTCGGGTTTTAAGGAAACAACCCATCTGTTTCCGCTCCGCCCGGGGATCGAACCCGGGACTTCTCGGTTGTGAACCGAGCGTGCTTCCTCTGCACCACGGAGTACCCTGTGTGTGTGTGTGTGTGTGTGTGTGTGTGTGTGTGTGTGTCGGAGAGTTTACACCTCAGATATGACTGACCCCTCGATCGTATCTTTACCACCTATTTTGAAGAAAATCGCGTTTCACGTGTCTCCGTCTACGCCTTTGAAATAATAACAATAATAATAATTAAAAATAAATTATAATAATGACTATAATAATAAAAAAGCAATAGTAATAATAATGCTAATACTAATAATAATAATGATAATGTCAATGGTATTAATGATAATAATAAGTTATAATAATAATAATAATAACTCTGATAAAATAATCATAACAATCATAGTGATACTAACAATAATATTGATAACAATAATGATAATAATAAACAAAATGATAATAATAATGATAATAATAATAATAATATTAATAATAATAATGATAATGATCATAATGATAATAATAAAGATACCGATACTACCATCATACTACCTAGATGCACACACAGTACACACACACACACACACACACAAAAAAAAACACACACACACACACACACACACACAGCACATACACACACACATACACACACACACACATACACACACACACACACACACACACATACTGGCCCAGATCCTCGGAAGCCTTACGGTCCTGACGGAGTCCCTCCTATTGTTCTCAAAAACTGTGCTTCTGTGCTTGCACCTTGCCTGGTCAAACTTTTCCGTCTTTGTCTATCTACTTCCACCTTTCCTTCTTGCTGGAAGTTTGCTCACATCCAACCTGTTCCTAAGAAGGGTGACCGTTCTAATCCTTCAAACTACCGTCCTATAGCTTTGACTTCCTGCCTTTCTAAAGTTTTTGAATCTATACTTAATAAGAAGATTCTTAAGCACCTATCTGCTCACAATCTTCTATCTGATCGTCAGTACGGTTTCCGTAAAGGGTGATCTACTGGCGATCTTCTAGCTTTCCTAACTGAATCTTGGTCATCCTCCTATAGGGGTTTCGGTGAAACTTTTGCTGTTGCCCTTGACATATCAAAAGCTTTTGATAGAGTCTGGCACAAATCTTTAATTTCCAAACTACCCTCATTCGGTTTCTATCCTTCTCTCTGTACCTCTTCTCTGTGTATCTTAAGTTTCCTTTCAAACCGTTCTATTGCAGCTACTGTAGACGGACATTGTTCTTCTCCTAAATCTATCAATAGTGGTGTTCCCCAGGGTTCTGTCCTATCACCCAGTCTCTTTCTATTATTCATTAATGATCTTCTAAGTCTAACTGAAAGCCCTATCAACTCCTACGCTGATGATTCTACTCTGCATTTTTCAACGTCGTTTATTAGGCGTCCAACGCAACAGGAACTAAGTGATTCACGGAGAGATGCCACCGAGCTCCTAACTTCTGATCTTTCTATAATTTCTGATTGGGGCAAAGCAAACCTTGTTTTGTTCAATGCCTCAAAAACCCAATTTCTTCACCTATCTACTCGACAAAACCTACCAGATAACTATCCCCTCTTCTTCAATGACACTCAACTGTCTCCTTCTTCTACAATGAACATTCTATGACTATCCTTTACTAAAAATCTGAACTGGAAATCTCACACCACATCTCTTGCTAAAACAGCTTCTGAGAAGTTAGGAGTCCTGTGGCGTCTGCGTCCTTTTTTTTCTCCCTTCCAATTGCTTGCTCTCTACAGGGGCCTTATCCGCCCATGTATGGAGTATTTCTCACATGTTTGGGGAGGATCCACTCATACAGCTCTCCTAAACAGGGTTGAGTTAAAAGCTTTTCGTCTCATCAACTCCTCTCCTCTGACTGACTGTCTTCAATCTTTAAATCACCGCCGCAATGTTGCTTCTCTTGCTCTCTTCTACCGTTATTTTCATGCTCACTGTTCTTCTGAACTTGCTAACTGCATGCCTCCTAGCCTCCCGCGGCCTCGCTGCACAAGACTTTCTACTCATTCGCATCCCTATTCTGCCCATCTTTCTAATGCAAGAGTTAATCAGTACCTTTACCCTCTCATCCCTTTCACTGGCAAACTCTGGAACTCTCTTCCTGTTTCTATTTTTCCACTTTCCTATGACTTAAATCTTTTCAAAAGAAGAGTAACAAAACACCTCCCGAACTAAATTGGCTCACCCCTCTTTTTTCTTTTCTTTTCTTACTGTCTTCTTTATAGGGACTGGCAACTAAGCGGGCTTTGTGTTACCCATTTTTGTTGTGCCCTTGGCCAGTTCTTTGTGATAAAACACACACACACACACACACACACACACACACACACACACACACACACACACACACTACTATTTATGGTAGTATGATGATAACAATGATAGCAATTGTAATAATGAAATCGAAAACATAGCAATACTAATAAGAAATTGTAATAAGTATCAATAAGATAATAAAAAGGAAAAAAAACAATAATGATAATATATATACTATATAAATATATATATATATATATATATATATATATATATATATATATATATATATATATATATATATATATACATATATATATATATATATATATATACATATATATATATATATATATATATATATATATATATATATATATATATATATATATATATATATATATATATATATATATATATATATATATATATATATATATATATATATATATATATATATATATATATATATAAGGTGTATTATAACAGTTTCAGTCGCCACTATTCCAACATTTCAACCCCTACTACCCCCCTTTCGAGAGTCACACCCGCGATATCTTCTCCCTCCCTCCCCCCACCTATCCTCACCCATCACTGGAGCAAGGCGTGGTGGGGTGAGGGAAGGAACTAGGAGGAGGGAAGGGGAGATAAGAATGAGTAAGTGTCATGTATGTTGGTGTGAGAAAACTTATAATACCAAGAAGGAAATACTGAAATGGATCAAATGTGTGGTTTAACATCATCATCATCATTAATATTATCATCTCACCTGGCTATTTAATCTTAATCTACATATCTCTAGAAATGTTTGAAAAAACAAATTTCCTTAGATTTTGCGTTGCCTTAGAAGTTTCCTTCTCAGGTCTAAATTTCCTTAAAATAAGGAATTTTCCTGAAAGTGGAAACACTGGTTCACTGTAACATCAGGATTGCCAGATAGTTGGGCGGGTTTATGGCCAAATTAACTGAAAAAAATAAATAAATAGAATAAAAAAGTATTTACATTTTTATATTATATGTATATTAATATAATGTATTTAAATACTCATTAAAATATTTAATAACTGTATTTAAATACATGAAAACTAATGTATTTATAAATAGATTTTTTAATACACATATGTATTTAAATACAAATGTATTCAAATGCAGCCCAGCTCTGGCTATATATCTATCTAAACTGTCTTTCCCAGGAGTCTCAGGAACTTTGTCCAAAAATAAATGTTAAAAGGAAATTTGAATCAAATTATTGTTATTTGCCTTATTTAGAAGTTACATTATACATACTAATTACTGGTACGAAAATAGAAATGGCCTACGCCATATAAAACTTTATTTTAGGAGGGTCTATACTGTATACGGTATCAATCAATCAATCATTGGGGGCTTACGCCGGGGGGCGCGTCGCCTCGCCCACCCTACGACGCCACTCCCGGGGGTCACCACGCGCGAGTTCCCATGCAGGCTCCTTTCCCATACCAAGCAGCTCTCGACAAGAAACATCAACTTGCCCCAGCCACGAGCCTTGTGGGCGCCCCCTTGGCCTCCTCCACGCCGGATTGTCTCTTACAGATACAACCCGATGGGAAGGATCGGTTTCAGGGTAGCGTGCCACATGCCCATATAGCCGAAGTTGGCGCTGACGGACTATGCAGGTAATAGGCCTCGATTCAGTCTCACGGTGCAATCGCTGATTTGACACGTAATCATCCCAGCGATACCCCATGATTCTGCGAAGACACTTATTACCAAAGGCATTGATTCGTCTCTTCAAGTCACTATTTAGTGTCCATGTCTCACAACCATAGAGTAAGACAGGGATCACAAGCGACTTGAAGATCCGGATCTTTGTCCTCCTGCACAGGTACCGACAACGCCAAATACTCCCGCTGAGCGAGTCCATAACACCGTGGGCTATGCCAATCCGTCGTAAGACTTCTTGACGTGACCCGCCGTCATTATGGACTGCGCTACCAAGGTATGTAAAACTTTCCAAGATCTCAATGTCCTCGCCACACGCATGAACAGAACAGCTTCATCTAGTAGGTCTCCAAATACCTGGACCTTGGTCTTGAGCCAGGAGACCTCAAGTCCCAAAGGCTTCGCCTCCTCGTGCAGCGCCTCGAGAGCCATCACCAGGACCTCCAGCGACTCAGCAAAGATTACTGCATCATCGGCAAAAACAAGATCAGTGATCTTGGTGTTGCCGACGGATGCTCCACAATCACTTTGATCTACAACCTTGTCCAATACCCAGTCCATACAAGCGTTGAAAAGTGATGGGGCAAGGACGCACCCTTGCCTCACTCCTGTATTCACAGGAAAGAAGCTGGATACACCTGCCCCACACTTCACAGCACTCGCAGTCCCAGAATACAGACCAGTTATCAAACCAATAGTCCTTGCAGGAATCCCTCGAAGTCGCAGAAGATCCCAGAGTGACTCACGATGCACTGAGTCAAACGCCTTCTTGAGATCAACATAGGCTGCAAGCATCCCCTGTCGAAACTCACGTCGGCGTTCCACCAGGACACGAAGCGCTAGGATACGGTCCGTTGTTGACTTGCCAGGCGTGAACCCAGACTGCTGAGGTCTCTGATGCTTCACCAGATGACTGCGAATTCGTGTCAGCAATAGATGGGCAAGCACCTTGCCTGGTACGCTGAGCAGTGTAATACCGCGGTAATTGTTGCAGTCCTGACGGTCCCCTTTCCCTTTCCAGATAGGGACGACCAGCCCCCTTTTCCAGTCAGGAGGAATGGTACCTGATTGCCACACGGCAGTCAGGACAGCATGCAACCCGCGGATCATGGCCTCACCCCCAGCTTTGAGGAGCTCCGCACTGATATTACAAACACCAGCTGCCTTTCCACCCTTCAACTTTGCTACAGCCTCTCTGACTTCGTCAAGAGAGGGTGCGGTTTCGTCAATGGGAGGATCGGCATGTATACGGTAGGGGTTACGAATTGTAAAAAAAGAATGGCCTACGCCACATAACACTTTATTTTAGGGAGGTCTATGCTGTATACGGTAGGGGTTACGAATTGTAAAAAAAGAAATGGCCTATGCCACATAAAACTTTATTTTAGGGGGGTCTATGCTGTACGGTAAGGGTTACGAATTGTAAAAAAAGAGCTGGCCAACGCCAGGGGCGGATTTATAGTGTGCGGGGACCTAGGCCGGTGGGAGTGCGGAGCCCTGAATGAAATGTGTGGTAAAATTCTAGTCCTTTCTCGCCCTTATTAGTGGGGGTTTTTTCTCCAGACCTTCACAGACCCATTCAGATACCTCTAAAACGTAATTATAAAGTGGGGGAGAGATGCCGCCTTCAACGCCCCTCCCCCCTACATTATCCCCGCCCTGGACCCCCCAAAATAAAATTTCTAACCTAACCTCACTACAACCTAACCAATAACCTCCTAACGAGATATAAGGGTGGGAAAGGACTACAATTTTACCAGGTTAGGTTAGGTTAGGTTAGTAGTTAATTTATTATTTTTTAATCTCTCCCCCACTTTACTATTCATTTTTAGAGGTATCTGAAGGGATTTGTGAAGGTCTGGAGAAAATAAAACCACTAATAAGGGCGGGAAAGGACTAGAATTTTACCAAATGTGGTTAAAATTTCATATATAGTTTAATTGAAACTTTTTCCACCCATATTTTACATTATGTTGGTACTAATTTGTGGCATATTATGGTACGTGCAATGTAACAGTGTTCGATCAAATAAGAAACTTCCAGCATTCAGATTTTCATTGGAAACAATTTTTTCCCTCTGTGGTGCGGGGCCCTTGCGGGAGCGGGACCTAGGCCATGACCTACTCGGTCCCCCCTTAAATCCGCCACTGGCCGACGCTATAGGAAACTTTATTTTAGGGGGGTCGATGCTGTAGAGGTTAATAATTGTCTGCGAATGGACAAGTGAAAAAAAAAACGAAAAAATCAAATACCGATACCGGTAATTCCGGTATTTTGGCACGGTATCGGTATACTGGTATCGTAACTGATACCGGTGTGAGAACGTAAGTGAAGCCCGAGCGAGAGGGAAAGTGAGGCGACGCCGCAACGCGAATCCACTTACCCGCCTGGCCTCGTCCTGCCCCGACCAGCCCGACACGCACACACACACACACACACACACGCACGCACGCAAGTATACTTTCTCCCTTGGACAGTCTGTTAAAGGCTATTTTACATAATTCTGCCTACAAGACGCCAGCGACTGACAAGTCTTATAAGTGTAGACTTCGTCGAGTTCAGTCTACGCCACCATGTCCACGGAAACAAAGGCCACAGCGAGAAGCCAAGCAGCCGACATTCCTCAAATGGATGACGAGTCACCCCCCACCCCCTCGCCACCTATTTCGTCGCCACCACCTTTATTTTCAGGTGCGGGACGAAGCTCTCCTTCCCCATCACAGGGTCCAGACTTCCTGTGCCTATTCAAATGGATGGAAGATACGACACGTAGCGACGAGGAAAGGAGACGACGAGAAGAAGAAGCTAGGAGAAACGATAATCTCCTACTTCGATAGGAGGATAACGCAAAATTCCAAGCGTTAATCTCCATGCTGGCACCTTGGAGCTCGTTTCCACCCACGGCAGCGAGTGGTAACGCGACTACTGCCCCAACACACCCGCCCCCACAAAAGGCTACTACTCAGACACCACCACCACTTCAACCTGACGCTACGTTCCAGATATTCAGGGAATGGAGGCGTCGTTTGCACTATTATGCCACGATGGTGGATTTGTCTAGCCTACCCCAGCCCAAACAACTCATCCAGCTACGTATGTGCCTCTCCCTGGAAACACAGCAGGCTCTGGAGCACACTTTATACATACCACCCTCTACAGACAAGTCCGTCGACGAGGTATTGGATGCTCTTCAGTTACATATCAAGGGGCTACGTAACGAGGTCATACGCAGGAGAGAGTTGTTCAGCTGCAAGCAATTGGACGGTGAATCGTTTAACGAGTTCTACGTCCGCCTGCGCCGCGTCGCGGAGGAAGTTGACGTCTGCCCCTGGTATTCATCTGTCTGCCAGGAGACCCAAATCAAGACGGTTATCCTGATGGGTGTAAAGGATGAAGAGCTGGTCCAGCGCATCATTTCCCTGGGGGAAACTTGCTCTCTTCAGGACGTCGTCACAGCCTGCCGCTCTTACGAGGCCACCAGGTGTGCAACCTCTGCCATTCGTGTCCCACCTGAACAGATGCAAGCCGTGTCATCGTATCAGAAGGCCAAGAAACCGACGGGACGCGCCAAGACGGCCCCTCATTCTTCAGCGACACCCAAGCCTGCATATGTTTGCCAGTGCTGGCTGCGCGACACAGCACGGTACAGCACAGTGCCCAGCTGCTCAGCACACCTGTCATAACTGCGGTCATCAAGGTCACTTTCCACGCACAGCAAAGTGCCCTGCTAACAAGGCTCAATGTCGCCTTTGCCTTCGCTTTGGCCATTACGACTCATGTTGAAAAGGACAGCAAAAGGACCGACGCACGTATTCTAAACGTGGAACCTCAGGTAGTACTGTAATGGTGCACCCCCTACCTCTGGGAAACCTCGGGACGCAAGACACAACAGTTGTCGTCGCATGGGGTCTCCTTCTTGCTCCAACTCCAAGATGCCCTAAATCATCTGTGTACTCATCACGCATGGAGATGTCACTTCACGCCTGCTGATGATGCCTGACACAGGTGCTGACATCTCGGTGATTGGCCCGCATCACCTAGAGAGTCTGGGTATTCCCCAGAGTAGCCTACAGCCCCTTTTGCCGACTACAACGTCGATAGCTGATGGTTCCGAGATGGCTCCTGCACTCGGTACATTCTCGGCTACTCACACTTTAGGCGAGCGGTCCTGTTCTGCCTGGATTCGAGTTTATGAGGGCATCCCGACTCCACTTCTCTCCTATGGCCACTGTCAAGAGTTGGCCATCATATCTCCAGACTCCCCGAAGCCAATCTTAGAAGTCGATGAAGTCGAAGTCGAAGTCGAAGTTAGAACAGATGCACAGAGCTCCCTTTTTCAACTACCATGTCACCTTCACAGGCCAAGGCCTACTTCTTGAAGGAATTTCAGGACGTTTTGGTAGACAAGGCTGCTGTAGGATCCACACCACTTGAACCTATGGTGGGTCCTCCCATGAGGATTTATCTTAAGGATGGTGCAGTACCGTTCGCCATCTACACTCCTCGTCAAATTCCCCTGGCCTTCAAGGACCAAGTCAAGAAGGAGCTTGACTCTATGGTAGCCCAAGGGATTATCAAGCCCGCTGGTGACGATCCCTCGGAGTGGTGTCATCCACTCGTCGCCGTCGCCAAGCCTGATGGTGGAATACGCATCACAACAGACCTGTCCAAGCTGAACAAGCAAGTGTCCCGCCCAGCCCACCCTTCACCTACGCCCTTTATTCGTAGTGTGGACCCGAAGGCTCGTTACTTCACCACGGTGGATGCTCTCTGCGGTTATTGGCAGATTGAGTTAGCTGAGGAGGTGGTACCAACACTTGACCACCTTCATTACGCCATATGGCCGGTTCCAGTATTGCAGAGGACTGATGGGCTTCGCAGCCACTGGCGATGCATTCTGCTTGCGTGGTGATAGGGCCCTGCACGGCATAATGAATTTTGTGAAAGTGGTCGATGACGTACTGCTGTATGATGTGGACTACATTACACATCTCCACCATATCCATGAAGTACTTACCAGGTGTCGCAAATTCGGGATCACCCTCAACAGGAAAAATTTGTGGTCGCCGCACCTCAGGTAGACTTCTGTGGTTTCAAGCTCTCAGAAGATGGCATCGCGGCTGAGTCAGCGCAATAAGGGACTTTCCCACCCCAGCTAACTTGACGGACGTCAGGTCATTCATGGGCCTGGTGAGTTGGCTGAGTTTACCCCTGATATATCTGCCGCTGCTCACCCACTACGCCCTCTGATGAGCCCCATGAGAGCATTCTTGTGGACTCCGGACCACGATGACGCCTTCCGCCGAGTGAAGACAGCCCTCCCCAATCCACCAGTTCTCGCTCCATTCGATCCAACCCTGCCCACTAACCTACAGACGGATGCTTTGCGTCTCAACGGCCTAGGATATGCCCTCCGGCAAGATCACGGCAATGGGCAGTTACGTCTCGTTCAATGTGGCTCACGGTTCCTTATCGATGCCGAGACCCGTTATGCCACCATTGAATTGGAGATGTTGGCTGTGGTCTGGGCGATGACCAAGTGTAAGTTCTACTTGGTGGGATTTCAGAACTTCACCTTGATGACTGACCACCGCCCACTCATTTATATTCTTAATCACTACACGCTGGACGTTGTAGAGAACTCTCGTCTCCAGCGCCTAAAGGAGAAGCTCTCGCCATATGTCTTCACAGCAGTGTGGCGCGCGGGCAAGTCGCTCTGTATCCCTGACGCCTTGTCCCGCGCCCCTGTCAGTCGCCCCACGCTTGAAGACGAGGCGCTGTGTGCAATCGCGGCCGCCTCCCTTATAACCGTAGTGACTGTGAAGGCCATCAAAGCAGCGGAAGAGGATGACGAAAAGACCCTCGAGGATCTCCGAGCAGCAGCGAAAGCCGACCCTGAGTACGTCCGCCTACTCAACTGCGTAACTTCGGGATTCCCTGCAAACAACTACGACCTTTCATAACTCCATGCTTCCGTATTGGAAGATACTGGACGAACGCTACGCCGATGGTGACCTTGTCCTGTACGGAGCAAGGGTTGTGGTTCCTGCTGCTTTACGCCACCGCACCTTGACCCACTTGCATGACAGCCACCGAAGTGTCGAGGCGACTAAACGACGGGCGAGGCAGGCTGTCTTCTGGCCAGGCATTAATGCTGACATCACCAGCACAGTTCAAGCCTATGAGCCATGCCAAATCCTCCTGCCGAGCCAGAAGAAGGAACCCCTACTGAGTGACGACCACCCTACGAGCCCCTTTGAGTCCGTGTCGGCCGACTTCTTTGCTGTAGCAGGGAAGTCCTTTTTAGTCGTTGTCGACCGACTCTCAGAGTGGCCTGTGGTCGTCCCTTGCAAAGGCGACACTACGTCCGTCGCTACCATCAGAATCTTCTGCCGCTACTTCCGAGAAGTTGGTGTTCCCCTCCGCCGCCCCTCCGATGGAGGCCAACAATTCACCAGCCATTAGTTCCGGCAATTCATGGATCGATGGGGAGTCCGACATGTGGTCTCGTCGCCACATTACCCACAGTCAAATGGTCATGCCGAGGCCGCAGTGAAGTCTGCGAAGCGCCTCATACTCAAGGTGGCGCCTTCCGGCAACATTGACTGTGAGGAGTTCGACCGCGGTCTACTGGAACTGCGCAACACTCCCAACTTCACAGGACGCTCCCCTGCCCAGATCCTCTATGGACATCCGCTTAGGTCTTGTGTCCCTGCCCATCCCCAGACCTTCTCTAAAGAGTGGCAGGCCAAGGCTAAAGACTGTGACCTCCGTGCAGCTGCCTGTGCCGAGGACGTTACAGCTCGGTACGACCAGCACGCCCTCCCCCTTCCCAGGTTGAATGTTGGCCAGCATGTCCGCCTTCAGGACCCAACATCTCACCGCTGAGACAAGGTTGGGGTTGTAATGGGTGTCGGCGACAGGTCCAGGGAATATCAGGTGCGTCTCTTTAGTGGTCGTGTGTATTGGCGAAACCGCCGTTTGCTTCGTCCAGTGCAGTGCCATAGCGATGATTACCTTCCCCAGTGAGAATCCTAAAGTGTTCATCCTTCCCCTGTGCCCCGTCGCTCTGTGAGGCTCCAGAACAAAGAGTCCGCTCGAGAATGAAACTACGAGCGTGAGAGGGAAGGGAGGTGTAGGATAGGTAAATATCACACTGTAATCATGTCCGTAGGATATATATTATTATGTATGTATATCAATCAATCATTGGGGGCATACGCCGGGGGGCGCGTCGCCTCGCCAACCCTACGACGCCACTCCCGGGGGTCACCACACGCGAGTCTCCATGCAGGCTCCTTTCCCATACCAAGCAGCTCTCGACAAGAAACATCAACTTGCCCCAGCCAGGAGCCTTGTGGGCGCCCCCTTGGCCTCCTCCACGCCGGATTGTCTCTTACTGATACAACCCGATGGGAAGGCTCAGTTTCAGGGTAGCGTGCCACATGCCCATATAGCCGAAGTTGGCGTTGACGAACTATGCAGGTAATAGGCCTTGATTCAGTCTCACGGTGCAATCGCTGATTTGACACGTAATCATCCCAGCGATACCCCATTATTCTGCGAAGACACTTATTACCAAAGGCATTGATTCGTCTCTTCAAGTCACTATTTAGTGTCCATGTCTCACAACCATATAGTAAGACGGGGATCACAAACGACTTGAAGATCCGGATCTTTGTCCTCCTGCACAGGTATCAACAACGCCAAATACTCCCGCTGAGCGAGTCCATAGCATCGTGGGCTATGCCAATCCGCAGTAAGACTTCTTGACGTGACCCGTCGTCATTATGGACTACGCTACCAAGGTATGTAAAACTTTCCAAGATCTCAATGTCCTCGCCGCACGCATGAACAGACTGTACTGCTTCAGCTAATAAGTCTTCAAACACCTGGACCTTGGTCTTAAGCCAGGAGACCTCAAGTCTCAAAGGCTTTGCCTCCTCGTGCAGCGCCTCGAGAGCCATCACCAGGACCTCCAGGGACTCAGCAAAGATTACTGCATCATCGGCAAAAACAAGATCAGTGATCTTGGTGTTGCCGACGGATGCCCCACAATCACTTTGATCTACAACCTTGTCCAATACCCAGTCCATACAAGCGCTGAAAAGTGATGGGGCAAGGACGCACCCTTGCCTCACTCTTGTATTAACAGGAAAGAAGCTGGATACACCTCCCCCACACTTCACAGCACTCTCAGTCCCAGAATATAGACCGGTTATCAAACCAATAGTCCTTGCAGGAATCCCGCGAAGTCGCAGAAGATCCCAAAGTGACTCACGATGCACTGAGTCAAACGCCTTCTTGAGATCAACATAGGCTGCAAGCATCCCCTGTCGAAACTCACGTCGGCGTTCCACCAGGACACGAAGAGCTAGGATACGGTCCGTTGTTGACTTACCAGGCGTGAACCCAGACTGCTGAGGTCTCTGATGCTTCAGCAGATGACTGCGGATCCGTGTCAGCAATAGATGGGCAAGCACCTTGCCTGGCACGCTGAGCAGTGTAATACCGCGGTAATTGTTGCAGTCCTGACGGTCCCCTCTCCCTTTCCAGATAGGGACGACCAGCCCCCTTTTCCAGTCAGGAGGAATGGTACCTGATTGCCACACGACAGGCAGGACAGCATGCAACCCGCGGATCATGGGCCTCACCCCCAGCTTTGAGGAGCTCCGCACTGATATTACAAACACCAGCTGCCTTTCCACCCCCAAACTTAGCTACAGCCTCCCTGACTTCGTCAAGAGAGGGTGCGGTTTCGTCAATGGGAGGATCGCCATCCACTGTCCGTAATCCAGTGGTGTGAAGCTGCTCAGTTGGAGGGTCCACCGTGAACAACTGCCCAAAACACTCAGCCCAACGAGCCATCTGCCCATCCATATATATGTATGTATAGCGTACGACAATGTAAGACTTCACGTCTGGCAGCGACAATGTAGATCGCTGCCGGGTTCAGTAGCAATGAGGCGGCGTAAGAATACAGGCATACAGAAGCCCCATACGCTGTGCCCACTCCTGTATCCCTTAGAAGAATAAGAAATAAGAATCTACGAAGCTTCCTAAGGACTTTCACTTATCCCTGGATTACGTGGATAAGGTGATATCCTTATACCCCATCACGACACAAGGACTGTAACAATTAGCCCGGTATTACGCTGCTCATAGTGACAGGCAAGGTGCTTCCCCATCTATTGCTGATTCGAATCCGTAGTCATGTGCTGAAGCATTAGAGACCTCAGCAATCTTGGTTCACGCCTGGCAGGTCAACAACGGACCAAATCCTAGCGCTTCGTGTCCTGGTGGAACGCTGACGTTATTTTTGACAGGGAATGTTTGCAGCCTATGTTGAACTAAAGAAGACGTTTGACACGGTGCATCGTGAGTCACTCTGGGATTTTCTGCGACTTAGTGGGATTCCTGCAAGGACTATTGGTTTGAGGACTGGTCTGTACTCTGAGACTGAGAGTGTTGTGAAGTTTAGGGGATGTGTATCCAGCTTTTTTCCTGTGAATACAGGACTGAGGCAAAGGTGCATCGTTCCCCCATCACCATTTCAACACTTGTATGGGCTGGGTATTGAGCAAAGTTGTAGATCAAAGTAAATGTGGTGTAGGGTTGTGCGGTATCAAGAAAATACCGGTATTGCCGATACCGGTTTGCGGGAGTAATACCGGTACGTCCTCACACCGGTATACCGATACCGTACAGGAATACCGGTATTACCGGTATCGGTATTTGGTTTTTTCGTGTTTTTTTACTTGTCCATTCTCAGACAATTATTAACCTCTACAGTATCGTTCCTCCCCCCTTAAATATAGTTTTCTATAGCGTCAGCCATTTCTTTTTTTACAATTATTAACTCCTACCGTACAGCATAGGTAAAGGTAAGGTAAAGATGGGAGCATACGCTTAGCTGCACGTGGCATGCGGTGCTCATCTCCGTGGCATTAGCCCTTAGAGCCTGTGGTGCGTGAGAACCCGTTACCCCGGGACACAGGGCTAGTGTGACTCCCGGGTTACCACAGACCACAGTACAGCATAGACCCCCCTAAAATAAAGTTTCCTGTGGCTTCGGCCATTAACAGATTTAAAGGGGGACCGAGTAAACTATGGCCTAGGCTCCGCACCCCAGAGGAAAACATATGTTTGCAATGAAAATCTGAATGCTGGACATTTCTTATTTGCTCGAACACTGTTACATTCCATGTACCATAATATGCCACAAATTAGTACCAATATAAGTAAAAATAGGGTGGAAAAAAGTTTCAATTAAACTAATATGAAATCTGAACCATATTTGGTAAAATTCTAGAGTCCTTTCCCACCCTTATTAGTGGTTTTATTTTATCCAGACCTTCACAAATCCCTTCAGATACCTCTAAAACGTAATAATAAAGTGGGGGAGAGATAAAAAAAAAAAAAAAATATTACCAACCTAACCTAACCTAACCTAACATGGTAAAATTGTAGTCCTTTCTCACCCTTATATCTCGATAGGAGGTTATTGGTTTGGTTGTAGTGAGGTTAGGTTAGAAACTTTATTTTGGGGGCCAGGGCGGGGGTAATATAGGGGGGAGGGGGCGTTGAAGGGGGCATCTCTCCCCCACTTTATAATTACGTTTTAGAGGTATCTGAAGGGATCTGTGAAGGTCTGGAGAAAAAAGAAACTAATAAGGGCTGGAGAGGACTCTAGAATTTTCCCCCACATTCATTCGGGGGCCCGCACTCCCAGTACCGGCCTTGGGCCTCGCACGCCTTTAAATCCTTTCCCTGGCGTCGGCCATCTCTTTTTTTTACAATCTGTAACCCCTACCGTACTGCATAGACCCCCCTAACATAAAGTTTTATGTGGCGTAGGCCATTTTTTTTTTTTTTTTTACAATTCTTAACCCCTACCGTACAGCATAGACCCCCTAAAATAAAATGTTATTTGGCGTAGGCCATTTCTTTTTTTGCATCAGTAATCTAATATGCTATAGGAGTAGCCGTGTGTCTGTGTGTGTTTTGTGTGGTGTTGTGTGCGTGGGGTGTGTGTGTGTGTGTGTGTGTGTGTGTGTGTGTGTTGGTGTGGGGGTGTGTGTGTGTCGTTTGGGTACCCGAAACTGTAAATTAAATTTTTGATGAGAGTAGGCTCAAAAAATTGCAAATAAATCGTAGGTGGTAAGCGGCTTGGTCCCATGTCGATGAATTATTTTAAAGGGGGGGTTTGGGCTAAAAAAAACTTTAGGAGTATTAGATTCCAGGAAAAACCCTGCGATAACGTCTTGCCGCATTCCACAAACTCAGTAGACTCATGGACGTTTGTGTGCGTGTGTGAGTGTGTGTGTGTTGGAATCACACGGAACACAAAGAGTTGGAATCACACGGAACGTGGTCTACCCCGAGGCACTTTGACCAGTGACCAACGACAGCAACAACAGAATGGAGTTGCAATAAACATGTTGTCTAATAGGTGTCTTGCACGTGACGTCACAGCCCTTGTTGTGGCTGCGACAGGCGCGGGAAATGCGAGCTGGAGGACCAACAAACTCCACTTGCCGCCCGTGTTTGCCAGCTTATGGTAAATTTTCCCTACCAAATATGTGTTTATCAGTATAAAAGATATAATGTTATCTTCGGAAATGTTTGTTCTATAATATTATGAAATAAAAAACCGTAAAACACACCAAAGAAAGGCCATTTTGAGACTCAAGAAATATGCATGAACTTAATATTTACCAACTCCAGCTCCCATTTAATATTTTGCGCGAAAACTTTTTACATAGACAATATCAATAGAAGCGGAATTTCATTAGCTTGCCATTGATACATTTCGTTTTCTGATAAATGAATTAAAAGCATGCATAAATGAGCGTTAACTCAATATAATAACATCATGAAATCGGGTAATTTTTCCCGATTTATGTCCCAGCCGGGCCCTGTAAAAATACAACTAGATGAAGATGAATACACACAGTCAGTCACACACACACACACATATCTTTGAAATAATTATATTAATAATAGAATAATAATAATAATTTGGATCATAATAACAATAACAATAATGAAAATGATGATGCCATTATTAACCATAATAATAGTAGACTAAGACTAATAATAATAATAATAATAAAAATAATGAAAATTCTATCTAGGCTAGATTTGTATAGTGACGCCTGTGTGATATGTAATGATCCGTTTTCTGTGATGGTCTTGCGGGGGACTCTTCCCTCAGGGGTAGAGGGAGGGAGGGAGGTTGTCAGAGCGGCATTGTCAGCTGAGCTGTAATCGGCCAATGATAGCACGCGCCTCAGATTCTGAGGCTCTGAGCCAATGAGCGTTACGCTACCATACGTGTCTCGGCAATCCGGTCTGTTGCGAGAAAAAAACACAATACCGAAATCCAATACCGACCAAATAATATACCGATACCGGTATACCGATGCAATACCAATACCGATACCGGTATACCGAAAACAAAAAATACCGGTAATACCGGTAGTACCGGTGCTAAAATACCGGTATTTCGGTATACCGAAAACCGGTGTACATCCCTAATGTGGAGCATCCCTCGTCACCACCATGATCACTGATCTTGTTTTTGCCGATGATGCAGTAATCTTTCCCGAGTCGTTGGAGGTCATGGTGATAGCTCTCGAGGCGCTGCACGAGGAAGCAAAGCCTTTGGGACTTGAGGTCTCCTGGCTCAAGACCAAGGTCCAGGTATTTGGAGGCTTACTAGATAAAACAGTACAGTCTGTCCATGCGTGCGGCGAGGATATTGAGATTTTGGAAAGTTTTACATACCTTGGTAGAGCAGTCCATAATGACGGCGGGTCATGTCAAAAAGTCTTACGGCGGATCGGTCTGACCCACGGTGTTCTGGACTCGCTCATCCAGTAGTTACCTGTGCATAAGGACAAAGATCCGGATCTTCAATTCGCTTGTGATCCCTGTCTTACTCAATGGATGTCAGACGTGGACACTAAATAGCGACTTGAAATGGCAAATCGATGCCTTTGGTACTAAGTGTCTACGCAGAGTCAAGGGGTATCGCTGGGTTGAAAACTTATCAAATCAGCGATTGCACCGTGAGATTGAATCGAGTTATATTATCTACATAGTCCTTCAGCTCAAATTCGGCTATATGGGCATGTGGCATGCTATCCTGAAACCGATCCCACCGGGTTGTATCTGTAAGAGACAATCTGGCGTGGAGGAGGCCAAGAGGGCGCCCACAAGACTAATGGCTGGGGCAAGTTGATGTTTCCTGTCGAGAGTTGCTTGGTATGGGGAGAGAGCGTCGGCGAGCTGGCGTCGTAGGGTGGGCGAGGCAACGCGTCTACCGGCATATGTCCCCAATGCTTGATTGATTAATAACAGGCATAAAAGTGTCCGAGTATAGAAAAGTATGAGGAACAAGCTCTTCATCAACCAAAATTAAATATTTAGCAAGGGTTTGAGCAAAGTTTTCAGCTTTATAAATATATGAGACAGCTGTGGAGCCATATGTCTGAATCACAGGAGGGAAAGATGAAGAAGAATTTGTTATTTTTAATATTCTGTTAGCTAAATGCCAGTTGTCACGATAGGAGTTTGATTCAGAAATTTTTTGACATTTTCTAGGAATTAAGGAGTTTTTGGTTCGTTGAAGAAAAATTTAGCATGATTACAGGCATAAATATAGAGGGCATGCGTTCCAGGAGATGGATGGTTACGGTGCCGTCAGTGAGCTGCTTCTCAATCTTGGACAGCGTGAGGACAAAGCAAGTTAAATGTAAGAAAATTAAAGCAAGGATGACGGGCTTTAGGATTATAGAAAGTGTGTAGAATATATGCCTCCATGCCAGAGACAATAACATCCATTATTCACTCTGCACAAAAAGATGGGTAAGCAATAATCATTTAATGGAAAATCAATGAAGTACTGCCTGTCAGTGAAACTAAGTGAAGCTACATTTCAATGAAGCTAAGTGGCAGGATATAAATCCTGCCACTTGGTTTTATTGAAATACCTGAAGCACCTCCTCTTAGATGGGTCCCGGTGCGCATATTGCCGAACTATGTTGCTGTTCAGCAGTCGGGGAAATTATAACCAATCAACGCACGCAATGAGTGCGAGGATGTTGGAGGGGTTTACTCAGCCGTCCGCGCACATAATTACCGGGTAACTTGCTCATTTTGTGGGAATATTTTATATGGCGAGACAATTTTTAAATATTTATATGCTGTATAATTTCAATGATAATGTATAATTCTATTGATATGTTCCTAACATGTAGAAGAAGACATTG
This sequence comes from Chionoecetes opilio, assembly GCA_016584305.1. Lineage (NCBI taxonomy): Eukaryota > Metazoa > Arthropoda > Malacostraca > Decapoda > Majidae > Chionoecetes > Chionoecetes opilio. Next base: position 114,497 of record JACEEZ010006097.1, on the reverse strand, counting down.
GAAGAAGGAGAGAGAGAGAGAGAGAGAGAGAGAGAGAGAGAGAGAGAGAGAGAGAGAGAGAGAGAGAGAGAGAGAGGAGAGAGAGAGGAGAGAGAGAGAGAGAGAGAGAGAGAGAGAGAGAGAGAAAAAAACCCCAACACCTTCGCACTCACTGCGTGCGCTGATTGGTTCTAATTTCCTAGAGTGCCAAACAGCAATAGAGTTCGGCAATATGCTCCCTGGATGGCACCGGAGCGATGGGACAGGTTACAAAATGATGATTGTGACCGGTGGAACCCAACAAAGAGAATAATTTCACAGAGTAAGCAGAATGGTAGGAGGTTATGGAAAGATCAAGGATGTTTGGCGTGTCTCCAAGCCGGTCAGTAATACGGGTAGGGTGCTGCGTTAGCTGATCTAGGTCTGGAATGATATTAAGGGGACCGCTCACCCTAAATCTTGTTTACTGATGGATCTTGCTGCAAATTTAATGGCATATTAAGGGCTAAGTAAAGACATTAAAACATAAGTTTCATTCAGATCTGGCTAATAGTTTTTTTGGCCAAATAATATAAATGAGTGAAAAATGAGGAAAATTCGGCTGGTTGAAATTTTTTTCAACTCCTAGGATTATTGATGCATATGTTTTATTTTCTAAACCATTAACTCTTCTATTTATAGGTCATGTGGGGGCAAGTCGTACTATTAGTGGTAAAATATTTCCTAAAAATCTGTTTTTGATGTGAGAGAAAATACAATGGGTGCAAAATCAGCTTCAACTATTTAGCCAACTATGGCATCCACCTAAAGGGTTTCCAAGTTAGGAAAGTATGTTTTTTGATGATTTGAAAATATTTATCTGTTTGTACGTGTCGCCCCCTATATGGGGACGACACGTACATGACTAGGGGGCAATCCGTACGTGGTGTCATATTTCATCTTAAATGTTGTATCAATTGAACTTACCAACATTTATTTTGTTTTTCAAATGTGCAGACCAATGTCTATCTATCTATCTATCTATTCCCAGATGCCTCATTAGGTGAGGTAAAAAATGTAAATACAAACTGACTTTTATTATTATAAAACAAACATACAAATATATAAAAATACAAAAAATACAAAGTTAAAGGGTAGTATCCACAAATAATCTCACCTCATATTGAAAGCTGTTATGGGGGGAGAACTCTTGATAAGGTGAGCCTGCCTCTGGGTGCTTCCCTTCAAGGTAAACATACAAATATATAGCCTAAAGATACACAAAATACAAAGTTAAAGGGTAGCATCCACAAATAATCTCACCTCATATTGAAAGCTGTTAAGGGGGGAGAAATCTTGATAAGGTGAGCCTGCCTCTGGGTGCTTCCCTTCAAGGTGACCAATACTCCAATACAACATTTCCTTTCCACCTCCGTCACATCCTCAATGTCAGGGAAGGTGAAGGTGTCCTTTACATAAATACATTTACTACGTAAAAATGAAACGGTTAGTCGTGCATCCTCTTGCATGGCCGTGATCTTACCTACAAAGTGCACCTTTGCACCCTCATGCTTGCCCTCCTCAACCTCTAGTTCAATAAGAACAAAATCACCCACCTCTGGCTCCTTTTCTGTAAAGGGGTATTCAGAGGCTACAAAGTTATCCAGGTCCTCCACCTCATCGGAATACTCAGAAGAGTCGTCCAGCTGGAGTGGCATATGGTCATCCTCATCGTCACTGCCTGGCTGTTGGTCTCGAGGGACAGTCTTCCTCTTCTTGGCCTTTGGCTTCTTCATCCCAGCCTTCTTCTCTTCTTTTGCCTTTAGGTTGGCGATGGCTTCCTCATTCTCGGTGAGAATGCAGGCACGGACCTGCTTTCTCCCCTTGCCAAGAGGACGTGCAGAAGCTTTGGGGAAGGGCCGGACAGAGTCTGGAGTGACCTCTGAGATGTCACCAACGCTTGAAGGTCCTGGGGGGGAATGGGTGCTAGTTGAAGGGTTGTTGGTCGAAGGTTCTTGTGTTGGCTGCCTAGGAGGAGTAGAAGGAGTAGCCTCCAAGTCAGGGTTCAAATCAGGAAGCTCCTGGCCATCAGCCTGAGGTGGTGGTCGCTCGGTAACCTCTGCCCCAGCAAACGCCTCATCTGGGAAGATGAGGCGATTGATGGGCCAGATGCCAGTCGCAGCGAAACCACTCAGGATGTTGGTTGGTGTGCTAGACTTGATCCATGCCTTGGACGCCAAACTCTGGCAACATGTGCTCCGTGATGCAGGTGTTGGGATTCATGAGTGTGAAGTCATTCTGCAACGACCTCAGGTAAGTCTTGAATGGCCCATAAACACTAACATCCAATGGCTGGAGCTTTGCCGTAGTATGGGGCGGCAAAGTGACAATAATTATGCCATGCTGAATGGCATAATTAATTGCATGGATGTTCATGTGACACACAGCATTGTCCATGATAAGAAGGATCTTGTTCTCTACACTACTGTAAGTCTTTCATGGACATGCTGAAGTGTCTCCAGGAAACACTCACCATTCATCCAGCCATTTTGATGCAAGATGCCCTTGGATCCATCAATTGTACCTCTCATGAAAGAGTCATTCCACCTCTTTCTGGGGATTATAAATACTGGAGGGATATAATGTCCTGAAGCATTTATAATTCCCACAAAAGTCATGGTTGCACCTCTTTCTTGGGAAATTTGAGACGCAACAGGCTGACCCCTCTCACACACGACCTTCACCGGCTTCAATACTGTTGACAAGCTGGTCTCATCCAGGTTATAGATCCGGTCAGGCCTTAACTCGTACTTCTCCATTGCCTCTGTGTAAGCTGAGAAGAAGATGTTGACACTGACACGGTTGAATGCTACAGCCCTGGCAATTGACATGCCCTCCGGAGTCTTCAATTTCAGTTCACGGTGACGAGCCATGAATGCGTAGTACCAGTCACGCGTTGCCATCTTATCCTCCTCCCAGGCCGATGGAATGGCCTTACTGTCACAGGCTACTGCGTATGAATACACCAGCCTCCGAAATTCTGTTGTAGGCAGGCCGTAAAACATTTTTGCTATCTTAATAGCATAGGCAGATATGTGGTCCTCATGCTCATTGGTGAAGACTTTTTGAGAGTTGGGCTTGAGTGGCACGAAGGTCTTTCCATCACTAACACTTTTTGACCGGTTGAAGGCATCCTGCAATAAAAAGCAAAGAATTAGGCTACAGCCACAACCAATTTCTGCCTAGCTTATTCCTAAACCTATGCCCCCCAGACCCTCCTTTGTTTTTATCCTAACCTAACCTGCCCTAACCTAGGAAGGGGGGTTCTAGGCCAAATTGATAAGAAATGTTGATTAGTATTGGTAACCTATGTTTTGAAGGTTGGAAATCAATGGATCTTTTCATTTCGTTTTGGATTTTCTAGAATTAAAATTATTTTTCATGATTTTTTTTTATTTTTTTTATTTGTCGATTCCAGGGCACTATGATAAATCATATTTTACAACACTTTTATATAGGCTACTTAATAATAAGCTTATAGCACCTGAATAACTGTCCTAAACTTTGATGCAAATAGGTCATATATAAATAGAGCTATTGCAGCTCAAATATTGTCCCCCCCCTCTTTTTATTTTTTTTAGGAAAATATAAAATATCTTAAATTCATTTAAAATTACATCTTCATGTTTTCCCAGTTCAAAACAAACAAAAATTTTTTTTTTTTTTTTAAAGTGCTTGAATCGATTTGTATCAATTTTGATTGACAGCTAATTAGCAGAACATATGCTAGGATATGCTAGGCTAACATACAATAAAAACAATACAAACAATATTTTCCATTAACTTACTTGCAAAGTCATCACTTTAACACCGAATTGTTTGCAGGCAGTCCTTATGCTGCAACTCGTCTCAACCCGGTACTTGAAGGCCTCTTCTAGGGCTGTTCTGTCAGTTTGGAGTTTCCCCTGGGAGACAAATTTGCGAGGCATGGTGCTGATTGTTGTCTGGAAGAGAATAAATGTCATTAGGTATTGTCAAATCATAGAAATTAATACAATAAACAAATGTAAAAAACCGGGGGCGACCCATACATTAAAAAACCGGGGGCGACTCGTACACCGGGGGGGATTTCGATGTACGGGTCGCCCTCGTACGGGTGGCCCCCGACAACAACTTTTTTTCGTCAAAAAACTTTACGGCAACACTTTTGTCTGTTTGATCACTGTTTACACTCAAAACCACGTTAACATGGCTATTATCACTATTCAATTTTACACTAACAGAGTCACAACATATTCACAATCATGGGACACTATATTACTAACCCAAAAAATTACATCGGACCCTCCAAAAAACAACAATCTTACATGGTTCGAACGACGTGCGCGAAGGCGGCTACATCAAGATGGCGGACTGTTGTGATTCTTCTTCTTCTCCCTCACGGTGCGTGACGTCATCATACCAGCGATAGTTTTTGGTCAAGCGCTACTATACGTCTCGCCCCCATGTACGATTTGCCCCCACATGACCTACATAAAG
>JACEEZ010006097.1:25000-105000 GCA_016584305.1 Chionoecetes opilio | reverse complement strand
TACTTGTCCAGGTGACTCAAGTTAGCTGGAAGCTTCTCTCCACCTGTTTCCTGGCCCTGCCTGCTCTCACGCTCAGTGCTCTGGCTGAGGGGCTGAGTGCTGGGGAGATCATCCTGAGCCTCCAAGTCACTTCTGACACAATCCCCACTTCTAACACTATCAGTATCCAGTGTATCCACACTCCTACTCCTACTCCTAGGCGACGGAGATGGCGACAAAAACTTGTCCATTCTGGTTAAATTTGCTAATTTTCTGAAGCAAAAATAGACTTAATAAACGGCGTTTAGTAAATAACCGGCTATTTTTGCTTCTGTCTAATTTGTAATTTCAGTAATTTCAAATTTGTCTTATATTTTGCAGCTTGTGTTCATATAATTAGCGTTTACTAAACACTAATTATATGAGCACAATCTGCAAAATATAAGACAAATTTGAAATGACTGAAATTACAAATTAGAGAGGCAAAAATAGCCGTTTATTTTACTAAACGCCGTTTATTAAGCCTATTGTTATCCTATATATAAGTTAATAAACCCGTTTATTAACCACAATAGACACTGGCTAGTGGTTACTGACCACTAACCACTGCCAGTAACCAGTGTCTATTGTCTAATTTGTGCAATCTTAGTACTTCACTAACACAACAACAGTATATGTAGGATAAATCAGTAATCACACACACGGCCAGCGTAGTGAGCGTACACGCTCTCAATCCCAAGTCCCAGAACGCACTGACTGAGTGAGTGACTGTGCTATACTAGCTACAACACTAGTTAGCGATGCTTGGACGATGCTTGCTTGGTCTTGGTACGAAGACCGTTTTTTCTCGCAATTGAAAACTGATTGGTTTCTGCGACAAAAACACAAGTTTGATAGGGGCCGAAAAAATAATCAGTCCAAAACATTGCAAACAATATCACAAAGCAGTATAACACACATTTCAGCAAGTGTTATTGGAGTGGTCTTCGTAATCCAAGACGGTGCTTGGACGACAAAAACACGGCTCATTGGCAGTTGGCAGTGTCGTTTCAACCATATTTGGTGGGAACTTATGTTCACGCGGGCACTTGCCATTTTGAAGATGGTGATCGTCACAATTATTGCGATTGCGTTTCAAAATTTTGGCGATCCGCAACCCGCAATTCCGCATTTTTTTCAGGCATCCGTAATTGCGCAATTCCGCAACCGAATTACCCATTCCGCAAGTTATTGCGATTGCGCTATAAAATTTTGGCGGTCCGCAATTCGCAATTCCGCAATTTTTTCAGGCATCTGTAATTGCGCAATTCCGCAACCGAATTACCATTCCGCAAGTTGCGGAATTGCGGACTAAAATTGCGGAATGCCCACCTCTGGTAATGAGTCCATTCCAATCAGTTACCACCCTATTAGTGAACCAGTTTTTCCCTATTTCTTTTTTAAATCTACGCTTTTCCAGCTTGAATCCGTTACTTCTTGTTCTACCCTGGTTAATAGTCGTAAGAACTTTTCCTACCTCTCCTTTATTATATCCCTTTATCCACTTAAAAACTTCTATCAGATCGCCCCTTACTCTGCGTCTCTCGAGTGAGTGTAAATTTTATAGCTTCAATCTTCTCTCATAACTAAAGCTACGCATCCCTTAAATAATGTTGGTCATCCTTCTCTGCACTGATTCTAACAAGGTTAGAATAAGTGCAGTAATCCATCATCAATCAATAATCCATCCTGTAATATTGAGACCAAAACTGAACCAAAAATTAAGCTTTAGAATGACCTCAGCACTTCTACTTTTAACACTTCTGGTAATGAATCCTAACACCCTATTAGCTCTATTTCTAGCCTAAATATATTGTTTCCTAGGTCGGAGGTCTGAGCACACTCTTACTCCCAGATCTTTCTCATCTTCTGATCTTTTCAGCGATACATTGCGTATGGTGTATCTTTTTCCAGGGTTTTTTCTACCAAGATTCATAATTCTGCACTTATCAATATTAGATTCCATTTGCCATCTGTCTACCCACTCATTAAGTTTGTATAAGTCGCCCTGAAATATGTTTACATCAGACTGTGATCCAATAATCCTACCTACCTACCTTATCATCAGCAAACTTGCTGATATCACTGCTAATCCCACTATCCAAGTCGTTGATGTAAATCAAAAATAGTAATGGACCCAAAACAGACCCTTGTGGAACTCCACTTGTTACCTGCCCCCATTCAGATTTAGAACCATTAATTGTAACCCTTTGTTGCCTATCACTTAGCCAAGCTCTGATCCAACGAATAACCTTCCCATCTATTCCATGAGCCTTAACCATATTTAAGAGTCGCTCGTGTGGTACCTTGTCGCAAGCCTTACTAAAGTCCTGGGCCCGTATTTATAATAGCTTATGGGTTTCCCATAAGCAGACAAAATGGCGAAGTTCGCCATAAATCACCGAAAATTCCATAAGTGCTCTTGTTTTCCCATAAAGTTGCCCATAAGCGCTAGGGGATGTCCGGAGGTCCCATAAGGATCCTTATGTTGACATAAGCCGTCAACATGGCAGCAAAACAACTCTTCCGCCAGCGCCAACTCAGGCATTTTCGTGCCAGAAGAGACGTTCTCGGCTAATTGAATGACGAAGAACTTGTCAAGAGGTATCGGCTGAACCATGAGGGAATTATGTATGTCACTCTCGTAAATGCATTCCTCCAGAGTAAATGAAAAAGGAACCATACACTGACAGCGGGAATGAAAATTATAATAACATTATGATTGTTTCCTCGCCACTGGCAAGATGCAGCAGGCACTGAGCAGTGCAGCTGTTGCAGTGATGACCATGGAGCAACTGGAGTGGACAGGGAAAATGCTTGCTCAAGGCCGTCCATGGTAATACTCTCGTGTACCGAAATTCTGTGCGAGACAACAATCGAGCATTCTCGCCAACGGAAATTTTCGACGACAGTTCCACTTCTACTAATAGATGAAAAGGATGAATAAAGGTTTTCATTGTTTATTTGACAACATTTTTCGAAGGCATTATTATTTTCTATTTAGTATTGATGTTTATAATAAATTTTGCTCTTGTTTTTGGCAGAAATGAAGGTAAAGATTTGTTTTACCTACGCAGTCATATCTACCTTCTGGAGGGCTATCATTTCAGCTTCAGCACGTAGTAGAGATATTACTTCCGGAAAAACAAAAATGTAATAGGCTACTTGGAAACAAGGTTAATTTTTTACATTAGGACCAGAATTACCTACACAATTGGGAGTATGCTTTCTGGTTACCTTAATGGATTCTAAGAAACTCTCAATGAGTTTCTGTCGCAAATCATTACTTTTGGAGATATCAAATGTTTTTAGTAAGAAGCGTTATATGACATAAAACTTAAGTAACGTAAACCCACCTTTAGATTCACTAACCAAACCTAATGTAACGTAACCTCACCTTTAGATTCACTAACCTAACTCCACCTTTAGATTCACTAACCTAACCTAACTCCACGTTTTAACCTTCTAACTAAAGCCAAATCCTCATTGGAAAGTGTCCGCGGCAAGGGAAGAAAAGCAGAGGCGATGCAGGTCACAAGAGGAAGAAGAGTGAGACGCACGTAAACACTTGTCTTTCTCCTCCCTACAAATAACAGGTATTGTTGTAGTGTTTGCCCATACTCCCCCCTCTCCCCCAAAACAAGTTTGGGCACCTTGGGGGATATGCGGGATATTTGGCTGGGGTACAAAATGTGCGTTGCAACCACATAGTTATTGAGTTAGGTAGTGGCGTAAAAATTCCCTAGATCTAGGGAAAATTGACTGAATTTCTTCAGTCAAGAAACTTGTGGACCTGCTGACGATCCTCACAAACAGAATGACCGGAGTATCGAGTCCACCCCACCCTCCCCCACCCCTCCCACTAAGAAGTAAGGTAAAAAAAAATTAGATTACCGGGGGTGTCGAGGGGCCCCATTAGGTTAGGTTAGATTATCGGGTGACTATCGCTAAGTTAGGATAGATTATCGGGTGATTATCGCTGTTAGGATAGATTATCGGGGGTCAAGGGGGGCAGAGCCCCTCGCTAGGAGGTTAGGTTTAATTTGCTTAGGTTAGGTTAGATTACGAGGAGGGCCTTGTAATCTCGGAGCTTGAAGGTTAGGTAAATTTCCGATATCTAGGGAAAATTACCCTAGATATAGGTCATTTTGACTCCTACACAACTCTAAAAATACGTGTTTTCGACGCATTACTTAGTCCCCACCCTCAAACCCCGCATTCCCACAGGTCCCCAAGCTTGTTTGGGGCAAGTGGGAGAGTATGGGCAAACGCTAGAAATTTACCAAATAACATCATATTTCCAAATGTAATGGCGGAAGGGTGATGGAAGGATACACACAAGTTAAACCATGTAATAAAGGAGGAGAAAGAAACAATAGCCAGGGAGGAAGTGATGATCAGGCAGAGATACGGCAGTATACGTAGCGCTACAGATACGGCAGTATATCTACCTAGCTATATATATACTGCCGTATCTGTCTGATCATCACTCCCTCCCTGGCTTTTGCCCCTTTCCCCTTCTGTACTACGTGGTTTACCTGTTGTGTTTCCTTCCGTCACCCTTCTACCATTACTTGTGGAGATATAACATATTATTTATAGGGAGGAGAGACAAGTGTTTACATCGTTCCCCGCGTAAAACTTTTCTACGGGATCTTATTTACACGTATATATGAATTAATCCCTTAAAATTGCTTTATTTTCAGTTCTTAAGGTTCTCACATAATTTACTGCTCATATTTTAGTGATTTCAAGCGTTATTTCATGATCTAAGAGACATTTTAGGGTAATGTAAATGCTACGTTTAGCGGGAAGTTATGTCAGCAGGAACTGCTAGACCCATAGCTATGGCGGAAATTTGCTCCATAACATAGAGATCTTATGGGCAACTTTATGTTATGTCGAACCTTATGGGAATCCCATAGCCTTATTATAAATACCGGGCCTGGTATATCTATCTATAATAATATAAGCGAAAGTGTGTCTGTCTGTGTGTGTGTGTGTGTGTGTGTGTGTGTGTTTGGTATAGGTTCCGCCCCCCGTGGCGCAAACACCTCATATGGCACATTTTTGGAATCAAGTTGACCAGGGGAAGGTCATAAGCCCACTTATGAGATGATCCGATCACTTTTTATTTTTTATTTTTTAGCAGCCTATTAGCGAGAATTGTGAAAACAAAAGTGGGTTGCGAGAATTAGAGAGAACTGCAACTCCGAAATGCCAGTGGTCGCTGGCAGTTTTAACTCACAATTTGGTGAAAAGTTGGTCAACTTGAAAGAAAAATATGGGCTTATTCCACTGCACTTAAAACACAAAAGTATAATTTTAAGAACGATTTTCTTCTATATGTATATTGTATAGAAGCCTGATTCTGTAAAACATGTATTTAACCAAATAACCAAGTAGGTTATAGTTGAGGAGGCGAGGTAAATGTTACTCTATGATATTATACAGTCAATAACGTATGTTTAGAAGTTATCTATACCTAGGCAGTCATATGTTCCTGTTATTATTGTGTATCAATCAGATAGAAAGCCTGGAAGTGCAATGAGTCGACGCGTGAAGTGGCAATGTTTTGATTCAATCTCCCCGCCACAATCTCCCCGCCACCACTCCCCGCCGCGGCGTGTCGCCTCCACAATTATAACCTACATTATCGCAGCAACAAGCCGATTTCGGCATTCTTTATTCTTCGTTTTTCCAAGGCATTGCTTATTGTATTTTGACAAGCGTTTGCCAGACGCAGCAGTACTGTCTTAGAAAACAGTGTGAACATCGCCCAAATTTTACATGCCACAATATACATGTAAAAAATATATTAAGCTTTGCTACTCGAGGCGAGTAATTTGCATTAAATTGCTATCTTAGAACGTTCAATCGTAATGCATGTCATGCATACACTTACTAGAACAACAGAAGAACGTTCTTTTTTAGTATTCAGATGCGGTGCATCAATATTTATCGCGAAATTGATTTATGAAAAATATTAGTCGCGGAGGGAAAACACAGTAGACCAACCTTTGAGTTAAAACTGCCAGCGACCACTGGCATTTCTCGAGTTTCAGTTCTCTCCAATTGAGGAAGCCTTGATGTAGGGTGATGGGTAATGGGTGAGTGAATGGGTGGGGTGATGGGTAATGGGTGTGGGGTGATGGGTGAGTGAATGGGTGGGGGGTGATGGGTTGGGGGTGATGGGTAATGGGTGAGTGAATGGGTGTGTGGTGATGGGTAATGGGTGAGTGAATGGGTGGGGGGTGATGGGTAATGGGTGAGTGAATGGGTGGGGGGTGATGGGTAATGGGTGAGTGAATGGGTGGGGGGAATACATACATTTCTACATCCATGATTTCAGGAAAGTTAGAAGGGGCTATCTGGAGAGCATGTTTGGTGGGCCGAAGGCCCACCAAACACAGGTGGTGGGCCGAAGGCCCACCAATAGCCCTCCGCAGGAGCTAGCCAAAAAGTCCGCCCGGAGGGCGGCTTTGCGGCTAGTAATAATATAAGCGAAAGTGTGTGTGTCTGTCTGTGTGTGTGGTATAGGTGCCGCCCCCTGTGGCGGAATCCCCTCATATGGCACATTTTTGGAACCGGGTCGAGCAGGGGAAGGTTTTAAGCCCACTTATGAGATGATCCGATCACTTTTTTCTTTCTTTTTTTTAGCAGCCTATTAGCGAGAATTGTGAAGAAAAAAAGTGGGTTGCGAGAATTGAGGAAACCTTGATGTAGGGTGATGGGTAAAGGGTGAGTGAATGGGTGGGGTGATGGGTAATGGGTGAGTGAATGGGTGGGGGGTGATGGGTTGGGGGTGATGGGTGATGGGTGAGGGAATAGGTGGGGGGTGATGGGTAATGGGTGAGTGAATGGGTGTGTGGGAATGGGTAATGGGTGAGTGAATGGGTGGGGGGTGATGGGTAATGGGTGAGTGAATGGGTGGGGGGTAATGGGTGAGTGAATGGGTTGGGGGTGATGTGAATGGGTTAGCGTTAATACATACATTTCTACATCCATGATTTCAGGAAAGTTAGAAGGGGCTATCTGGAGAGTCTGTGTTTGGTGGGCCGAAGGCCCACCAATAGCCCTCCGCAGGAGCTAGCCAAAAAATCCGCCCGGAGGGCGGCTTTGCTGCTAGTTATATCATAATCCTTATCATTATCTGCGATCTCATAAACTGTCCTATAAGAACTCAATAAATTGGTGAGATATGACCTACCCTTGGTGAATCCATGTAGTGAATCATTGACCAAACTATGTTTTTCTAGATGCTCTCTAATGTTTATTGCAATAATATATTCCAATAATTTCCCTACTACTGACGTTAGACTAACGGGTCGATAATTTGACATTAGTCCTCTATCAGCCTTCTTAACCCTTACACGGCGGGTGACGTATTCATACGTCCATAGTATAGTACAGGAGCATTAGCTAAAAGGTGGAAATAAATAGTAGAAAGCTGATTTTTTCAGGAGAGCTCCAAAATATTATATATATCGCCCTTATGCAAAGTTCTGCAAATTCAACCTCGTGGCATTTTCATAATTCAAAATGGTCGCCATCACAATTAACGATAAAATGAAAAGTACTATGATCATCCATCCGAGTTCGTAGTAATAAGATTTTTGTGTGTACATCTATGTTTTAGAGTGTGCTGAATACAATGGAGCCATAACAAATATTTTGAGTTGACATAATTAGCATAAATTCAATAAGGTGAAGAAAAATATTTTTTTTTATTTTTTTTATTTTAATAATACCACAACTATGTTATGTACGTTGCATTTATAATAGCCAAACTATGTTATATTGTACAAAACACCAATTAGAAACCACAAATAACCCAACCATATGTTGAAGGAATGTCTAATCAGTGGTATCCCCTTCGCCTTGCACATCAAGAACATGCGAATTTTTACAATTGTACCCACTGCAACCAGTGCACATATGGTACACTCCATCCGTGCCTTGTAACAACGAAATGACTTTCCACACCCTACCTTGCAGCCGCAAGATACCATTTTCAGTACCTTCTCGGGAGCAACAGGCTCCCGAGACGAATGTTTTGTGGCATTGACAGGTCGGCCCCGTTGATATCCATCACGGGTATTCTCGCTTGGAAATTGTTTGCCAGCATAGAAGAGAACCTGACAGTCATGGTGGTACTTGACTTCAGCAGCAATAAAATCTAACTCATTGGATACGCGAAGTCTAACAGCATCTCCCCACTCATCATGGCGATCGCCAGCTTTCTCAATTACGCTTTGAAGGGTGGCTTTTGTCATAGCATCATGTGCCCGTACCCGACGGTTGCGGGGTATCTTTGTTTCTACATTGTAGTCTATTACAGTCTTTGCACAATAGAGACAATCTTCTTTTATATTGAAAACTCGAGTTCTTGAACGTAATTTTGAAGATGATGTGCACCAATCAGAGTCCAATGGCTCTTCTTCCCTTTTCCTTTTGTAAGAAGTAATACTGCATGGTCGAATGTATTCGCGACGACATTTACCATGGACTGGGACTGGCAATTGTGACCTCTTCCTCTCAAATACAGACTGCAAACCATCTTATCTTTCAATGCTGGCTCGTAGGAGTCCCTCAAGGCCCTTATCATGGACCTCTGCACGATCTGATGTGATCTGCTTACCGCATGTGGGAATACTGCAAAACTCGGCCATCATGACAGCACCTGAAAAACGAGAAAATTATTATTATAATTATTATTATTATTATAATATACTATTAATTATAATTTATGCTAATTATCACTCACTATTATTATAATATACTAGTAATTACACTTTATGCTAATTATTTTAACTCAAAATGAACATGGCATGGGTCCACTGTAATAAGTTGCCAGTTATGCCGATTTTGGTATTTTAACCATTTATCGCAAATTGTTATAGCGGCCATCTTCAATTCTAAAAATGCCACCAGGTTGAATTTGCAGAGCTTTGCACAGTGGACATGCTTATGGTTTTCTGGAGCTCCCCTGAAAAAATCAGCTTTCTACTATTTTGTTCTAGGTTTTCGTTAAATTTTTACTAATGCTCCTGTACTAGTAGGGTGGGCGAGGAAGGCGGGTGACGTACCAGTACGCCATTAAGATTTTGGTCCAATTTTTGTCCCTACAGCAACCTCTTATTGAGTAGATATGTGTTACACTAAATGGGAGTAAATTTCACCGCACATAATACACCATAATTAATTTAATTATGGTGTCTATGTTGAAATATGTGGTATACTCGTCCCGACAGGGCCGACACGTGCCTTATAGCGCAGTCCTCGGCCGACCCGAAAACTGTCGTGATGAGAGGTATTATCTTTTCGCGACATGGAAGTGCTACGTCTTATTAATTTTCGTCTGATTTTGACCTCTACAGTACCCTCCAGCTCTGTAAGGATACCATATACTCCGCAAGATATGCCTCAGTTTGTCATGAGGAGCCAATATATATATAGACGCAGAATGTCGTCTTTCGTCAGCCTATATACTGAGCAGTCTCCACCTTCTAAGCGACGTCTAATTTCTACGCCTTTAAAAACATTGAATAGGGGAAACGAGAGGAAAAAGAAAACTGATAAACAGAGTGGAAGGAAACGAAGGAAAGATTGGTGATGAGTGATATCTGTGAAAGGGGAAGATAGATAAATGGCGAGATAAGACGATAAGGAAAAGGGGTCAACAAAATATCCACGTCTCCAGCTATAACTACTACTACAACTGCCACTACAACTACTACTACTATTACTACCACTACTTAAAATAATTACGTATTTAACATATGATAATGATAGTAATAGTGATAAGAAAAAAAAGAATAATCATAAAAATAATAAATAAAATAATAATAATAGCGAAAATAATAATAATATTTATAATCATAATGATAATAATAATAAAAATAATAATAGTTGTTATTATAACGATAATAAGAATGATAAGAGTTTAAATGAAATGATCAGTTACTAAATCATCATAGTGTATTATATACAGCAACAATTACTAGGCTACTACTATTACTACAACTATCACCACCACTACTACGTACTACTACTACATATTCTACAACTACTACTACTAAAAGTAACAATAATGTTGATAATAATGATAATACAATGAACGGTTACTAGAATCAATACAAAGTGTATGGCTAGAAAGAGAAGCCAAAGCCTTGACCGTACACAAACATTCGACCGGCGATCAGCTCAGAAAGCCTCGTGAGACGCAAAAAATACTTTACTTCATCACCTCACTGTGAGGTATCCTGATTACCTAGACAGTTATTTATACTTGCATAACATAGTAGAAAGATGAAGCTAAACGACGAAACTTTTTGCTTCCGTATAGCTTCAGTAGTTATTTTACAAATTGTCGCTGAAAAGAGACGATTTAGAGCAAACTAGCCCGGCTGGTGTGCACGGGGAAGTAAAAAGTCGCCCGCCGCGTAAGGGTTAATTAAATATGGGAACTACATTTCCTTTCCTCCGTAATAACGGCACTTTGCCTATATCAACTGATTTCCTAAAAATGTGCACTAGCGTCTCACTAACAACCTCTTTGCATTCTTTTATTACTCTGGGATTAACTTCATCTGGTTCGGCGACTTAAAATTCTTCATTATATTTTTTCCTTCTTCTACCATTTCTCTAGTTATCATATTATCTTTGAGGTTCCTATAATCACTTCCTTTAAACATCTGTTCACTATCAGGAATCGTCTGGGTGTAAAAACACTTAAGAAATAATAATTAAAAAATTTTACACATATCCTCATCTGTAGTTACGATCTCACCCTGCCCTATTCTTAAAGGCCCCACTAATTCCCTAGTTATCGTTTTATATACCTGAAAGAACCCCTTAGGGTCGTTCTTTGCCTGCCCAGCGACCTTAATCTTATAATTGTTTTTAGCTACTCTTGTTGATCTCTTTACTGTCCTTGCCATCACGTTATACTGTTCTTTGCTCACCTGTCCAGCCTTGAACCTTAAGTAGCCCTACATGTTTATTTTTACTCCAATTTGGTGTTTTAAATTCTTGGTCATCCATTTCGGGTCGTTCTTCCTTGATCTTATCGCCCTATAATAAATATTATTTTTCTGTCGTGCAATAAAATTCCTTACAAATAATGTATAATTCTCATTCGCCCCGACCTCACTAACACCTGTCTCCGCACTGACCTCGGACCACCCTTCCCCTCCATCCTACACCCCGAGTTAATCCCCTCCAGGTGTCTTCTTAATCCTACATAATTGGCCTTTTTAAAGTCAGATAATCTTTGCTTATTAACACTTTATTTCCTACTTTCCATTTTAAGCAAAACCTGATTGAACAATGGTCGTTGTTAGCTAACTGTCATTCAACCTTCACCTCTGTAACTAAATCTTCCCTGTTTGTCAATAATAAATCTAAAATATTATCTCCTCTAGTAGGCTCCTTGATTGCTTGCCTTAGAAAGTTACCCTGAACTATATTTTACAATTCCACCCCGTCATTGTCTCCTATAATTTAATCCCAGTCTATATTCCTAAGATTAAAGTCTCCTACCACGCATAACCGATTATATCTGCAAGCCTTGCTTATTTCTTGCCATATAGGTGCTGAATCCTCTTTACATAAGTTGAAGGCCTGTACACTACACCCAAAACTATTTTCTCAGTTCCCTCCGTAACCTCTACCCATATAGACTGTATGCTATTATCTGCTTTTATAACATTATTAACACAACGCTGCAATGTATCTCATGCATAAAGCACACTCCACCACCTCGCCTGCCTAACCTGTCCTTGTGAAATAACGTATACCCAGCTATCTCAACCTCCGGATCAAATACCTTTCCTGACATATCCAACCATGTTTCTGTTAAAGCTATTATATCAAAATCCTCTACACTATTGATTCCTCGCAAGAAATATATCTTGTTTAAAATACTCCTACAGTTTGTATAGTAAGCCTTCAAGCAACTCCTCTTCATTTTGTCCATTTTCCCTTTCTCTTTAACTAGCCCCCTCCTCTCTCTCTTTTTACGAATCACTTTAGTTCCCTGCCTTCTAAAACTCCTCCTAGTGTCACAAGTTTCCTTTACCCCGACCCCAGTGTCTAATCCCGGTTCTCTATCTTAAAAGATACCTGCAATTCACCTACTTCCCTTTCAAGGGATTAACCCTTTCACGCACGGTGACGCGATCGCGTCAAAACGGGCCCGTCTGCAATATGAGCTTTTGACGCGAATTGCGTCAAAAAACAGTTAAAAATTCGCCTAAAATAACGTATTTATCAGAATTGCGTCAAAAGTTTCTGCGTCAAAGATCCAACCTAGACCTATAAAATAAAATAATTGTCAACTCTCTCGTATGAGTGGATGTGAAATGATAAGGGTTTGTGTGTCAGTTTCCACTCAGCAGGCAGCCTGTGCGCGCGATTTGTCGTCCCTTTAAAACGTGTCCCGAGCTGGCCATAAGGCCATATGAAAATTATAATGGTAGCGTTGGAATCCTCATAAAAATCCCGCTTTTATTGGCATATAAACCATAAAAAGTTGACTCAGGAAGTTTCGAGCTACGAAGTGGTGAACGTAAGTATTTCTTATTGCTCTTTACTCAATATTTCTGAAGCATCTATCTGCTCATAATCTTCTACCTGACCGTCATTACGGTTTCCGTAAAGGGTGATCTACTGGCAATCTCCTGGCTTTCCTAAATGAATCTTGGTTATCCTCCTTTAAGGGTTTTGGTGAAAATTTGTATGTTGCCCTTGACATATCAAAAGCTTTTGATAGAGTCTGGCTCAAATCTTTAATATATAAGCTACCATCATTTGGTTTCTATCCTTTCTCTCTGCACTTTCATCTTAAGATTCCTTTCTAGCCGTTTTATTGCAGCTACTGTGACGGTCATTGTTCTTCTCCAAAGTCTATTAATATTGGTGTTCCTAGGGTTATGTCATATCATTAAGTAATTTTATTATTTAATAATGATCTTCTAACTCAATGCTCTATCTCCGCCTACGCTGATGATTATACTCTGCATTTTTCAACATCGTTCATTAGATGTCCAACTCAACATGAACTAAGTGATTCACAGAAAGATGCCACAGAGCGCCCAACTTCTGAGCTGTCTATAATTTAATAAATATAATAATTAATATAAATATTTATAAATAAAATAACCTTACAACTCGACATAAAATTTTAGACAACTATCCCTCTCCTTCAACGTTACTCAACTGTCTCCCTCTACTACAATAAACATTATAGGACTATCCTTTACTAAAACTAACAACCTGAACAAGAAATTTCACATCTGATCTCTTGCTAAAACTGGTTCTATAAAGTTAGGTGTCCTGTGGCGTCTGCGTCCATTTTTTTTAGCCCTCCCAGCTGCTTGCTCTGTACAGGAAACCTTATTTGTCCATGTATTGAGCATGCTTCTCATGTTGTAGGTGGATCCACTCATACAGCTCTCCTAAACAGGGTTGGGTCAAAAGCTTTTTGTCTGATCAAATATCCTCCTCTGATTCAATCTTCTTCAATCTTCAATCTTTAAATCACCACCGCAATGTTGCTTACCTTGCTATCTTCTACCAGTATTTTTCTGTTCACTGCTCTGCTGAACCTGCTAACTGCCTGCTTCCCCCCATCCCATGGCCTAGCTGCAAATGACGTTTTACTCTTTCTCATCCCTAATATTTTCATCTACCTAATGCAAGAGTTAACCATTATCTTCAATATTCCATTTCCATAACTGGTAAAATCTATAATTATCTTTCAGTTTACATTCCTCCACCTTTCTACATCTTAAATCTTATCAAGAGAGGAGTAACAACAAGACACCTCCCGAACTAAATTGGACCGCACCTCCTTTTTATATTCTCTTAGTCTTTTTTTTGTATAGGGACTGGCAACTTTTGTTACTTATTTTTGTTTTGCCCATGGCCAGCCCTTTGTCATGTAAATAAAAATAATAATAAAAAATATATATACACACACCCACACCCACACACATATATATATATATATATATATATATATATATATATATATATATATATATATATATATATATATATATATATATATATAATATATATATATATATATTATATATTATATGTAATGAGGCGGAATCTTCCTGCAAGAAGATTCGAGACAGAGCTACCCTCTCACTCACCCGCTAACAAGCGGGCAGGGCTCGAAATTCTCCTGCGACTCACCCGGAAAACCCCCACCCGTCACACTCTCCCGGTTAACCCCACCCTTTTCAAAACTCCGGCCAGGGCACAAGGAAACACCACATTCCAGTTTGCCTTACTTTACTAACACAAACCTGCACATTAAGCCAAACACCCAATGGCTTACACAACACCATTACACATCCCTGCACCCACTACACCACACTGCACATTAAGCCAAAGATCCAATGGCTTACACAACACCATTACACATCCCTGCACCCACACCACACTGCACATTAGGCCAAAGACCCAATGGCTTACACAGCACCATTACACACCACACCACCCACTACACCACACTGCACATTAGGCCGAAGACCCAATGGCTTACACCCCACCATTACACACCCCACCACCCACTACACAACACTGCACACAAGGCCAAAGACCCAATGGCTTACACCATTACAAACACCACCACCCACACCACCCACGCTCTGACGCTAACACTAACAGCCAGGCAACACCACATCACACAACACTGCTCTGACGCTATCACTAGCAGCCAGACAATACCACACCACACCACACTGCTCTGACGCTAACACTAGCAGCCAGGCAACACACCACACCACACTGCTCTGACGCTAACCCTAGTAGCCAGGCAACACCACACCACATCACACTGCTCTGACGCTAACACTAGCAGCCAGGCAACACCACACCACACCACACTGCTCTGACGCTAACACTAGCAGCCAGGCAACACCACACCACACCACACTGCTCTGGCGCTAACACTAGAAGCCAGGCAACACCACACCACACCACACTGCTCTGACGCTAACCCTAGCAGCCAGGCAACACAACACCACACCACACTGCTCTGATGCTAACACTAGAAGCCAGGCAACACCACACCACACCACACTGCTCTGACGCTAACCCTAGCAGCCAGGCAACACACCACCACACACAGGCTTACCTTCACACGGGACCCCGTGAGGCAGCCACTCACACTATACACCGCACGCCCTGCCGCCCATCCTGGCAGCCAGGCACCACACCACCACACACAGGCTTACCTTCACACCAGCCTCACCACCACACTAGGCTCACCACCACGCCAGACTCACCACCGTGAAGCGACCAGCGCCACCACCCACGCCAGCCACGACTTCCTTCGTCTCTCTCTCCCCGCGGGCCCGAACGCAACACAACAAGGCTCCCTCGTGTGTCCCTACCACACTCCCGCCAATTCTTGCCGCTCAATTTCCTCTCCCTTTCACCGCGAAGTTTAAACCAAAATTTGCACTTCTTACACTCAACCCCCCAAAAGTTGTGCATGCCCCTATGCACACATTCACCACAACCAATAAACTCCGTAACACAAAATTCTCAAATACAATACCTTATGTACATTCCACAACGAAAACTCTACACCCCGGCCATCACAATCAGGCCTCACAACTCCTACTTAGGCTACACCTAATACTGGACCCAAACAGGAGTTGTTACCATTTTCAACCCAAAGGTGTGACGAACTACGCTCTGCTACCAACTATAATGAGGCGAAATCTTCCTGCAAGAAGTTTCGAGACAGAGCTACCCTCTCACTCTCCCGCTAACCAGCGGGCAGGGCTCGCCCTTCTCCTGCGACTCACCCAGAAAACCCCCACCCGTCACACTCTCCCGGTTAACCCCATCCTTTTCACAGCTCCGGCCAGGGCACAAGGAAACACCACATTACTTTTTGCCTTACTTTACTAACACAAACCTGCACATTAAGCCAAAGACCCAATGGCTTACACAACACCATAACACACCCCACCTCCCACTATACCATACTGCACATTAGGCCGAAGACCCAATGGCTTACACCCCACCATTACACACCCCACCACCCACTACACAGCACTGCACACTAGGCCAAAGACCCAATGGCTTACACCATTACACACACCACCACCACACCACCCACGCTCTGACGCTAACACTAGCAGCCAGGCAACACCACACCACACCACACTGCTCTGACGCTAACTCTAGCAGCTAGGCAACACCAGACCACACCACACTGCTCTGACGCTAACCCTAGCAGCCAGGCAACACCACACCACACCACACTGCTCTGACGCTAACCCTAGCAGCCAGGCAACACCACACCACACCACACCACACTGCTCTGACGCTAACACTAGCAGCCAGGCAACACCACACCACACCACACTGCTATGACGCTAACACTAGCAGTCAGGCAACACACCACCACACACAGGCTTACCTTCGCACGGGACCCCGTGAGGCAGCCACTCACACTATACACCGCACGCCCTGCCGCCCATCCTGGCAGCCAGGCACCAAACCACCACACACAGGCTTACCTTCACACCAGCCTCACCACCACGCCAGACTCACCACCGTGAAGCGACCAGCTCCACCACCCACACCAGCCACGGTTTCCTTCGTCTCTCTCTCCCCCGCGGGCCCGCCCGCACCACAACAAAGGCCCCCTCGTGTGTCCCTACCACACTCCCGCCAATTCCTACCGCTCCCTTTCCTCTCCCTTTCACCGTGAAGTTTAAAAAATAATTTGCACTTCTTACATATATATATATATATGTAGAAAGAGAGAATAAAAAAGGGAGCGAGAGGGAAAGGTGTGGACACATGACGGCCGACACCCCGTCACCTGCCAGCGCATTCGAACACATGTCGGAATACTTTTAACTTTTAATACGCTTGTCAAATGAAGTAAAATATTATTGTTTTTCAAATGACTCAGATTAAATATAGGTACCATAGTTTTGAAATAGTTTTTCAGTTTGCAGTGAATTTTCTATTTGTACGGAATATTTTCTCCTTGGGTAGTGTGTGGTCGAATACGCCTGGTGAAGGTCGCCATACGGGGTGTTGCCACATCCGCCACCCCTGACTTGTTGCATTCAGATCGCGCTCTGCACCCTCTGAATGGTGCATTTTGTTTATATTTTTCCTTTAATATGAAGTAACTCCAATAGCATTTCTTCTTTATACACCTTTTTCTCACACATCGCTCTCCCTCCCGTCTTTATTATCTCTCTCTCTCTCTCTTTCTCTCTCTTTTTTTTCTCTCTCTTTCTCTCTCGCTTTTTTTTTTTTTCTCTCTCTCTCTCTCTCTCTCTCTCTCTCTCTCTCTCTCTCTCTCTCTCTCTCTCTCTCTCTCTCTCTTCTCTCTCTTTCAGGCCTTGGCACACACATATACACACACACACACACACACACACACACACACACACACACACACACACACACACATACACACATTAACACCAATCTATACGTGTCTAATCAAGGCCAGATTATTTTGTAATAGTGTATTGAGAGGTGGCATCGGCGAGTGAGTGGGTGGAGCCGAGCGGGTGGAGGAGGCCGCCAATGCGGCTGGTGGGCGGGGGCTGGCCGAAAGTCGAGAACGGATTGTAAATATGCCCCCGGGTCAGACTGTATTGCACCGCAAGTTTTAAAGGAAGCGAAGCACCAGATTTATTAAACTCTTTCAATACATTTTAACAAATTTCTAAATTCCGGTAAAGTTCCTTGCGATTGAAAACTAGGAAATGTTACTCCAATACATAAGAAATGTAATTTGACACAACCAAGCAACTACAGACCGATCAGCTTTACATCCGCAGTCTGTAAGTTAATGGAAACTGTAATACGAGACAATGTGGTAAATTTCTTAAAAGAAAATAATCTGATCAAAAACTTCAAACATGACCTTCGTAATAAACGTTTTTGCCTCACAAATTTGATAGACTAATTTTATGATGGATACAGCACGTTCGACGAGACGAAAGTATTATATGTGGTTTATCATGACTTTCAAAAAGCGTATGACAAAGTCCCTCATAAGCATTTACTTAAGAAATTAAAGTCACACGGCATAACAGGTAATATCTTAAATTGGCTTGAAGACTGGCTTTCTGAGACAAAGCAGCGTGTCGTAATTAATGGAAAAGCATCTAGCTGGCAATATGTTTTAAATGGTGTACCGCAGAGATCTGTGCTAGGTCTTTTACTTTTATTAATCTATGTAAACGATATTGACGAAGGCCTCACCTGTAAGATATCAACGTTTGCTGACGATACCAAAATAACGATTCAAGTAATCACAGCTGCCGATAAGATGAAATTGCAATATGACCTTGATCGCTTATTTAGTTGGGCAAATAATTAATTGGCAGATAAAATGTAATACCGATAAGTCTAAGGTTTTGCATATAGGAAGTGAGGCGCTTATTTCAGAAAGTCCATAAGCGCCATCAATAAAAAACTAAGAAAATGGCTTCAAAATGTTTTAATGTTCAAAATGTCCTATCTTTTGAACATTGAAACAGTTTAAAGCCATTTTCTTAGTTTTTTATTTGTGGCGCTTATCGACTTTCTGAAATAAGCGCCTCATTAGTAATTACGATCAAATTAACGACTCAATGGACGGACGTGAGCTTTCCAATGTAACCGAAGAAAAAGATTTGGCGAAAAACCAATTTACCAAGTCTTCTGCGTCCTTTAAAGTACGCGTGGGCACTAATGGGTAAGGAGATACAGTAAAGCCGCTATTACACGGGGACGATTCTGCTCATTGAGCGGACTTTCGATGAACAACTTTCGGTAAGCTGCTCACCGAAGTAATCACACGGTGATGTTGGGTTTCGTTGAGCAAAATTTTGTCCAAAACAATAACTAAGCATTTCTATGGGGGAGCAAGAGATATTTTCGCTTGCAAGCTGTCACTTCTCTCTTGCTGTACCACCGGGGCAAGATCCAGCTACAAAGCGTAAGTTAAGCGGCGTAAGTACGGCGTAGGTGCTACTCCGGCGCGGCCCACGCCATCCCCTGCGTCGAGGCTGCTAGGGGAATCCACGAAGATGGGCTTACGCTGGAGCGTAAGGAGGAGTATTTCGGAGTATCTCGACAGAGACAGTTGATTGGCGGGCGTGTACAATGACGTCATCCTCGCTAATAGCGAATCACAGCAGTGATCTATATTCTCTACTCGGATATATCAGCCAATCACAGGGCTGCCACATGATAAATAGTGTTTACAAACATTTCCTCTGGGCCTCTGGCTTGACACAACGTGTCGATGTGCCCTGTATATAGCGATGAGGGGCAGGCTCCCTGATTGACCAGAAATAAACAATTCGGGGGAAATAATGCGCAGACATCGTAATTGCCCATAAATAAGTAATTCAGGGGCAATAAGGGCCAGCTATCTTGATTAACCTAACAATTCAAGAACAATAAGGGGCATCCTGGTTGATCATAATCATATAATTCAGGGACGATAAGGGGCAGACATCCTGAGTGACCTTACCGTATCATTCAGAGGTAATGAGAACGGTACCTGGTATACTCTCGTCTACCGAAATTCTCGTCCCGACACAAACCGTGAACTCTCGCATACGGTAATGGTTAGGTTAAGTTAGTAAGATAAAAATAGGGGCATACGCTATTCTGCGCGTGTAGTAACTAGCAACGCAACACGAAAATCGAGTTCTAGCAAAACGTTGCGAAATGTGAATCCCAGTGTGGACGGGTTTCTACCGTATCATTCAGTGGGTAAAGAAAGTGGTTTATGGAACTGTCACCGATCGGAATTCTCGCCGAAACACCGGTAGAAATGGACAAGGACTGCGCGGTCATTTTCTGGGACACTGACTAGTATTTCCTTGCTTAAAATTAGTGCTTTTTCAGATGGAGGTATTTTTATTTTCCGGAAACCCAATAAAACGTTTATTTTTTTATTATTTTCATCACCAAATCCTAGGGTTGCCGTTTCCATTGATAACAATGTATCTCCATCAGAAAAAGCACTAATACTTGGCCAGGAAATAATAGTCAGTGTCTCAAAACACAGAGAAGTGACGGTATTGTTCGAAAAAAAGTGTGCCCCGCCCCGCCCCGTATTCGCCAGCCCGCCCGCCAGCCACCAAGTGGTGCTCTGCCCGCTCTGTCAAGAAGATTATTACCCTAACCGAACCAAATCTAACATCCTACTAACGGGGAAGCTACGCCCCCCTCGTCCCCCTGGCGAGATTATAAACTTAACCGAACCTTAACCTAACCTCCTAAAGGTTGAGGGGTCTCTGGAAGGGGAGAGTGTGTCTGTATGCGCTATTAGACACCTATATGCACAGACAACTGTGCTTCTGTGCTTGCTTGGTCAAACTTTTCCGTCTTTGTCTATCTACTTCCACCTTTCCTTCTTGCTGGAAGTTTGCTCACATCCATCCTGTTCCTAAGAAGGGTGACCGTTCTAATCATTCAAATTACCGTCCTATAGCTTTGACTTCCTGCCTTTCTAAAGTTTTTGAATCTATACTTAATAAGAATATTCTTAAGCATCTATCTGCTCACAATCTTCTATCTGATCGTCAGTACGGTTTCCGTAAAGGGCTATCTACTGGCGATCTTCTAGCTTTCCTAACTGAATCTTGGTCATCCTCCTTTAGGGGTTTCGGTGAAACTTTTGCTGTTGCCCTTGACATATCAAAAGCTTTTGATAGAGTCTGGCACAAATCTTTAATTTCCAAACTACCCTCATTCGGTTTCTATCCTTCTCTCTGTACCTTCATCTTAAGTTTCCTTTCAAACCGTTCTATTGCAGCTACTGTAGACGGACATTGTTTTTCTCCTAAATCTATTAATAGTGGTGTTCCCCAGGGTTCTGTCCTATCACCCACTCTCTTTCTTTTATTCATTAATGATCTTCTAAGTCTAACTCAAAGCCCTATCCACTCCTACGCTGATGATTCTACCCGGCATTTTTCAACGTCGTTTATTCGACGTCCAACTCAACAGGAACTAAGTGATTCACGGAGAGATGCCACCGAGCGCCTAACTTCTGATCTTTCTATAATTTCTGATTGGGGCAAAGCAAACCTTGTTCTGTTCAATGCCTCAAAAACCCAATTTCTTCACCTATCTGCTCGACAAAACCTACCAGATAACTATCCCCTCTTTTTCAATGACACTCAACTATCTCCTTCTTCTACAATGAACATTCTATGACTATCCTTTACTAAAAATCTGAACTGGAAATCTCACATCTCATCTCTTGCTAAAACAGCTTCTAAGAAGTTAGGTGTGCTGTGGCGTCTGCGTCCTTTTTTTTCTCCCTTCCAATTGCTTGCTCTCTACAGGGGCCTTATCCGCCCATGTATGGAGTATGTCTCACATGTTTGGGGAGGATCCACTCATACAGCTCTCCTAAACAGGGTTGAGTCAAAAGCTTTTCGTCTCATCAACTCCTCTCCTCTGACTGACTGTCTTCAATCTTTAAATCACCGCCGCAATGTTGCTTCTCTTGCTCTCTTCTACCGTTATTTTCATGCTCACTGCTCTTCTGAACTTGCTAACTGCATGCCTCCCCACCTCCCGCGACCTCGCTGCACAAGACTTTCTACTCATTCTCATCCCTATTCTGTCCATCTTCCTAATGCAAGAGTTAATCAGTATCTTTACTCTTTCATCCTTTTCACTGGTAAAATCTGGAACTCTCTTCCTGTTTCTATTTTTCCACTTTCGTATGACTTAAATCTTTTCAGAAGAGGAGTAACAAGACACCTCCCGAACTAAATTGGCTCACCCCTCTTTTTTATTTTATTCTCTTACTGTCTTCTTTATAGGGACTGGCAACTAAACGGGCTTTGTGTTACCCATTTTTGTTGTGCCCTTAGCCAGTTTTTTGTGATGTAAAAAAAATTAAAAAATATAATTTCTACAATATGTTTATAAGTTTTGAAGGTTACGCAGAAGTGGATTAATAATATATAGTGTACTGAGCAAAACGAAATATAGAAAATGTAAGTGTTAACGGCAGTAGCGACCGCGCAGTTCTCGCCTATTATAATCGAGAACCAACCGAGAACTCTTGTCATCAGTAGAACACACGCCAACGTGGAGGTTTTCGGCGAGTTCCACTTGTAATAGGTGCAAATGGAAGAATAAAAGGCATTTCGTTATTGGGTATTTCGTTACTACAGTTTAATACAATACATGGACATTGGTTATGTAACCTGACCAAAACCCCAGACCCCTCCGCAACACTAACCTAACCTCGGCTTTGCTAACCTAACCTAACTGATCAAGCTATTACTGATATTCAATCCCTAAGTGCAGAAGCACGGGTAAAATCTGATAAAAATATATTGGGTACTGTCATATATAGACTTGGAACATTTCCTTAAAGTAATCGTCCAGACCATTTCATCATTCCTGATTTAATGCTGTCAAAATATAGCCATGATCGAGTATATCAACAATATGTTGTCACATTTTGCATCCAGTCATCCGTTTTTAAATGATCCGCATTCAAAATCTATAAATTCCCCGTGCTCTCAAAACACAACTGTTTATCAGCAGACGACGCACCATGGGTCGGCGACGTCACAACAGGGAGCCTCCCAGCACCGCCTGATACATATACGCGGAGACTCTGAGAAAAATGTAGTACTTGGGGAATTTTGGGTGTTTCTGATATAGTTTTTGTGCGATGTGGCATGCACTTGCATCCTGTGTGGGTGCAGCGTGGGGGCTGTGCCTTTACCGAGAGCTTAGCACCCATTTGCAAACTGTGGGGCGACGATATATGTGTGCAGATGTGTGCAGCGGCGGCAAGCGGCGGGGAGCGGCGGGTAGGTGCAAGGCCACCGAGATGAGAGGGCTGCAGTACCCTGGCTACTACCAGCCGCTCCCCGTCGCTCCAAAGGTCTGCACACATATATCATCGCCGTGTGGGTTGTGAATGGGTGCTAAGCTCTCGGGAATGGCACGGCTTTCTTGCCGTGCCCATGCAGGATGCAAGTACGTGCCGTGTCGCACAAAAAATATACCAGAAGCACCCAAAATTCCCCAAGTACTACATTTTTCTCAGAGTCTCCGTGTGTCTGTGTCGGGCGGGGCTGGGAGGCTCACTCGTGTGACGTCGCCAGCAAGTTTCGCGCCACGGCTGGAATGTGGCTGTTGTTTTTCCTGCGCTTTTTACAAAAGTCATGTTTTTAGGGAAATAAGGCGTGAAAATGAATAATTTTTTGTGGATTAGGTATTTTGAATGACCATTCAACATAATTATGCAAAGAAAAAATGGGTCTGGACGATTACTTTAAGATAGGAACAGTCGGCGATGGTGCCGAGTATTCCGATCGAGGACAATTCCAGGTACCATTATAGGCTGGCAAAGGTGACCTAACTATACCATTCAAGGGCAATGAGAGGCAGGCATCAGAACAAAACAGTTTCATTCTCAAAAACGGCGAAATTACTATAGTGAAACAACATAATTTAGTCGTGGGATGCCCGCCCCGGCCGACATTACAACAATATAATTATTCCGCTCTGCAGGACACGTCCCACCCTGCCCCACAACTATTCCGCTCTGTACCTGTAGGACTCCACCAGTGGTCTTATATAACGGTGGTGTCCAATAACGAAATAATACAACAAAAACACCGAAGGCGGCATTCCCTACGGCCGAGGCGGCCTCCCTACCGAGGCCTGTAACTCCTAAACATATGTAAACATACGCCGCTTCCGGCTACCAATAGGCTAATATTGCCATAATTACCTCGGTGGTAACGATTATTTATTAGGCATGATAAATTACTTTTTATTTATATATATGAGATACGCTGGGCTACGCCACCCTGAGGAGGTGGTGTAAATCTACGCCAAAGTTTTTGCCTGTGACGTCACGGATATGGAGTAAGTACGCTTCATGGATCCACCCAAAAATATCGGCCGCAGACTTGCGCCGAGGCGTAGAGTCTGGCCTTGTAACGTCATCGACATAGCACAGATATATCTGCTGATCCAAGAAGGTTTTCGATAGAAGAGTATCTCAGACTTACGCTGACTTACGCCGCCGGGGTATGTGTTTCCTGAATCTTGCCCCTGGAGTAAACGCTCACCGTCGCTTGCTCCGTGAGAAGGCGACGCGGCGGACGCAGAAAGGGCGACGCGGCGGACGCAGAAAGGGCGACGCGGCGGACGCAGAAAGGGCGACGCAGAAAATGCATGGAACCATGTAATGCTACCATGGGACTTTCCTCGGGACCGACAGAGGCTTTACATTTCCCTTGGCCACATATACCTTCTGAAACCCCGTCAGTATTTTGTCTTCAAACAGACAAATTACTCAAGGTGGTAATCATAATTCGGAAATAAAAAAATTGCGCTCTCTTAATTAACCCGTAAGTGGTCACATTAAATAACACCAATAGTACTCCTCCTGGTCACAATTTTTTTTTTTTTTTTTTTGCCTTCAAATTACCCAAAATGACCCCAGAAAATAAAAATAAATGGTTAAAGTTTCAAATCACCTCGTTTAAAAGTCCCGCGGGGACCTGCCTCGCTAAGCGATGGTGCCAGATGTACTCACTGCAGCGTTGTACCAGTACTTGCGGTCGGTGTGGTCAGTGGCGGTCCTAGGCATGGGCGACATAGGTAATCGCCTAGTAGTCTAGTCAAAATGTGGCTGAACCTCAAACAAATTGCTAACAAAGGTTTTTAACTTGGATATTGGGCATGAATAACCTCTCTTTCGGATAAAAAAAAGTTTACCAGAATTAACCTTGCCGAAAGGGGTCAACGGCCGCCATCTGTAAAATCCAACGGGGAAGATCTCCGACCCGCCGCCACAAACGGTTTTTTCCTCCTCTTATCCATAATAATTAAGCTAGGTCAATAATTTTTTTACACCAAATGCATGACTATGTACTACCATTACTATACAATTTTCATCAAAATTGGTACGGTAGTTTTTGTGCAAAAAAATTAAAACCGATAAATTAGAAATAAAAAAATATTTTTTGCATGAAAACCCACACAGGGCCCACCCCAAGCCAGCTTGACATTTTCTTGGTGTTTTAAATTGTAATGATAGGTAGCTATATGCTTAACAATAAACTAACACCAGAAAATGACTAGCCCCTGCCATTGTTTTCATGCTTTTTTTTATTTCTTATACAAATATGAATATAAAAGGGTACAAAAACAGACTAAGTAGCCTTTTTCAAGGCAACAATTTTCACATTAATTCCTGCCATTTCATAAAAAAATAGGTCCAAAATAAGTACAACTTACAATAATGGAATGGTCAGTTGGTCGAATGCTGGGGCAAGGCTCTTGCATAACCACCACAGAACAAGTTCATGAACGGACCAAAGAACATTTCTTGTCAAGAACTAGTCACAGGTAATTTCATCATCATCAAGATCTGGCTGTGGTGAGTTGGTGCAGTGGAGGCCTTTGCAATCACCACACAAGTTTGAACAGTGAATGCCATGTTTCCTGCAACTGCATCTTGCTGTACTACACCCTGAAGTACAGTTACACCTAATTATAGCCAACAAATTTACAGGACCAGCTGGCAAGTCAGTCATGATTGGTTGTAATTTACCATCTGAAAGTTTCCATCCCCACTCGTCAGGTTATAGCTGGTTTCTACCTTTCCATTCCTGAATTTGGAAGTAAACTCGAAGGCTGTGGAATTTCGTAGCTGCTCTTGTTGGTGGCAATGATTTGGCCTCAACATACTTTGAGCTTTTTACAACCTTTTCCTTAAGCGCCTCAGTCGGAGATGATTGATGTTTTCCCCATCATATCCATTGTACAGGCACACTAAAGCCTTCTCCCCCAGCTTCAATAACCTCTTCTGAACTGCTATCCTTGCCAAACACTTCTGCCAGTTTGAGGAAGTTTCTATTGTTCATCACCTTTCGAAGGGACGCTGCCTTCCCAATTCCATGAACACTGGATGTACAATCACAACCCAGTAGTGCATGGATGAAAAGAATGTTGGAACAAACCACATCTCCCAAAGATTTCCTCATCTCTTTGATGTTCCAGACTTTCACACTTTTTGCACTAGCCTTTGGTTGTGGCGTGAAGTAGATATTGTAACCGTCATCTCTATTGGCATGATAACATAGAAGGACCAATAGGTCAGTGTCATCTGCTATCAAAATGGTTTCTCCTGTCTGTGCCAGTTCTAGAGCAGTCTTCACAATCAATACGTCAGCGTCTCCAGATGCATGGACTACTTTACAACCTGCTTCCTCCAAACTCTTTCCCAGCAAGTTGATGAACAATTGTTTGTTTTCTTGATTAGCTAGGAAAACATCCTTTTTTAATTTGAACACCATTTTAGGGGTCAGTAACACCTTAACACCAACAGAGCCCCCTACTCGGCGTCGGTGAGTCGCGTCTTTAATGGATGGACCACTTTCATATCCATCAAAGACAATGCATGCTTTTCCATATCTAGTTGTGACATATCTGCGGTATCGGGCACAGATCTCATCAAATGTGTGACCTTTTTGCCATGGGAGGCGTTGAAGTAGTGCTCCACCATCTAAGAGATACTGTGGATCTGAAGACTGTGGACCTGATTGTACAGGGGAAGTCAGTTCCCATATTGCGTCTGCCAAAGCCGGTTTTCTTTGCCTCTCGCGGCAGTCCGAAAGAATTAAAAAGTGCAGGTGGGTAACCACAAAGCTCATACTGGAAATGTTCTTGCTGCTGCTGAGTTGAGGGTTCATTGGTAGATAGCACACACAGTCTCTGGAATAGGAGTTGTGGATCAGTCTCAACTGCTTCATCTTTGCTGAGCGAAACTTTTGACCCAAGTGTAATTGCCTGATCCTTTCTTTTAAAAGTGTACTCGTGGACATTTTTTCCAACCATTGAAGCTATGATTGTCTCTCCTATGGAGTTTGCTTTGTCCACATTCACCTTTTTGTCTCCAGTTACTCCACTTGAAATGCTGTGAATGGACGGATCTTCCGTGAAAGGGTCATATGTCTGGATAAACGCAACGAGCTTCCATGTATCCCTCACATCTCGCTCTTTTCTTGCTGAAGTAGCCTCTGGTGCTGGTCACTAGTGCCATAACGAATGCCTGCTAGTTCTTGCATTGTAAACTTGATTTCAGCACACGCTGGCAGTGATAGCGTCCAAACTAATCGTTGAATTTCGTCCATTCCTCTGCCATGAGTAAGACCTCCAGACGTCTTCATGCTTCTCATTAGCACCTGCTCAATAACCAGATCCGTCGACAAGCCAGCCCAGTAGCGATCACTCCGTCTAATCACATGGAATCCTTCAGAAAATTTCTGGTACACTTCAGGATGGCTTGTCGGCAGCCCCTCCATTTGCTGCAAGTACAAGTAGGCCGACTTTGCATATAGGATGTGTCCTGCTGCAGCGAATATTGGCAGCATTTTCCTTACAGCGTCAAGGTGCAATTCCCAGTTCCCGGTGCGCTCTGCCTTGATAAACAATTGCAGGATCTTCACCATATCAAGGTATTGAATCCACAATTTTGCTGTTCGCTGGTCAGCCATCGCATCCTTCACATGGTTGATTCTCTTGTCAATCCTGGTCACAGACTCTGATGACAGAACATTATCCAATGTCTCAGTCCCATCAAGGAGACCTTTCAATAGCCCCTGAGCTTCCTTCAGGTCTTCATTTTGAGGAAATGACTCTTCTGCATCAGTGTTGGGTTGATCATCCTCAGTGACATGTGAAATATAGCTATATTTATATATTTATATATAGCTATATTTAATTAATTAATTTTTTATTTTAAGGTCCAATTTGGACAAAAGAGAAAAGAATTCCACCTATCGTTGGCCTCTTAAATTAAATGTATGAACTGCGGATTCAAACACTGTCATTGCTGGTTGTGTCATATTAGTTTGCCTGGCATCCCTGTGTATGTTCAGTAATCATGCCAAAAATAATGAGTGAGTAATGAAGTTGACGCTGTTTAGTCTGAAAGACTATTTCACAGCAGAAATATAAGAAAAAGAGAGTGGACAGAAAGTGGAGAAAATATTAAAGGAAATACAGAGATGAGGATTAAAGGAAATAAAGCTGGGTAGAGTGCTTGCCAAATGATGGCGGCCGTTGACCCCTTTATCGGTTTTAATTTTTTTGCACAAAAACTACTGTACCAATTTTGATGAAAATTGTATGGTAATGGCAGTACATAGTCATGCATTTGGTGTAAAAACATTATTGACCTAGCTTAATTATTATGGATAAGAGGAGGAAAAAACCGTTTGTGGCGGCGGGTCGGAGATCTTCCCCGTTGGATTTTACAGATGGCGGCCGTTGACCCCTTTCGGCAAGGTTAATTTTGGTAAACTTTTTTTTATCCGAAAGAGAGGTTATTCATGCCCAATATCCAAGTTAAAAACCTTTGTTAGCAATTTGTTTGAGGTTCTGCCAAAAAATCAGCTAGATTGACTGGACTATAGGGCGGCATCGTCGAGGGGGCGGCATGGAGTGCCAGAAAAAAAACTTGTATAAAATAATAATAATAAATAATAATAATAATAATAATAAAATAATGATAATATTAAATAATAATAGTATATTAAAGCTCTAGTAGTTAGTATATGTCAGAGATATATTCATGGTGGTGGACTGTGTATATAAAAATGTTTATAACTAAAGGCGGCAAATGGAGCGCATCGCCGATCAGCTGATTGTGAGCAGAGCTTTGGAGCAGCGTGTTCAGCTTCCTGCAATCGCTTCCATTATTCCATAGATTTAGGGCCGATTTCTCAGTCGTCCCCTTTCGTTGGGATCCTTACCAATGAGCGGCCATTTCCATCCCCAACAACAAATCCGATTTCTCAGTCGTCATTTGCGCCGCTGTTGGTTTGTATCTATTTCATAGATTGGAACCTTTGGTAACGCCGGGTTGGGGAGCCTAGTGCCTCCCCAACGAATCTTACTCATGCAATTATTTATCAAATACCACAAATTAATTCTTCTATATGGTTATATTTTCTTCTGAATAAGATGAAAAAAAGTATCAGACAATGCATCAACACGGTAGAGGGTTTTAATGAAAGAAGGAAAAAAGCTTACAAGAACTTGGATGACCTCGGTGAATGCACGTCACCAGCTGTCAAGCAGACGACATATTTTTCACGGTCATCTGCCTTAATTAATTATTTTATCTGTCACCTTATATTCTTCGATCTTCGATACTTCAGTAATATTGTAGGTACATGTGCGTAGGATATACAAAAGTGGTTATATGTGAAGTTGTTAATATATATATAAGTAACTAGCCGAAAAGCCGCCCTGCGGGCGGACTTTTTGGCTAGCTCCTGCGGAGGGCTAATGGTGGACCTTCGGCCCACCAAACACAGACTCTCCAGATAGCCCCTTCTAACTTTCCTGAAATCATGGATTTAGAAATGTATGTATTAACGCCAACCCATTCACATCACCCCCAACCCATTCACTCACCCATTACCCATCACCCCCCACCCATTCACTCACCCATGACCCATCACCCCCCACCCATTCACTCACCCATTACCCATCACCACACACCCATTCACTCACCCATTACCCATCACCCCACACCTATTCCCTCACCCATCACCCCCAACCCCCCACCCCCCACCCATTCACTCACCCATCACCCCACACCCATTACCCATCACCCCACCCATTCACTCACCCATTACCCATCACCCTACATCAAGGTTTCCTCAATTCTCGCCACCCACTTTTTTTTCACAATTCTCGCTAAAGGCTACTAAAAAAAAAAAAAAAAGGTGATCGGATCATCCCATAAGTCGGCTTAAAATGTTCCCCTCGTCGACCTGGTTCCAAAACTGTGCCATATGGTGGGATTGTGCCACAGGGGGCGGCACCTATCGCGGACACACACACACACACACACACACAAACAGACACACACACACTTTCGCTTATATTATTATAGATAATTATGAATAAACATGTAATTATATATAATTAAATAAAATATGATTTATATGTAATTAAATATAATAAAATGTAATTTACATGTAATTAAATATAACAAAATATAATTTATATGTAATTAAATATAATAAAATATATTTTTTATGTAATTAAATATAACAAAATATAATTTATAAATTACAGTAGAATATTATAAATAATCGTTGTTATTATTAATATGTGTGTAAATAGTCATTATTTACTGACTTTGGATGGAATGTTGACATTTTCCGCAACTCAGGCATACCAACAGTACCGAATCTGCCGTCTTTGTTTAGTTGGGATCCTTACCATGTTGCTCCGAATTCAGCAAACAACGACTGAGAAATCGGATCTCTTTGTTAGTAAGGACTGTTACCAGGTTGGTAAGGCTTTTGGTTAGGGAGATTACCAAAGGACTGCTAAATCGGGACTTAGTCTAGTCTCTTAGTCTTAATTGACACCGTTGGGGGATGTGCGGCGCCAATACAAATGGATAAGAAAAGGTATAAGCCATCAAGAACATAATTCAAACAGTACTAGCATGCACCATTGCAATTTGCAATGTGTGTAGCCTGTAACAAAACCATTACAGCTTAACTAACCCATTACTGATTTGGTAGGTGACACCATTATGGATTCCTCTGCTTGTATTGACTATCCTAGG
Organism: Chionoecetes opilio; assembly: GCA_016584305.1. NCBI lineage: Eukaryota > Metazoa > Arthropoda > Malacostraca > Decapoda > Majidae > Chionoecetes > Chionoecetes opilio. The sequence goes on along the minus strand of JACEEZ010006097.1, from coordinate 74,327 downwards.
TTCTGAAACCAATAAGGGAAATTTCCAATGTTGTAGGCTAACTTAAAAGACTTCTAAATCAGGGGCGCACCCAGGATTTTTTTCAGAGTGGTGGGGCACAATTTATTTTTCGCCATCAGTATAGTAAACCCGCTAGATTTCTTGCTAGCCTCTGGATGATAAATTTGCCCGCCGTCAGCTGATTTCCTTTTCAGGCCAAATTTCGTATTTCAGCTACTGAAACAATAATTGTGGTTAGATGCTTGTCCAAGGCATTACGTGAACCATTAGTGCGACCAAATGAAGGTAGGTGTTCACGGGCAGGTGACGCGGTCACATCGCTAGAACCGGTAATTTTTTTTTTGGATTATATGAAGATCCGCAACCCCCATTTTACCACCTGAAGATCCGCCGTCCCAGTCTTGCCAACCTTTTATCCACTTATTGCCATATGACACAATACTCTATATTGACCAATACTGTCAGGACCTAACTGGGGGGACGCCCCCCCTGACCCCCCACTAGTTCACTAACACCTAACCTGGACATTGGTTAGGTAACCTAACCTAACTGGGTTATTAAACCACTATCACCCACATGAAGATCAGTCACCCCAAATGTAGTTGGGGTGGTGTGGTGGATGTTCATGTGACCCATTTTTTTTAACCGACTGTTAGTATATTTTGATTTCTTACAGGGATGTAAATTTCGGGGAGGGAGGCATAAACAACAAATTTCTCTATTTGTTTGTTTTTGTTTTTATGCTTGTATATAAGTTAAAGTTTCATTTTCATTATTTTAGTATTTATGTTGTATATTTATGGTTCTATATATATTATTTATAATTGTTGCATTATTTGAAATGCTAAGGATTAAATTATTGGTGTTTCTAGTATCTTGATAAAAAAAATATTTAGTGTTGAATTTTGTCTTTTTTTGTGTAACAACGGAAGCCAAGGGGGGGGGGGGGGCGAAGTTAGGGTTTGCCCAAGGCGCCGCTCCAACCAGGATCGCCACTGGGTGTGTTAGCCACATTTATACACTTATCACATCTAATATACTGTTGCGCAGATCCCTCACAGTCACCTTCCTTATCTCCTGACGAAGATCCGGTAGAAGAAAACTGAAACGAGTATAGTTTGCTCACCGCTGAAGGCCCATTTATCACTCGACACAAAGGCGAAGGAAACTCTGTCTTTGGTTCTTGATTTACTGACAAAACGACAAGCAAAAGCACAACAAGGCACATGTATGTCCATATGTCGTAAGCCCCCGATCGCTTCTAGATCGTCGCAAAGCTATACGTACAAAAATCACAAAACACAATTCCCCGTCCAGGTGCACTTGCGTCTGGACCCTCACGCCTCCTAACCAACTCCCCTCCAGCCGGGCGGAGCGGCGCCAAGCTCTCGTCCTCCCACAGCCCACCCACGGCCGTCTTATTCAAGGCCTGAGCGATGGGCCGTGACGTTATCAGCCTTGGTCTATTTAGGGTACGCCGTAGGTCCAATGAAAAGTGAAATATAGATAGTTTCGAATTTGGCAGGGTGTTTTCTTATGTAAAATTGAATTTTAAGGGTGGTTTGTCCTCTTCAACTTTTTGGTTTGAGCACTTCTTGCTATGCAAAAATGGACTTTTATATTTATATGCCATATATCCTCCAGGGATATATGGCATCCAGCCTCCCCAGCATCCATGACCCCAGCCTCAGGGAGAGGTTGGGGTCCATGGCACCCCTTGTGATGCAGTACTTGGACAGGCCAGCTGCAAGAAGAAACACAATGCCAGTCCGGAACCTGGCGCTGGCAAGCATCCGGTTCGACGTTCCGCCCACTGCTGCTGCTGCCTTGGCTTCTGGATTCCTCCAGGACTTTATCGCTGACGGCCACCTCTCTCCAGACATGTCGTACCTGGTCTGCGATCCTAACAAGCTGAGGAGGGCCAGGCAGGATGCCATGGTATCGGCCTGGGACCTTGACCAGGGGAAGCACCAGGGTACCAAAATAGTTGGATTGGGTTACGATGGGAGGAAGGACAAGACCAGGGCGATGGTGCCCGACAGCTATGGGAAACTGCACCCAAGGTTGATCAGGGAGGAGCATGTGTCAGTGACAGAGGAGCCATCTGGAAGGTACCTTTGGCACTTTGTACCAGAGGACCCGGTGCCACCTGAGAAGCCTGCGTTCAAGGTGGCTCCGGCTCTCTATGATCTGCTGGTGACATACGACTCCACAGACTTACTGATCGTACTGCAAGGTGACTCAACTAGGGCCAACACGGGGTGGAAGGGTGGTACTCACGCCCATTTGGAGAAGATGCTGGGACGCAAGCTCTTCTGGAGTATATGCGTGTTGCACACAAACGAGTTGCCCCTGCGCCACCTTATCACCAGCATCGACGGGCCTACGTCATCTGACACTGGCTTCACGGGTCCAGTGTGCAGTCTGCTGTCCAACGTGAATGAGATGCAGTACAACGCAGAGTTCAGAGGAGTGCCAGGCGGTGAAGATCTCACGTAGATACCGGAGTATATCCTGGTCAACATGTCCACTGACCAGCAGGTCTCCTACCAGCTGGTCCAGGCTGTGAAGCCCGTTCTCCCGTCCGAGCTGCAGGAGATCAAGTGTGGCACTGGTATCCCACTCCAGATGGCTCACCACAGCCCAGTCGCTCGTGTACATGTGGACCAGAAAGCATGGACTGACTGGCAAATAACTGAACACCCTGGAAATCCTAGTCAAGTACTGCCTGCAGGTGTACTTCAAACTCTACTACGACATCAAGGTTCACCACAGACTAGAGGACGGCCCCAAGCACATCCTCACGCAGCTCAGAGTGATGAGGTCGCAGCCCAAGAAGGTCCAAACAGCTGTGACCTTCTAGATGCGGACAGGAGCATGGTTCGCAAACTCAGAATGTGTCCTCCTCTCGCTGATGGCGAGTCAGAGTGAGGACGACCGCAGGTTCGCCGTGACCCAGATTTTGAAGCTGAGGGCTGGCGAGGAGTACGGGGACACCAGTGTAAGACCTCGCATCACACCCAAGCTGAATTTGTCAGCCACCAGCTTGCAGACACTGATCAGCTGGCAGCCTGGCCAGGTGCACGAGCCGGCATTCACCTGTTCACTGTCCGGGGATCAGATCCAGGAGATCCTGGTCAAGCCGTACGAGGTTCCGGAGTTCTCTATCCACATCATCAATCGAGAAAATTACCCGATTGATGATGTTATTTATTTAGTTAACGGTAATGTATTTAATGATGTTATTTATTCACTTATATATTTCGTTTTCTGATAAATGAATTAGTACCATGCATAAATTAGCGTTAACTAAATAAATAACATCATCAATCGGGAAAATTACCCGATTGATGATTTTATTTATCTATCTAACGCTAATTTATGCATGGTTCTAATTCATTTATCAGATAAACGAAATATATCAATGGAAAGCTAATAAAATTGCGCTTCTATTGATATGTTTCATGGTAAATGTTGACTCGCAAAGTTTTAAATTGCGATGAGTTGAAGTGAATAATAAGTTTATGCATATTTCTTCAGTCTCGTAATGGCATTTCTTTAGCGTGTTTTACTGTTTTTTATTTGATAATATTATAGAACAAACATTTACGAAGATAACATTCATAAATAGCATTTATAAATTACTGTATAATATACGTGGGACAGACAGAGCGAGGGAGAGGACGGAGCGGGTGAGATGACCAAGGCTGATGACGTCACGAGGCTGTGACGTCACGTCGCTCAGGCCTGCATAAGAAGGCCGTGGCCCACCCCACCCTCTCACATTTCTACCAAGGACATTCCTACCCCATTGTCCCCTTACCCCTCACCACGCGCCACGCTGCCAGACGCGCCTACAGACACTCTAGAGGCCCGTACCGAGAGTCATGACGGTAGAGCGATGAACGACGAACGGCAGACCTTCGCTTACCATAAGAAGGGTTTGTTTTGGAAGGAAGAGCAGCGAGGAAGGTTGGCGGTCAAGGTTGAAGACATGGGTACACCCGTGTCTTCACCTCAACCTTCGATGATTTTTTATTACATTCCTAATCTGGAGGGATTAAGAGATATGTTAACAATATTCTTTCAAATATGTATTTAAGTATAAGTATAAGATTATTAGGTATTACATATGCGGCAATAAGTGATTATAGTGACAATAATGCAGGAGGTTCAGGATAGTGGGGTGGGTATTGCTTGAGCCGCCGCCATCATCAAGGTCGCTGCCAGAACCCGCCAGCACGTTTCTCTTACCGCATATGTTCACATGAGCGGTAAGAGAAACTTACGTATACACGCCTCTACTGTTAATTAACTTCATTAAATATATATTTCACCAACTTCATAGTCGATCGCAACATTTCTGTTGATGTTTTTGATGAGTATACGGGCAAATTCGCATTATAGACTATTTATAGTCGTACTCTGGCAACGCAGTTTGAAGCAACACTGTTGCCAATACACCGCCGCGTGAGCCCTCAACCAACCCTGCCTTTCTGTCCACTCTCGGTAACAATTTGAAGGTTCTGCCGCTCGTCGGTACCTTGCCGTTCGTCGCTCTACCGCCATGACTCTCGGTACGGGCCTCTCTCTCACTCCTCGACAAACATACCGACGGACACACGCCTCACGCCCACGCCTCGACAAACCATACCCAGACACGCACAGCGTAACATTATTCCCCTTCCTACAAAAACAGCGTCCCGCTGTTTCCTTAAATCCTAAATCCAAATAAGTACACAAAAGAAAACACACAATATGGAAATCAATAATTGAAAATACACAAAATGAACACAATAAAAAATCCTCAAAAATGTAGGCCACTCGCCTCCTCATATAGCACACATACAAAATCAACATCACTACTCAATCTACTCTGAATCCCTCATCTATCCAGGTCGATGACGATTCCTAACGGGCCGAAGCGTGGCCACCGCGAGATCTCTCTCTCTCGGTGGCCACGGCCGGAGACCCACAAGTGTCACCCCGCCGGCCCCCCTCGCTTCTTCCTCATCCTCCTCCTCCTCGTACGGGCCACCACTGAGGGCACTCCTCACCTCACCGGCTTCACTGGTGCTCTCCGCGTCTTCTTGAGGCTCCTCGGCCTGCCACGAATACACTCCCTCGCCGTGATAAGCCCACAAGCGGTCAAAAGTGTATTACTCGCGGACGGCAGTGTACACCCTGACGGATGCGATACGTGACATCAAAGAGGACCTCGAGGACGTCGTACGGGCCCTCCCAGGGGCTCTGTAACTTCGGTGAGAGCCCCTTCTTCCTGCGAGGGTTATGTAGCCACACCTTGTCCCCCGCTTGGTAAGTTGCCCCTCGTGTGAGCGAGTCGTAGCGCGCCTTCATGGTGTGTCCAGTCACCCGCAAGTGACGGCGCGCCTGGACATGCGCGTTAACCATTCTCTCCTGCAGGGCTTGGGCGAAGCTTGTAGCCAGGGGTGTCGAGGCATCTTGCGGAGGGCGCCCTGTGGCTAGGTCCACGGGAAGCCGTAGTTCTCGGCCTAACATCAACCTCGCAGGTGTGTGCGCGGTAAACTCGTGCTCAGCTGATCGATATGCCATGAGCAGGACTGGTAGGTTGGCGTCCCAGTCCCTCTGGTCATCACTGCAATATTTGGCCAGCTTGTGCAGGAGTGTCCGGTTATACCGCTCAACCATACCATCTGATTGGGGGCGTAGTGGTGTGGTGCGTGTTTTCCTGATCCCCATCAAATGGCAGCACTCCCGAAACACCCCAGACTCGAACTCTCTGCCCTGGTCAGAGTGCAGTTCTTGTGGCACTCCAAAGCGGGTGAAAAAGTTGTTTACCAGGGCCCCCGCTACTGTTGTTGCCTCATGATTAGGGAGCGCGTATGCCTCGGACCACTTGGTAAAATAATCCATCACCACGCAAATAAAGCGATTCCCCTGTGTGCTGACAGGGAACGGCCCGGCGATGTCCACAGCTACACGCTCCATTGGTGCGCCCACCTGATACAGCTGTAAAGGAGCGTGTGTCTTCCTGACTGGTCCGTTACGAGCACAGCAAATATCACAAGCCCTGCACCACTCTTGCGTGTCTTGCCTCATTTTAACCCAGTAGAATCGTTGGTGCAACCTGCTGAGCGTCTTCTTTTCACCCCAGTGTTCGCTGGTGACGCCCCCATGTACCTCCTGTAGTAAATGGCGACGCAGAGCGCGGGGCACCACCACCACCCAAAAGCTAGACTGACCCCGTGCGTTCACCCAGCGCCGCTGCAACACACCGTTCTGTAGGCGTAACATTGCCCACTGCTGCCACAGGTGTTGGGTAGCGGGACTCTCAGGCAGTGCTGCCAGATGCAGGGAAATATCCCTGTTTAAGGGAAATTCAGGTCATTACAGGGAAACAGGGAAGAAAATTGAGAATATACCAAAATATAGGGAAATTCGAAAGATACGGAGAATATATAAACTTTTTGTGTATATATCTCTAAATTACGAGAGAGAGAGAGAGAGAGAGAGAGAGAGAGAGAGAGAGAGAGAGAGAGAGAGAGAGAGAGAGAGAGAGAGAGAGAGAGAGAGAGAGAGAGATATTCGCTGTAAGTCTCGAAATAGCCGTATCGTTCTCGTCCGGTTTTCGCACAGTGTCGGAACAGTACGTGTTCTGAGGTCCTATCTCAGACTCCCGTGAGTTCATTCTCAGTTCCCGGTAAAGCTGCCGTACTGATTGACGTTTGGAAGTCTCTGAAGGATTTCTGTTACTGTGTTATTGATGTGACCTGTAGTCATGTCTACTCCTCCAGCCAGAGGTGCACCTAGGAATATTTTTCGGTGAGGGGGGGGCAGAAATTTGTATTCGCCACCCAGTACACAGTAAATCCGCCAGATTTATCGCTAGTCGCTGGATGGTAAATTTTTCCGCCATTTGCTGATGGCCTTTTCAGGCCTGATTTCATATTTCTGCTGCTGAAACAATAGTTTTGGTGCTGTTAGATGCTTGTTCAAGACATTTCGTGAAGCATATGCGTGACCAAATCAAGGTATAGGTGTACACGGTCAGGTGACGCGGTCACATCGCTAGGTAGAACCTGTAATAACCTTTTTTTTTTTTAACTGACTTAGTGTATTCTGATTTCTTACAAGGAAGGACATTTCGGAGAGCCCCCTGGTTGCGCCACTGCCTCCATACAAGCGCAAACGCCAGGCGTACACTCAAAGATACACTGATAAATGGGAAAATGACCCCAAATTTTTAAGTTGGCTGATATGAAGGGGTAAAGGCCCTCTGTATTTCCATTGCAAATTGTGAAATTCTGACGGAAAAACTGATATAAAGGCGACAGGGAAATACAGGGCTAAACAGGGAAATGTTTGAGGTGAATATAGGGAAATTTTGGCAGCTCGATCTGGCAGCACTGCTCTCAGGCGACACTCGCTGCCAGGCAGGCCTCTCAACGGACTCTGTCATCCACTGCACTAGCGGAGCAAGTTCAGCATCCATTTCCTGGGCCTGCTTCCACCTTTCCCCGGCATCATGGGCTTCGCTTGTCACTTGCAGTCGCCGGCACTCCACGCGCTCCTCCTTCTTCAGGCAGCGTGCACACCCTGCCTCACACGGGCGACGGCTAAGGCTGTCATGCGCGTTGTTATGCACGCGACCAGGGCGGTGTTGCACATCGTAGTTAAACTGTTCCATCCTGCCCAACCACCGAGCCAGCTGGCCTTCAGGTACTGTAAGGGTTTTTAACCACCGCAGGGCCGCGTGATCCGTCCTGACGGTGAACCTGGCGCCATAAAAGTACGAATGAAAATGCTCCAGGCTCTTTACCACAGCTAACAGTTCTTTTCTGGTAACACAATAATTTATCTCGGGCCTGGAGAGCTTAGTACTGTAATACGCCACTACGTGCTCCTTCCCGTCCTTTAGTTAAGAGAGAACAGCGCCCAACCCGTCAGCACTAGCGTCCGTGTCCAGCAAGTAGGGGCTGGCGGGGTCAGGATAAGGCAATACTGGGCCCTCCACCAACGCCTTCTGCAGGCAGTCGAAGGCCTCCTGACACTCCCTGTTCCACTCAAAGCGTGCCCCCTTTCTCGTAAGGTGGTAGAGGGGAGAGGCAACCTGGGCAAACTCCTGCACGAAACGACGGTAGTAAGTGCACAGGCCCAGAAAGCTGCGTACTGCCGCCACACTGGTAGGGACAGGCCACTCCCGCACCGCTGCCACCTTCTGCGGGTCCGTCCTTACATCGTCGCGTCCGACGACATGCCCCAGGAACCACAACTACTCTGGCTGGAAGAGTAGACACTTTTTAGGGCTGAGCTTAAGGTTGGCAGCCCTCAGCCGTCGTAGCACCTCTCTCAGCCGCTCCAGCTCCTCCTCGAACGTGCCTCCAATCACGATGACGTCATTGATGTACACGAGCGCCGTTTTCCAGTGCATCCCTTCCAGCACCCTCTCCATGAGGCGCTCGAAACAGCTAGGGGCGTTGCACAGCCCGAACGGCATCACCGTGAACTGCCAGAGGCCTTGCCCGAAGGAGAAAGCAGTTTTGGCCTTGTCCTCCTCTGCCATTTCCACCTGATGGTAACCAAACTTGAGATCGAGCGTGGAGAACCAGCGCGCACCGGCGAGCGCATCGAGTGTGTCGTCGATACGCGGCAAGGGGTAAGAGTCTTTAACTGTGAGATCATTAAGCGCCCGATAATCCACACAGAAGCGGCGTGAGCTGTCCTTCTTCGTCACCAGCACCACAGCTGATGACCACGGGCTGGCAGATCTCTCTACTACCCCCTGCGCCTGCAACTCCGCCACGGCCCGCTGCATTTCCTCACGCTTGACAGGTGCAATTCTTCGGGGGTGTGGTGCTTGATCGGAGGGGCGTTGGCAGTCTTGACATGGTGCTTTACGAGCCCCGTGCGGCCCAGGTCTGTATCACCCTCACTGAAGACCTCGGCGAACTCTCGTAGGGTGTCCTCCACCCTCCCACGTTGCTCCGGGGTGAGATGAGAGCCGCTCCTCGCTGCCAGACTGGTGCACAGACAGACAAGTGCACAGGCAGGGAGCCCTCTATGGCTGCTGTCTCGCTCTTCTGCCGCTCCTCGTTCGGTATCACGCCCTCAACCGGCCTCAGGCGCTCTGTTGACTCCACCATACCAGCTGAAACCTCCATACTGCCTTGGCTGTGACTCAACCAACAGGGCACTTTTTTCTCGGGTTCCGGTGCCAGACGCACTCTCTCCACGACCACTACCTCTGCAGGAGCGTCCCCTGGGAACAAAGGCAGTTCTTCCTCGCCTACCCTTAGCAGCTTCTTCCCCAGATCGACACACGCCCCTGCCTGCGTCAGGTAGTCCAGGCCGAGGAGACAAGAGTCCTCCATAGCGGCGACGTAAACAGGCAATGTCACTACACTGCTCCCTACGCTAATTTCCACGTTCACTGGCCCTTTCAGAGATGTACAGTGCCCCGTCACGCCACATAGTCGATGGGTGGCTTCAGGCAGGTATCGTCATTCCACAAGTTCCTGACGCACGAAAGTCCTCTCTGCACCGGTATCTACAGTCAACTGGCAGGGTTGCCCATCGACAGTTCCTTGCACCCGAACTGCCGCGGCTGAGGCGCGACGGCAACTTAAATTGCAAGGGGCCCTTGGGACACCGGCTGGCTTGCGGTCCCGCCGGCCAGCGGCCCCTCGTTTCCCGCCTGCTCGACGTCCTTTGGCCAGGGGCAGGCGATGGAGAAGTGACCATATTCCCCGCAACTCTTGCAACAGGGCGGGAAAGCGTTTGGTGCCGGTCTCTCGAGAGAACGTGACCTTCGTCCCCTCGTACACTGGTACAGCCAATTCCCCTTTTGGCCACATCCCCAACAGGGGCCTCGGGTCCCGCCGGGACTCGAGCGTCCATAAGTCGGTGGCTTCCTCCTGGGCGGGCTGGGCCAAGGCCGTCTCAATCTATAAAGGCCTGCGCCTGAGATTGATGACGTCACTGACGGCGTCTGTACGAGGCCACCGAGATGACAAGTTTACCTACCTAATTATATGTTTATCAGTATAAAAGATATATTGTTATCTTCGGAAATGTTTGTTCTATAATATTATCAAATAAAAACCCGTAAAACACATTAAAGAAATGCCATTATGAGACTCTCAAGAAATATGCATGAACTTAAACTCTTCGCCATTTAATATTTTTCTCGAAAACATTTTACATGGAGAATATCAATAGAAGCGGAATTTAATTCGCTTTCCATTGCTATATTTTGTTTTCTGATAAATGAATTAGCAGCATGCATAAATTAGCGTTAACTAAATACATAACATCATGAAATCGGGTAATTTCGTACCTAATATATGTTTATCAGTATAAAAGATATATTGTTATCTTCGGAAATGTTTGTTCTATAATATTATTAAATAAAAAAACCGTAAAACGAGACTAAAGAAAGGCATTATGAGACTCACAAGAAATATGTATGAACTTTAACTCTTCGCCATTTAATATTTGCTCAAAAACATTTTACATGGAGAATATCAATAGAAGCGGAATTTAATTAGCTTTCCATTGCTATATTTCGTTTTTTGATAAATGAATTAGAACCATACATAAATTAGCGTTAACTAACAAAAAAGGTCATGAAATCAGGTAATTTTTCCCGTTTGATGATGTTATTTATTTAGTTAACGCTAATGTATGTATGGTTCTAATTCATTTATCAGAAAACAAAATATAACAATGGAAAGCTAATTAAATTCCGCTTCTATTGGTATTCACCATGTAAAATGTTTGCGAGTAAAATATTAAATGGCGAAGAGTTTAAGTTCATGCATATTTCTTGAGAGTCTCATAATGGCATTTCTTTAGTGTTTTTTACGGTTTTTTATTTGATAATATTATAGAACAAACATTTCCAAAGATAACAGTATATCTTATACCGCCCGTACATCCTCACATGCTGAAAGCTCGGCTCCTACTGACTCGCGGAGCAGACTCAGCTCGTGACGTCACGTCCATCCCGCGCTCCCAGACTCAGGCTTTTACATAGAGAAGGCTTTGGCTGGGCGCCTGAACACGCCTGGCCCTGAACTCGTGGGTGGGGAAGGGTCTCACTGGTGCCATGGTGCTCACGCCGCCCGCATAGGTGCGCGTGAACGCCTCCCACTCTAAAGGCCGGTTCCCATCAGCCCGCTTGTACGGCCGTCTTACAACAACACCGCTCAACAATGACGTCACCATCATCACCGCTTGAGTGGTATTTGTGGTAACTGGGCACAGTTGGCAACTCCGCTCGAGCGGACACCGCCGAGCGGGAGAGATGACTTGAATTTAACTTTGTACGGCGGCCGTACAGCGGTACGGCGGTGCGGTAGACTTTGTTGTGACGTCATTGTGACGTCTTTGTTGTTGCATGGCGGCCGTACAGCGGTACGGCGGTGCGGTAGACTTTGTTGTGACGTCATTGTGACGTCTTTGTTGTTGTATGGCGGCCGTACAAGCGGGAAGGTGGGAACCGGGCTTTAGGCCCTCGCCAGCGCTTCCCTTCCGTCCTTCGGTTGGGCTTGCTTGATGTAAAGCTGTAATTCTCTATTCTGCAGCGCATCGACAAAGTGGTCCATGGTCAACTCTTCCACCATGTCCTCACAAGCAACAGGATAGGCACGGCGGACGAGCGTCTCGATGTCCTGCGCTACCTGAGGTAAAGGCTCGCCCTTAGCCCGCACTCTGCCTTTAAGGCGAGCACGGTACACGTCGGCCTGCTGGTGATGGCCAAAAACTCCTCTTCAGAGCCTCCACCACACGGCGATAATCCATGCGTTGGGCTGATGTTAGGTGCCCAAGGACTTCCAACGCCGCCCCTCGGAGACTGGCAACAAGCTGCAGTGCGCGCTCAGCCACGCCCCAACCTTGTACATCCACTACTAGCTCAAACTGAGCCAAGTATGCCTCCCACGACACTTTTCCATCAATTTCCGATGGTTTCCTCCGCCCTGTGGCTCCTACAGGCGAGTGCACGCTCCTTGGAGGAGAAATCGGAGACTTATTATAGCGGTGAAGAAAGGCCGGCGGGGCGAGTTGTACTGGCGAGATCGGTGGTGTGTATAGGGAAGCCACCGCCCCGCTCCCCGCCGTTACCATGGGAACCACGGATGAATCCGCGCGTGTGCCAGGCTCTGTTCGTGAGACCTGTGGCAAAGACGGTATACTAAAGAAAGACGGGAAATATTCCTATCCAACATAACAAATAAGTGTAGCCAGAAAGATGCCAGATAGCACCCGATTCTTGTGTTTAGAGCGCCATCTATTGAGTGGACGAAAAACTGCCTCAGTGGTTCCAGATATTGCTAGCCTTTTATTTTCTATTATTTCAGGGAAAATATTAGATATATTAAGTGAAATTGGTGTCATATATGTATAACCAGGCACACAGTACAACGTAATGTGGTGTCGTGGTCAGGGAAGCGGTAGTAGCGGTAATATTTCGGTGGAGGAGCAGGAGCATACACGTCTTGTCACCACCACGGTAGCTCAAAGAGTGGACGACTGGGCAGGGCCAGAAGCCACAAAACACTTAAAGACCTTTTTTTGGTCGTTAGTCCAACGACGGAACCCACAGCGCGGAAAATTCGTCGATTTCGTCGTTAACGTGCACACTGGCCAACGACTGTAAAGACCGGTATTAGCAGAGGTCGGAGTCCCAGACATGCTTATTATTGCTTGGTATGCTATGAAATATTTTTTTTTATAGGTGAATGTAGACATATGATTGCATTTGGATGGATATTATTCATATATATGAGTAAAGAGATGAAAACAAGCAAGGGGGACTCGTCTACGCCTGGCAGCGCGGCCTTCGGCAGCAGCAGCAGCAGCAGCATGAAGCCCGTGAGGTGGATATAAAACACCAACTTCACGAAGGGAGATAGATGTCTTTGGTAATATTTAGTAGGGGAGCGAGACCCCATGAGGAATCCTATGATCCCTGGTGCTATCACAGGCGTGGGAGCTGACTGTCTTCTTCAGGAAGGCACAGGTGAGGCGGATAACTGCGGGATTTTACTCAAAAGTTTTGAGTGGCGGCGCCGCTGGAGCCGCCAGCTCCTCGCCACTGTAGGTTTGGGCAGGATTAAAACGTCTTATTACTCGTTTTTATACAACTTAGTGATTATGGTGAGAGTTATATATACTTGTCATTATCTAAATCAATGTAGCACCGTGTGTCACCTTAAATAAGGGTGTTTTAAAGATTTTTATGGTGAGGTGACTGATGGCGAGGCAGAGTGACGGAGAGGCCTTGCCGCGGGCCTCCCCATATCACAAATATTCACTATTTAAAAACCCCACACAAAACATGCACCTTCTACCACCAAAACACTAGCAACACAGGCTCCTTACTTATACATCTTACTTTCTGATACATTAAAACCCCCTTAAAACGCAAGCTTTCCCGAATAAAACGAGAATAGTTGAGAGGGACGGGACAAGGCGGGGAGAGGCAGTCTGGCTGCCATTTTTCCCCGGAAATATGTCTCGCTGACTTGTGATTGGTCGAGAAGTTTTAAAAACTGTTTATCATTGGCTGGTGGCTGATGACGCGCTTGATGACGTCTTTACTCGCCTTAGCCAGTCAGCGCCTTCCGACACGTTAACGACCGAAAAGGGAGGCTTTGTAGCTTTCGTCGTTAGGAAACGAAGTTCGGAGAGATCGTCGTTGCTGGCTCAATACCTTTGTTGCGGGTTTCCTGCCCAGGAAGCCAGCAACAAAGGTAGTTGGGCCAGCAACGACGATCTCTCCGAACTTCGTTTCCTAACGACGAAAGCTACAAAGCCCCCTTTTCGGTCGTTAAACGTGTCGGAAGGCGCTGACTGGCTAAGGCGAGTAATGACGTCATCAAGCGCGTCATCAGCCACCAGCCAATGATAAACAGTTTTTAAAACTTCTCGACCAATCACAAGTCAGCGAGACATATTTCCGGGGAAGAATGGCATGCCAGACGCCTCTCCCCGCCTTGTCCCCGTCATCTCAAACTAATTCTCGTTTTATTCGGAATGCTTGCGTTTTTAAGGAGTTTTAATGTATCAGAAAGTAAGATGTATAAGTAAGGAGCCGGGTGTTGCTAGTGTTTTGGTGTAGAAGGTGCATGTGTGTGTGGGTTGAAATAGTAAATATTTGTGATATGGGGAGGCCCGCGGCAAGGCCTCTCCGTCACTCTGCCTCGCCATCAGTCACCTCATCAAAAACATCTTTAAATCACCCTTATTTAAGGTGACACACGGTGCACATTGATTTAGATAATGACAAGTATATATAACATCTCACCATAATCACTAAGTTGTATAATAACGAGAATTAAGACGTTTAATCCTCCCAAACCTACAGTGGCGGAGCTGGCGGCTCCAGCGGCGCCGCCACTCAAAACTTTTGAGTAAAAACCCGGTTATCCGCCTCACCTGTGCCTTCCTGAAGAAGACAGTCAGCTCCCACGCCTGTGATAAAAGCACCAGGGATCATAGGATTCCTCAAGGGGTTCTCGCTCCCCCACTAAATATTACCAAAAAACATCTATCTCCCTTCGTGAAGTTGGTGTTGATATCCACCTCACGGGCTTCATGCTGCTGCTGCTGCTGTGCCGAGGCCGCGCTGCCCGACGTAGATGAGTCCCTTGCTTGTATTTCATCTCTTTATCATAATATGAAAAATATCCATCCCAAAAGCAATCATATGGTCTACATTCACCTATAAAAAAGATATTTCATAGCATACCAAGCAATAATGAGCATGTCTGGAGACTTCCGACCTCTGCTAATACCGGTCTTGAGCAGTCGTTGGCCAGTGTGCACGTTAACGACGAAATCGACGAATTTTCCGCGCTGTGGGTTCCGTCGTTGGACCAACGACCAAAAAAAGGTCTTTAAGTGTTTTGTGGCTTCTGGCCCTGGACGTCCGAGTTGATTCAAAGATGTAAAATTGTAAACAGCCACGCGAGATGATGATTGCACAAGAGGTACTGACTACTGATTTTTCAACGGCACCACCTAAAGTGTTTAATTACGGAATTTATTTAATTTCTGCCCACAATATAGTTCCTTGGTGTCTATTTTAACATATCTGAAAAAGATCCACTGATTTTGTTGTTCCTATTTGTTTTACGTAAATTAAGAAATTCCAAATGACTGTTTTGGTTTCCTTTACATGGTGTTGTAACATCAACGACTTCATCCGTATATGTTGATTTCAAGGCAATGCAGTAAACCATGTTCCTTAATCTATATATCTGCATTGTACAATTCACACTTCGTGTCTTTAGAATAGCATAGCTCAATTAGAGAGAACTGCAACTCCGAAATGCCAGTGGTCGCTGGTAGTTTTAACTCACAATTTGGTGAAAAGTTGGTCAACTTGAAAGAAAAATATGGGCTTATTCCACTGCACTTAAAACACACAAGTATAATATTAAGAACGATTTTCTTCTATAATGTATATTGTATTAGAAGCCTGATTCTGTAAAACATTGTATATAACCCAAAAAAACCAAGTAGGTTAGAGTTGGGGGGGGGAGGCGAGGTAAATGCTACTCTATGATATTAATAGTCAATAACGAATGTTTAGAAGTTATCTATACCTAGGCAGTCATATTTTTCCCGTTATTATTGTGTATCAATCAGATAGAAAGCCTAGAAGTGCAATGAGTCGACGCGTGAAGTGGCAATGTTTTGATTCAATTCCCCGCCACAATCTCCCCGCCCACCACTCCCGCCCCGGCACGTCGCCTCCACAATTATAACCTACATTGTCGCAGCAACAAGCCGATTTCGGCATTCTTTATTCTTCGTTTTTCCAAAAGGGATTGCTTATTGGTATTTTGACAGCGTTTGCCAGACGCAGCAGTACTGTCTTAGAAAACAGTGTGAACATCGCCCAAATTTTACATGCCACAATATAAAATGTAAAAAATCTATTAAGCTTTGCTACTCGAGGCGAGTAAATTGCATTAAATTGCTATTTTAGAACGTTCCATCGTAATGCATGTCATCCATATAATTAGTAGAACAACAGAAGAACTTAATTTTTTGGTATTCAGATGCGGTGCATCAATATTTATCGCGAAATTAATTTTTGAAAAATATTAGTCGCGGAGCCAAAACACAGTAGACCAACCTTTGAGTTAAAACTGCCAGCGACCACTGGCATTTCTCGAGTTGCAGTTCTCTCTAATTGACGCTAACGCCCTCATCTAGTGGACGAAAGAACTAAGGAGTAACCAGTTAGCCTTTACTACACCTTATTTTGAAGCTTTCCAGTCTTTCTTTAGTATACCGTCTTTGCCTGTGGCTTCACTTCACTAGGCTCCTCCTCCTTCACGCACAACACTCCAGTGGCTCCAGGGATGGCGACGGCCTGCTCTACCACGGCACGGTGTAATTCGACCATTCTTACGTGGCACGCCGCGATATCAGATTTTAATTCGTCTCTTATTGCATGCAGCGCATGCTTCGTCAGTGTACTGCCTCGCGTTTGTTTGTACCTCGTTTAAACCTCTACCCAGTGTCTCCCTCATTTGCCTTACATTTTCACTTTGGTTATCATCTATATTATTTCTATCATCACTCTCTCAGTTTCACTTATATTTTGACTCATCATTTCTCTCATTTTCTCAGTTTCACTACTATTTTGACTCATCTGGCTCATCAGTTCTCTCATCATGACCATGATACTGTTCGTGTCCACTCTCTCGCTATCCGCCATCTCACTCTCCCACCTGTTTTCTCCCGCCATTTCAGGTTCTGCTGTGTCACGCTCGCACACAGAGACCGGTGTCGTGTGGGCAAGTGTCTGTTTATGAGGGAATGTCTGTTTACTAACAATGGCAAAGAAAACGGGTGTTGAGGGGAGTAACTATTAATTTTGACAGGATTTTCTTGAAAATAACCTCATTGTGATTCCCACACAAAGTTACTATAATTGAAGTAAACCTAAACCTAACCTAACTTAACCTAACTTAACTTAACGTTTTTCTAACCTTGCCTAACCTAGCGGTCTGCCGAAAAGGGAGAGTTACTCTAATTAAAGTAAACCTAAACCTGACCTAACTTAACTTAACCTAACTTAACGTTTTTCTAACCTTACCTAACCTAGCGGTCTACCGAAAAGGGAGAGCGCGTGGAAAATATGCCGCCTGGACATGCCTTTGTTGATCAAGTCAAAATTAGTAATTACTCCCCTCAACTCCCGTTTTCTTTGCCTTTGTTTAGTAAACAGACATTCCCTCATAAACAGACACTTGCCCACACGACACCGGGTCAGCGCCCACACTTTCCTCCGTTAGAAGTGCACCACTTTCTTCCTCAGTGACGTCACAAGGCACCGCCTCGTTTTCTCCTTCCTCTTTGTCCGCCATCTTGACCGTGTGGTAAGCAGCTATACTGGCCACAGATTTTTTCTACAATCAATCTCACATCTGACACCAATGTTGCGCAGATCTCTCACAGTCACCTTCCTTATCTCCTGACGAAGATCCGGTAGAAGAAAACTGAAACGAGTATAGTTTGCTCACCGCTGAAGACCCAGTTATCACTCGACACAAAGGCGAAGGAAACTCTGTCTTTGGTTCTTGATTTACTGACAAAACGACAAGCAAAAGCACAGCAAGGCACATGTATGTCCATATGTCGTAAGCCCCCGATCGCTTCTAGATCGTCGCAAAGCTAGCTATACGTACAAAAATCACAAAACACAATTCCCCGCCCAGGTGCACTTGCGTCTGGACCCTCACGCCTCCTAACCAAAAGCGCGTTTTCGCGGCCGCTCTGGCCCGGTCTGGACTGGGCTAGTCCCGGGCGGCCACTGTTTTTGCGAGGCAGTCTGGAACGGTTTAGCCCAGTCCAGTCCGGTGCAGCCCAGATAGCAGGACCATCTTGGACCAGTGTGGGGAGAACTGGCGCATGCGCACTACAGTCAGCGGGGATGACGACCAGGAGCTTCTCGTGCTGCTGATAAGACATGAAACACCATGATGGCCGACCATAAGACTAAAGTAATTTCACGAAAAATTACAATATTCGCAATTTGCTGAAACATCTTGGGAAATTAATGTACCGTCAACAACACTATATTGCATTTCTGCCCGGAGGGACCGCCCACTCGATCCCCCAGCCAATAGGAACGAGGAATGGGACGATGCCAGTCTCGATGTATTTTCGCGACCATCAGTCCACCCTGACCCGGTCCGGACTGGACTGAACCAGGGCGGTGAACGTCACGAAAATGCGCTACAACTCCCATCCAGCCGGGCGGAGCGGCGCCAAGCTCTCGTCCTCCCTCAGCCCACCCTCTCACATTTCTACCAAGGACATTCCTACCCCGTTGTCCCCTTACCCCTCACCACGCGCCACGCTGCCAGACGCGCCTACAGACACTCTCTCTCACTCCTCGACAAACATACAGACGGACACACGCCTCACGCCCACGCCTCGACAAACCATACCCAGACACGCACAGCGTAACAATACTATAGGAGTAGCCGTGTGTCTGTCTGTCTGTCTGTCTGTCTGTCTGTTTTGGGTAGCCGAAACTGTAAATTCAACTTTGATGAGAGTAGACTCGAAAAATCGCAAATAGATCGTAGGTGGTAATCGGCTTGGTCCCATGTCGATTGAATAATTTTGAAGGGGGGTTTTGGGATAAAAACACTTTAGGATTATTAGATTACAGGAAAAACTCTACAGTAACGTCTTGCCGCATTCCACAAACTCAGTAGACTCGTGGACGTTTGTGTGCGTGTGTGAGTGTGTGTGTGTTGGAATCACACGAAACACAAAGGGTTGGAATCACACGGAACATGGTCTACCCCCGAGGCACTTTGACCAGTGACCAACCACAGCAACAACACGATTGGAGTTTGCAACCACATGCTGTCTTATATATACTCCTACTACAAACATTAATACATGGGTCCAAAGGGCCTACAAGCACTTGTATTTTTCTATTCTTTACTATATATTACAATGCAACAATATAATATATCACACTAAATCAGGTTTATCAAAAGCACACATGGTTTGTTCATATTACAACATGGCAACATCGCTCCCAGCACGACTAGTGGATGTCAGAGCTATATTTCATCATTCACCACATTTTTTGTACACAGATCACTTCTCTAGGATATCTATATCCAGAGGTGGGCATTCCGCAATTTTAGTCCGCAATTCCGCAATTCCGTAATTTGCGGAATGGTAATTCGGTTGCGGAATTGCGCAATTACAGATGCCTGAAAAAATAGCGGAATTGCGAATTGCGGACCGCCAAAATTTTATAGCGCAATCGCAATAACTTGCGGAATGGGTAATTCGGTTGCGGAATTGCGCAATTACGGGTGCCTGAAAAAATGCGGAATTGCGGGTTGCGGATCGCCAAAATTTTGAAACGCAATCGCAATAATTGTGACGATCACCACCTTCAAAATGGCAAGTGCCCGCGTGAACATAAGTTCCCACCAAATATGGTGGAAACGTCACTGCCAACTGCCAATGAGCCGTGTTTTTGTCGTCCAAGCACCGTCTTGGATTACGAAGACCACTCCAATAACACTTGCTGAAATGTGTGTTACACTGCTTTGTGATATTGTTTGCAATGTTTTTGGACTGATTATTATTTCGGCCCCTACCAAACTTGTGTTTTTGTCGCAGAAACCAATCAGTTTTCAATTGCGAGAAAAAACGGTCTTCGTACCAAGACCAAGCAAGCATCGTCCAAGCATCGCTAGCTAGTATTGTAGCTAGTGTAGCACAGTCACTCACTCAGTCAGTGCGTTCTGGGACTTGGGATTGAGAGCGTGTACGCTCACTACGCTGGCCGTGTGTGTGATTACTGATTTATCCTATATATACTGTTGTTGTGTTAGTGAAGTACTAAGATTGCACAAATTAGACAATAGATACTGGTTACTGGCAGTGGTTAGTGGTTAGTAACCACTAGCCAGTGTCTATTGTGGTTAATAAACGGGTTTATTAACTTATATATAGGATAACAATAGGCTTAATAAACGGCGTTTAGTAAAATAAACGGCTATTTTTGCCTCTCTCTAATTTGTAATTTCAGTCATTTCAAATTTGTCTTATATTTTGCAGATTGTGCTCATATAATTAGTGTTTAGTAAACGCTAATTATATGAGCACAATCTGCAAAATATAAGACAAATTTGAAATTACTGAAATTACAAATTAGATAGAAGCAAAAATAGCCGTTTATTTACCAAACGCCGTTTATTAAGTGTATTTTTGCTTCTGAAAATTAGCACATTTAACCAGAATGGACAAGTTTTTGTCGCCATCTCCGTCGCCTAGGAGTAGGAGTAGGAGTGTGGATACACTGGATACTGATAGTGTTAGAAGTGGGGATTGTGTCAGAAGTGACTTGGAGGCTCAGGATGATCTCCCCAGCACTCAGCTCCTCAGCCAGAGGCACTGAGCGTGAGAGCAGGCAGGGCCAGGAAACAGGTGGAGAGAAGCTTCAGCTAACTTGAGTCACTTGGAACAAGTAAGTTATTCCTTATCTACTGAGTATTTAGTAAATTTAATTTGGTCAATTTATAGTTTCACCCAACCAACGATTTTCTGATGCGCCTTATTATATACATAAGGCGCATCAGAAAATCGTTGGTTGGGTGAAACTATAAATTATCCTTTAATTTATTAGTTAAAAGTTAAAACATAGAAAAATTGTTATTAAGGCTGTATAAAAGGCGATATATATCCAATATATATTTGATTATTTGTGAACACAGTCATCACAGAGAGCGGCCTGCGCGGCGATTTATTTAGTTAACGCTCATTTTGCAAGGTACTACTGCATTTATCAGAAAACGAAATATATCAATGGAAACCTAATACAATTCTGCTTCTATTGATATCTTCCATGTAATATGTTGTCCCACAAAGTTTTACATGACGATGCGTTTAAGTGAATTTTAAGTTCATGCATATTTCTTCAGTCTCATAATGGCCTTTATTTAATGTGTTTTACTGTGTTTTATGTGATAATCTTATAGAACAAACATTTCCGAAGATAACAGTATATCCTTTATACATGTATAACATGATATACTGCGGGGTCATGTCTTGATAACTTCCCCGGGTCTTGGGTGAACGAAGAGGCCCTGGCGCTAAGATGGCGCCCAGTAGCGTTTAACATAGGGCCTATGAATGGCGTTACCCTCTTTCATATAGAAACCCTAGTCACCTAGTGTATACTAGCCAGTAGACTGTGAAGTGTAGAAGTAAAGAAAAACACTAAAAGAGACAAAGACTTAATTGTGAATGACAAGTAACAAGTATATAGACAGAAACAACAGGAATACAGAAGTATTAAAAATAAACACTAATAAAAAGTCTTGAGACATTTTTTGTTTTAATTGTAGGTGTTTAAGAGTCTATAGACATTTTTTGTTTTAACTGTAGGTGTCAAAATGAGTTTGCGGAATTGCGGAATTGCGGAATTGCGATTGCGAAAAGGCCTATCCGAAAAAAATTGCGGAATTGCGATTGCGGACTGGTGCAGGTCGGAATTGCGGAATTGCGATTGCAAAAAGGCCTATCCGAAAAAAATTGCGGAATTGCGATTGCGGACTGGTGCAGGTCGGAATTGCGGAATTGCGATTGCGGAATTGGAAAACAAATTGCGATGCCCACCTCTGTCTATATCTATGAAGCATGCTTATTTATAAACAAAATCACTTGTTTTCGTGTATAAAGCACTCCATTCGCAAAATAGTAACACTAATATTACAGAATATTTGATGTGTAATTTGTTTCCTTACGCTTAAGGTATTTCTAAGCGTCTTATCTTCCACACTATGTACACAAACATTACCCCTGCTTCTCAGTACTTTGCCAGGGTAAGAACTCTGCCAGTGTGTTCTTCCCCTGGCTCGGAGGTTACTGACTGACTTGGAGTCGGGGGTTACTGGCTCACTGAGGGACGGTGAAGGGGCTGGGGGGTACCATGGTAGGCGTCCCATCTGTCAAAGTGGCACGCAACTGTAGGACAAGGTGCCGGACACTCCCAGGAACATAATTACTACCGTGAGCAGAATTTCCAAATCCGTATGTGGCGGGAAATTAAAGAACGTACTTGAATGTTGTTGACCACAGATAAGCCCCTCTGTGATGACGTACTAGTGCGCCGTTGACCACTTACGGGTTAATGTCCGGGGTGGGGAATCGATCCCGCACCATCACCAGATTTTTCACTCAAATTAAACCACGGGCGCGTTAGACCACTGACCCAATAGGGATATCCATCTTGGCTAAGTGGTTCTGGTGATTTTATTCATTACACACACTGGGACGTATCCTATACCAACACAGTCAGAAAAGTGTGCAGATTCAGAAAGTGTGCTTAGAAATTTTATGTTAGCATAAGTAACCGAGCGATGAGGAATGAAGCCAAATAAGTGGGAGAAAATGTTTATGCACTGTTTTACTTTACCCTTGTTTTCGTATACTTGTACTTACATTACAGTTATAAACTTATACTAATGCGATGCACAATTTCCTCAGAAAGACGATCGGGGTCTCAGTTTTTCTTAATATCAAATGGTATTGTCAGGAAATTGGGTAAGAGTGAGGTGTGTGAAGTTGTTGATTTTAGATCAAGTCAGCCCAGTAAAGAGTCACCGGTCCGCATATTCCCGTTCTCTATGCGAATATGTGGTTTCCGAGTGAAGACGCTTGGCTGTAGCTCCAAAACTAACCATAGGATTTTCTCGAAAATACCCTCATTGTGATTCCCACTCAAAGTTACTCACATTGGAATAGTATACCTAACCTAACCATTCCGTAATCTAACGTAACCTAACCTGACATGTTCAAGAGTAAACGCCAAATACTCTTCCAGAAAACAAGAATATGCCACCGGTCCATCTCCGGCGACCACAGAGTTATATTCTACCTAGAGTGCGCGATGAAGACCATAATACATAAGTACACAATACACCATGAGTATTATGAGCATTAGGACAAGGTGATGGTATTATAGCTATGTGCTGTAGACCCTGGACGCACACTCTAGTCTTTAACTCCAGCTGCTCTGCTGTAAACCATGTTCGAATGCATATGAAGCAATATATAAAGCTGTGACGATTATATTATCCTTAATTACACGCCGCAACCTCCCTTATTTGATTCAAAATTTTATGATAAGATATTAAAACAAGAAAGTGATTGATTTTGACGAAAGTACACTGTTGTCATTATTTTATTGTAGCAGAAAGCATCGCCACATCAGCCGAACGCGGACAGTGCCGGACAGTACTTCACTTGCTCAGCTAGAGTTTCTCTTGCCGGTCGGGCGAGGAACTTCTCAGAATGATTGAACAGCAAGCAAAATATGAGCAAGTGAAAATGTTTCTCTTGCAAGCGAAAACTCGCTTGCTCCTCCGCAGAAAAGGCCTTAATTAAGCGGCTTGCGGCGGTGTTCGATGAGCAATCTTATCCAAAAAAATAACAAAGCGGCTTGTTGGGAAAGTTGTAAGAACCGATACTGTGACGATGACCCGCTACACCTATACACAACTAATAAATATCCTTGGTGCTATGACTATATTTCTGGTTCAACAAGAGAAGAAGGACTTGTGTGGTGGTGTGGCAGGTGGCAGGTGGCAGGTGGCAGGTGTGGACTTACCAGTCCACACCTGCTACTGCAGGTGTGGACTGCTAAATGTGGAAATACTTATCGCAGGTGTGGAAATATTATTCCACACCTGCAGTAGCAGGTGTGGAATAATATTTTGTTTGTAAAATATATTTTCAGGGATCGTATAATTCCAGGTATAAATATAGTATGTTAATAACTTCCTGGAAGCAAAACAAAAACCAACACTTACATAGTGACCAGAAACCCTTTGATAGGAAGTTTCGTAAGGGCAAACGACAGTCACATTATTTTTGCTCATAAAAATTATTGATACCCATGAAATGGATTCAATGTTTCAGCTGGACTACCTTTAAAAATGTCAAATTCACATATGCCACCATAAATATGAAGGAAGGCAAATAGTGAAGCGGTAAATAGATCCCCTAGTCGGCCAGATGCATAGAGATAGATCGTCAGCCACTAAAAACTAGAGATGATAGTAAGTCCTGTGTTGTAAAAGTCACCTTCTGATTAATAATAAAGTCTGATTAATAGAAAAATTGAAAAGATTCCACCCGATAAGCCTCAAAAATCTCTGATGACTTAAAGGTGACATGCACTACAATAACATCCATGGTAAGCGTTACTTACAAGACCGGATAGTAGTGCTGAATAGCATCCTGTCTTAACAAGGGTTGCTAATTTAATTCATCTTGACCATTGTCCAGTGTATGTAAGAAATCCTCCTCCGTAAAAAAAAAACCAACTCGCGGTTACTCTCCCACTAGCTGCATCTACCATGTTTGGCTAATCGCCGCAATATTGGAAACGACCACAGTGAATGAGGATTCAAAAACTAGGAAAGCTTATAGGTCAAATGGGTTTGAATGTTCAAAGAATTAAAAATCACTTGAGAGCATCTAAACGCACAGTCACACTGTTCAGCACTCTATTAAGCCGATTGGCCTGTTAATAGGTTAGCTTCATGAAGGTCAGTCGATCCTTCTGAAGATCTATAATGATAAAACATGCAATACATGCATTTCATATAGCATGATGTGAAAGAAAATTAGTTAGACTCGGGGTCGTAAATTATAGCCGTGCTTGACGTTAGTGGTGATTGGGTTAGTAGAAGTGCGTGGAGGTAGGTAAGCACATTCAGCAAGAGCCGGGTCCCGTCGGGCTTTCGTCTTCTTTAACCTGTCATTATGAATTATTTGGACAGTTTGAAGAAGTGGACCCAATACCTTAAACTTATTGCCATGCTTCTCACCAACAACAATGCGCGGGCCCAAGAATTTCGGCACCAACTTGGAATTCCTACTTGGACTCTGAACCATTACGGTATCGCCTTTTCTTATTGTAATAGGAACCGCACGCTTATGTTGTTGTGCCATCATCTCGGCACGAGAAGCTTGTAGCCTTTCCTTGACCTTTTTGTGTATATTAGTAAAGACATGCAAATGCTGATCCAGATAGCTATCTATATTATACACAGGTTTATTGGGCTTGGCCAATAGGTCATATGGCATCCGTTTATCCGCACCATAAAGTATGTAGTGAGGAGACTTGCCCGTGGACTCGCAAACTGAACTATTAATGCAAGCCGACACGTAGGGAAACCAATCTTCCCAATTGTCGTGCAAACTGTTTACAACAGGTCTCAACGCGTCAAGGATCTTCCTGTTAACGCGCTCCGCCAGCCCATTAGAGCTTGGATGGTATCCGACCGTGAAAGTCTGCTTAATATTGTACAATGTACAAATCTCCGTAAGCAATGCATTACGGAACTTTGCGCCATTATCACTGAGCAATACTC
Organism: Chionoecetes opilio; assembly: GCA_016584305.1. Lineage (NCBI taxonomy): Eukaryota > Metazoa > Arthropoda > Malacostraca > Decapoda > Majidae > Chionoecetes > Chionoecetes opilio. The sequence goes on along the minus strand of JACEEZ010006097.1, from coordinate 48,903 downwards.
TTGGTGTAGAATAAGGGCAGAAAAGATGAGTTATTAATGCATGGGCTACAGTCGCAGCCGTTTTATTCTTCACGCGTGCAAGGACTACAAACCTTGAAAAGTGATCTACACCCACCAGAAGATATTGTGAGCCGTGATGAGTCTTAGGTAACTGTAGAAGATCTATAGCAACTACGTCCCATGGTTGCTCAGGTGGTGGGTATTCTAATATAGGAGCGGGTCCTGGAGTCGCCCCTTTGTTTTGGGCACAAGATACACACCTGGCAACATATTCTTCAATGTCCACACGCATCGTGGGCCAAAAATATACACGCCTCGCGGCTGCTAGGGTACGATTACGTCCCGGATGTCCATCCATGGGCACATCGTGCACAATTTTGATTACCGTCGGAACGAAAACGTCAGGAATAACATATTGTTCCACTGGGTCTCTTTTCTGTGGCCAATGTCGGCACAGTACCTTGTCAATCAACAGGAAAAATTGTGAGTAATTCACTGATATGCTGGTAAGGAGGTCTCATCGCCAGATTCTAAGGCATAGATAACCTTCCCCCAAATTTCATGTTTACGTTGTTCGACGCCCAATTCATAGAGTGAAAAATTCGGCACGGGATTTTCCCCTGTGACCGCACCCACCACCGGAACGTTTCGCGATAACGCGTTCGCTACCACATTTGCACGTCCGGGCAAATATTTGAAGGTTGGGTTAAACTCTTGAATCGTCAGATACCCTCGTGCAAGCCTATCGGATAAATTCTTACCCTTAAATAACTCAGTAACGGCTGCATGGTCGGTATAGACAGTTATTGGATAACCAAAAATAACGTCTTTAAATTGTTTGAGATCCCAAATTACTCCGAGGGTCTCTTGATGTGTAACGGAATAATCTACTTCCGCCGGGAGAAGAACTCTGCTCGCATACGCGATTACACGGTTCTTCCCTCTTTCATTTTTTTGCATTAGTACTATCCCAAGTCCCTTAGCCGAAGCGTCTGTACATAGCTGAAATGGAGCTGAAAAATTTGTGAATGCCAAGACAGGAGCGTTCACGAGTGCAAGTTTTAAAACTTCGAAACATTGCTCCTGAGGAGCATCCCAGTGAAATGAGACATCTTTTCTTAACAGCTGGTTTAGAGGAGATGCCATTCTGGTGAAATCTTTGATAAAGGGGCGGTAAAAGCCCGCTAGTCCCAAAAAGTATCTAACATTCTCAACACTCTGGAGTTGAGGAAAGTTTTTGACGGCCAATACTTTATCGTCCATGGTGTGGAGTCCCTCCCGGTCGACAGTATGGCCCAAGAAGCTAATCTTAGCTATCAAAAATTCACACTTGGTGAACTTGGCTTTGAGATCAGCTGACAACAGTCGATGCAAAACTGACTCTAAAGTTTTTAAGTGAGACTCATGGTCTCTGCTAGCAATTATAATATCATCCAGGTATGCGAACACGGAGTTACCTATCATACCGGCAAAAATTGTATTTATCATTCTCTGAAAAGTAAGCGGCGCGGATTTCAAGCCAAACGGCATCCGAAGCCATTCGTAGTGACCTCCCGGCGTACTGAACGCCGTAACCTCTTTGGAGGATTCTGCCATGGGTACCTGCCAGTACCCCGACAGAAGGTCCTAACTAGTGAAAATCGTATTACCCGGACCTAACGACATGAGCAGATCTTTTAGGACTGGTAACGGATACCTGTCATTATCTGAGACCTGATTCACTCGCCGGAAGTCAATAACTGGGCGAAAAGTTCCATCCTTCTTCGGGACAAGGAACAAAGGACTGTTCCAGGGTGAGCACGAGTGTTGAATAACTCCTTGCTCCAACATTTCCTCTACATGTGTTTCTACCACAGCCCGTTGGCTATGAGGTAGCCTGGAAGCAGGAATGTAGACAGGTTTGGTCCCTGGACTGAGTTTAATGTGATGCTCCGCTGTATCGGTAGCACCAAGAACCTCACCGGGGAGTGTTATGTCATCTCGGTACTGACCCAAGAGTTCCAAGAGCGAGTGCTTTAACTCCGGGTAGTCCACGACGTTGACAAGCGAACTGAGGGTTGGTACCAGACCCTGCTCGATGTCAACGGCGGACTTCTGCACCGTAGCAACACAAGCAGTAGGTAACTCCATTGGTTCAGGTACCACCTTTCGATCATACACCAACCCTGTCCCAAGGAAAACTCCATGTTTAACTCGCACTGGTCCACCTGTGGTGTTAACAACCAATGCTGATGTGACATGTCCTGCGCTGACAGTGCTAAGTGTCGCCTCTACGGCCAATCGTTTTACTTTACTTGGGCCATCGAGACATACTTCACTGTCTATAGGTGCATCAGGAACCGCCACTGGAACACGCATCGCCATACGATCGGGGATTTCGTGGTCACCGACAATCGTGGCCTTCACAAATTTCCAGCCCGCTGTAAGATTCACGCGAGCGTTAGAGACATGAATTGAGGGAACTACACCAGTCGGTGGCCCTCGCTTATCGCCTCTCTTCCCTCTGAGTGATCTGAGATATAGGGGAGTCAGAGACATAAGAGAATCCATCGCCTTTAACTGCTTCCCTTCAAATGTTATTGAATTTAAGTTGGGATCTATCCCAATTCGATTAGACTTCATCGTAGCTAAACCCAACAGCCCGTCTACAGGGAGCTGAAAGTTGGATGCTACATAGAACTCCATGCGAACCGGAGGAACCCCTTTGTTCAGAGTAATAGGTAAGATCACTGTTACCTTTATTTTTAAAGATGAACCTGTGACCCCCTTCACATTCAAATCACTCTGGCGTAACGGCCACCGGCCACCACGTGCACTCCTCTTTAGAGCCTGATACGACTCTTCAGAGAGTACATTTACAGTAGCTCCAGTGTCCACAGCCAGGGAAAGGTTTTGATGGCTTACCTTCGTGGGTATTGCCATGATGTTTGTTTGTTGGCAGGTAGCCACAATATTGTGGTAAATCGACAAATCCGCCGTGCCTGCGCGAGGAAAATGTCTCTCGCGGTTGTGTTGAGTTAACCTGGATGGTGCGTCGAGGCTCGCATGTCTTCCCCCGACGACTTATCTCTCCCAGCAGCCCACCTCTGCTCATAGTTTTCGCGAGCATCTTTAATCTGGTAGCATCGGTCGGTAGCGTGATTACCCGTACCGTGAATCGCGCAGTAGTAGGACTCCCTACTTATTCTGTGCTTTTGCTGCTGTCCCCTCCCCCGGAAGGAAAAGGAAGATTTAATCCTGGTTGAGGGAATCCCCTCGGAGCCGTGGGTGGCGTTTGTAGTTTGATTATCACCCACTGGCGATGCCTTCCGCATTTCTGATTGCTTGCGGAGGCATTTCTTTACCGTATGTCCCACCTTATTGCAGTAGGAACAAATGATTGCCTCTTTCGCAGCTGCCACTGCATAAGAAGGCTGGGAGATGTTATTTTCCGGTGTTGGATTAGGAGTATTTACTCCAGCAACTGTGGCTGTGAAAGCCGTAGAGTGTTCTGACTCCATAAGCTTGCCGTCTAAGGCTGTTATGAAATCCACTAACTCGTCCTTAGGATGGAAGGGCAAAGAAAGAGCTGCATGACGCACCTTCCCCTGGACATGTAGCATATAGAACAACAGTTCCATAAATTTGGACATATTATCCATACTAATTTATGTTCCATTACACCAATGTGCCTCCGTTAGAATTTTTATGCACCCCTCTGTTAACGTATTGGCCACGATAGATCCATCCCATACAGCTTGCGACGGCAAATTTGTTATTATTGAGTCAGTCACATGACTTACCTGTTTCACTACGGTGGTTGCTGCTCCACCACTGAAAACTCTCAGGAAATTCTCCCTGAATTTGTCGTAATCTTGCCCAATCTTCCGGGCAGAAAGTGCTGTGCTCTGCATTAATTGTTGAGCTCTCGAACCAGGTTGCAGTCTAAATCGAATGAAAGCAATTTTATCTGCTGGCCTGCATACGTCTGAGTTACTCATTACATCCTCACATAGTGATAAATTGATAAGCGCTATAAACTTCCTCATCTCCACTAAATGGTCGCACGGATGCCTCTGTGGGTAACACCTTAAATGCAGAAGGAAATACAGCCCCAGGATTGGCTGGCCCAGCCTGTGTGGGATTCGTCATTGTAGTAGTTGTTGCAGCTGTTAGAGGAGTAAAGTTAGTGGTATTAGTAGTCAGTGGCGGCTCGTGATAAAATAAAAGGGGGGACAGCAAGCTTCACACAACAGTAAGATACATCAATTTTACCTATCTCAGGTATGAGTTGTAGTTGATGTTCACGGATTTCAGGGCATGGTAGTAGTGGTGGTGGTAGAAGGGATGGTGGGGGTGGTAGTGTTGGCAGTAGAGGGGATGGCTGAGGTGGTGATGGTAGAATTACAGTATTACTTGAAAATAAAGTCAGTACCGCTTGATTTGCCGCCGCCGCCCGCCGTCACTATGCACACCGTTTACACGCACTGGCTGGGGACGAGACTAAAAGCAGGGGGATGAGACAAAAAAGCTGCACGGCTGCAGCTCTTTGCGTTCATAAGTGGCGCGGCGGCAGCAGACATGAATCGTACAGCAAATATGTAAATAACTTACATTTAAATCTGGTTTTAATGAAAATTCACTTAGTAACGTATTGAAAATAACATATAATAACTTTTTATTATGATATATTTGTTAGCAGTATATCAATTCTGCTGTGTCTCTAAAGACATCATACACCTGGCAGTGAGTGTCTGGGGGTGCTGCAGCTCCACAGCCCTATGCCACGAGCCGCCACTGGTAGTAGTACTAGTAGCAGTAGTAGTAGTAGCAGTAGCAGTAGTAGTAGTAGTAGTAGTAGTAGTAGTAGTATCATGCATTGTGGCCCATTTGTGGGATACTGCTTACCGCTCCTCAGCGTAAGTTTATTTAAGTCTGGGGTTAAATCATCTACGTTTTCTTCTAACTCTTCCTTACCTTTTGGCATTAAATTATATGAGACAATAACTTAGTTAAAATTAATTAATTATATACGCAAAACGTCTCCATTAGTGGTAAAAAGACAATTTTATTAGAGAAATAATAGTTACGGGGATCCCCCGCGAGAAATAACAAGTTACTGGCGTCCCCGCTAAGAAGTACCGTTTTCTCTTCCTACAAAGAAATTCTCATTTCACAGAAAGAAAACGTAGTAAGGGTAACTATTATACACTGATAAGATTTCCTATCACGAGATGAATCTAAAATAATTCCTCATGTCTGTGTAATTAAATAATTAAGCGCAATTGTAGTGTTAAGCTAAATGCTTGTAGCTACTTAACTTAATTGTTGATTGTAGACTGCTCTCGCGATGACCTTGGCTGGTAGGCAGTGGCGTCACCATGAAAAAAAATTTTGGGGGGCTTTAGCCCCGGGGTGGTGATGGGCGAGCGCAGCGAGCCTATCCAGCTGGGGGGTCGGTGGGTAATTTTGAAAATTAATCAGTTCCAGGGTAATTTTGAGGCCCAAAAAAGAGAAGAATGTGGAATTAAGCTTTAATTACATGACACATAAATTAATAGAGTTATACCATATTAACTAAATTTGATAATTTGAAGAAAATTTTTATTCTGTTTATACAAAATAATAAAATTGCCATTTTTCTCTCTCCACTAACAACCACAAAGGAATTGCACAATGTATGTTTTTGGTTTGTTTCTCAGTAAGGTTTTATCTTGATAATGAAAAAAATATAAATATAAACTTACAATATATTCAAGGTATTTCCTTATTGCACAAAACAGGTACATGGGATACTGTAGTTAAACAGAAGAAAGTACATAATCATGATAAAGTAACTAAAAGCCGATTTAACCTGCCTCCCACTGCCTTACCCTGGCACCCACTGCCTTAACCTGCCTACCACTGTGTTAACCTGCCTCCCACTGCCTTACCCTGGCACCCACTGCCTTAACCTGCATACCACTGTATTAACCTGCCTCCCGTCCTGTGTTACCCTGCCTCCCACTGCCTTACCCTGGCTCCCACTGCCTTAACCTGCCTCCCATCCTGTGTTAAACCTGCCTCCGTCCTGTGTTACCCTGCCACCCACTGCCTTACCCTGGCTCCCACTGCCTTAACCTGCCTCCCATCCTGTGTTACCTGCCTCCCGTCCTGTGTTACCCTGCCACCCACTGCCTTACCCTGGCTCCCACTGCTTAACCTGCCTCCCGTCCTGTGTTAACCTGCCTCCCGTCCTGTGTTACCCTGCACCCACTGCCTTAACCTGCCTCCCGTCCTGTGTTACCCTGCCTCCCACTGCCTTACCCTGGCTCCCACTGCCTTTACCTGCCTACCACTGTGTTAACAAGCCTCCCGTCCTGTGTTGCCCTGCCTCCCACTGCCTTTACCTGCCTACCACTGTGTTAACAAGCCTCCCGTCCTGCGTTACCCTGCCACCCACTGCCTTACCCTGGCTCCACTGCCTTTACCTGCCTCCCATCCTGTGTTAACCTGCCTCCCGTCCTGTGTTACCCTGCCACCCACTGCCTTACCTGGTTCCCACTGCCTTAACCTGCCTCCGTCCTGTGTTAACCTGCTCCGTCCTGTGTTACCCTGCCACCCACTGCCTTAACCTGCCTCCCACTGTGTTAACCTGCCTCCCGTCCTGTGTTACCCTGCCTCCCACTGCCTTACCCTGGCTCCCACTGCCTTTACCTGCCTACCACTGTGTTAACATGCCTCCCGTCCCGTAGAATATACTTAGTAATTTCAAGGTTTGTTAGCAAACATATTTCAACATTTAAATGAAACATCAAACCAAATTTTCTATAAAAGTGATTTTATAAGTACAATCTCCGTTCTATCCTCTGGCTCAAAACCCTCTGCCGGTCTATGCTCGAGGCCGGCGGCTCACCGCCGCTGGCCTCTGTCATGCAGGTGTCAAGTACTCGTTTTCTATGAGACATATTTCAACATTTAAATGAAACATCAAACCAAATTTTCTATAAAAGTGTGAAAAATAAGGTTTTGCTCTGGCATGGAAAATTGGATAAATATTCCTTTTTATTGTTTTTGGGTAGCAGGCTACTAGCAGCAATTTTGGGGGGGCTGAGTCATTGACTTGGGGGGGCTAAGTCCCCCTTAGCCCCCCCACGGTGACGCCACTGCTGGTAGGATGGAAGTCTCCCCTCCGTCACCTCTTGTTTTCGCGAGACGATGTCCTTCGTTGTTCTTGTCTGTGAGTAAGTTAAGATGAATGAATGAGTAACATTTAATTCCCCCAGGAGCACTGGTCGCAGGAAAATATTTCTCAATTAAACACTCATTAACGTATGTCCATTACACCATCGCTTCTTCCTCGGAAACAGGCGTGACGGAGGATAATTGGAAGTGTTGAGAAGATTCACCGGGAGTTAGGTGGCATGTGGAGGCTGGTACCGAGGCCTTATACTCGCTGCGTCAGTTTGTCTCGACCTTCCCCACCGTCTCTCTCGTTCCTCCGTTGTTCTTAATGTATCGTTCACTCGCCAAGCTGCTGCTTGGTTCAAAAAGTTTCGTTTTTGTTTCAAAAAGTTTCGTCTCCCTCACAACCACTATTTCCAACACAGTTTCACAGCGATTGTAATTGTTTAGCACTGATAAGTATTAGTGCCACACGCCGCCACCAGTTATGTTCTGGATATTCCTTTACGCGAGTAAATCTACTCACATAGGTACTCACCGTGAATGTAGGTGAGTAATGTCCAGTAACACACGTTCCAATCAATCTGTTTCGTTGGGAATATTAGTGGTGTCGTGAGGATGTAGTGAGACGCTTAGGGTTGAGGTAGTTCGTATAATTAAGTTTAAAACTATACACTTGACGAAATATGTATATGAGGAATCCCTCGTAAGTACAATCTCCGTTCTATCCTCTGGCTCAAAACCCTCTGCCGGTCTATGCTCGAGGCCGGCGGCTCACCGCCGCTGGCCTCTGTCATGCAGGTGTCAAGTACTCGTTTTCTATGAGACATATACATCTGCTCCCTTACTAATTAAATAGCATGTAGCAAGTAATGTTTCTACTATAGAATAAACTGATAATAATAATACTCTATATAAATATCTATTATGTTACCATTTATATATAAGAGATGCTAATAAGCTACATGACATCTCTCACATCTCTCTCATCTCTCTCCTAACCCTTACGGCTTCTCGATCTTGCTGATTCTGCAGTAACTGGGTGTAGCCAGCCACATAGGCCAGTCGAAATGTGACCTGAACCCCTTTCACCCCAAACAAATTAAACAAATTGCAAGAAATTGTTTTATTGCATTATTTTGTTGTTTCAAGTGTAAATAACGATACAACAAAAGCTTACCAAAATTGGGTTACCGAAAATGGGTCAAAATGGCGTCATGCTTGATGGCCGCCTCTGCCAATAGAAACACCTAATATTCCAGTTAGGAAGGCGGTTAGCTCTTCCGTACTTTGATAAGTGTTCATTTCAGTGAGTGAACAAGTGACTTTGGAAAAGTCTAAAAAACAATAACCCCATTATTCTGGGCTCTCAATAAGATTAGAGGCGCAGTCATAATGTCGTGACGTCATCTTGCAATGACGTCAATTTGGTTGGTACATGCACTGAGTTTAGTTATTGTTTTCATTCAGCCATTCCAGAATTTAGATTTTACTAACTACTTAGTAGTTAACTACTTAGTAGAGAGAGAGAGAGAGAGAGAGAGAGAGAGAGAGAGAGAGAGAGAGAGAGAGAGAGAGAGAGAGAGAGAGAGAGAGAGAGAGAGAGAGAGAGAGAGAGAGAGAGAGAGAGAGAGAGAGAATGTTTGCGTTTCTGGAACACTTGCCGCACATCGATAAAGAATGAAATTAAACAAAGCTACTAATAGTCTCTCTCTCTCTCACTGCGTCAATGTATTACTGGCGATGATGTAATAGTGTGTGGTGTGTGTGTGTGTGTGTGTATGGAGATGATGGAAAGGTGCTGACGTCATGTATGTAAACACACCTTTAAATCCATGCACCTATTTAACTCCCTCACCCACCCACCCACCCACCCACTCAACACCCACAATAGCCCACTACAACAGGTTCCCCACCCACCCACCCACGCACCCACCAGCCATGACTCACCCACTCCCTTTTGCCTTATGTCACGATACCCATAAGAAAATAAAGCCAGTTTTTCCTACAATACTCCATCATCATGTTTCTCCATTCCCTTCTTCGTCCTATTTTCATGTCTTACTGTACTTTTCACCCTTTTTCCTTTACTTATTCTTTTATTTATTACTTATTACTTTTTTCTTTTTACTTATTCTTATACTTTTCCTTTACTCATTCCCAGATTCAGCCAGCCAGTTTTTCGTTCGATACTCCTTCATCATCTTCCTCCATTCCCTTCTTCGTCTATTTTCATGTCTTACCGTACTTTCCACCCTTTTCCTTCTTAGTCTAGGGGCCAAAACTGTGAAGTGTCTTTAAAATCGACTTTCGTGGTACCCATGCGGTAACAGCTTCATAATATACCAACTGAAAGGAAATTTTGTCTACTTTTCAAATCTGACAATGAAAATTTCGAAATCGTGTAGCTTCATGGTGATTTTTTGGTTACCATGACAACCACATTACATATTTCAGACCAACATGTTTAGTCTAGTAGTCCAGTGGACCCCACGTGCACCCCCTGGACAATCTAATGAGACCTACTTTTTTAGATGCACAAATATGTCTATAAAACAAAAATCAATGTTAACACTGTCAACTAATGTCCTATGGGATTCGTATGGCGGCCATTGTCGATCGCGAAATATTTGACTTTCTCGAAATTACCAAAATGTCCATAAAATCACAAATAATGTAGTTACAAATTACATTTTGGTGCCCACGTGATAAGAATAACATGGCCTATTGTGATAAGAACAATTAATGCAGTAATTGGTACAAGTTTAGTCATGAAACGGCAAAAACCTAAAAAAAGGCGGAAAAATTACTTCGGTTTCGCCGACAACTTTCAACATAAATGACAATAACTTCACTAATATACAACATACTGGTCAGTTTAACATGTCAAAATTATCGTCTATTATTCCCACATCTAATGCAGTCAAACAATAGACATACATATATGATTATCATACACTAATGGTTACCAACGTAACCCAACCCCCTAGTGAAACTTTACTTACATCAAATACATACATTCGATAAAACTTAGTTTGATATTAAATTTTACCAGTTAATCATGGGAACTAGATAATACATCTTAGTATTGTTCAGTTGCCATTTGTAAACACTGTTTTGCTCTATATATCATGTCATATATGTATATATATTGTATATATATATGTTTGTTTCTCATACAATACTGTATTGCTCATGTGTATCGCTAACCTGTATACGATGTCAATTAACACTACTTTCCTTCTCCTTAGATGCATCGGTGATAGTGATAGAAAGATGGTATGTTAGTGACCTAACATTATGTGTGGTACATCCGTAGTTCTTTCTGGTGGTGGAATATAACTGAACTAAATCATGGCTAGCATGAGGAAACGAAAAAGCGACAAAATATCAGCCAGATCTGAAAACCCTAAATGCCCATCATGTATCGTATACGCAATAGACATCCGAGACTATGGTCCCTTGACATCTTTCAGAAATGTGAGAGGAAACCCAGACGAAAAATTAGCATAGCTACATGAAATCCGTGAAAATCGAATGGCTGAACCTCTCAATTCACCTCGCCGTATGGAAGCAGTGTGTGCTCAGATACCGGAGACTCTCGAAGGCGTTGACTTGGAGATGATAGGATACCACACACCATGTTACCAGCGCTTCACAGCAAACTTACATCGCTTGAATGATTCGACGTAGCATCTATGTCCACGAAGCATCACTCTCCGCGCAACCTGTCATCTGCTGAGAGTTCCCAACTATTCTCACCTGAATGTATGTTCTGCGAGAAGTTTGAAATAAAGGTATCTGAAAAAACCGAGAGACATATCAAATTCCTATCATGGAAACACAAAGAGCCTGCTTGGAAAAGCATCGAGTCCCAGGCCCTTGAACTGGGAGAGACTCGTCTATACCGACAGGTGAAAGGAAAGGACTTATTTGCCGTTGAAGCACAGCTCCATTCCGAATGCAGAATGTCCTTCATCACGGAATATCGAAATCACATCCGGGCACAAGAGCGAGAGGAGAACCGTAACGTAGACACTGATCAGGCCCATAGGGCTGCTGCCCATAACGCAGCCTTCAACTTGGGGTCAGGATTTGACTCTGTTATTTGTAATTATACCAAATGTCAATTACTCACTTCTACTGACAGCGTACCTAGCTGCCCTACATCACTTGTTAAAGTTGAATAGAAAGGAAACATTATTTTCTGACTTTTCTCGAATGTTTGTATTTGACAACATAAAGTTTGACTAGGGGGGTGAGTAACATTGGTAACAATTAATGTATGATAATCATATATGTATGTCAATTGTTTGACTGCATTAGATGGGGGAATAATAGACGATGATTTTGATATGTTAAACTGACCAGTATGTTGTATATTAGTGAAGTTATTGTCATTTATGTTGAAAGTTGTCGGCGAAACCGAAGTAATTTTTCCGCCTTTTTTTTAGGTTTTTGCCGTTCCATGACTAAACTTGTACCAATTACTGCATTAATTGTTCTTATTACAATAGGCCATGTTATTTTTGTCACGTGGGCACCAAAATTTAATTTATAACTACATTATTTGTGATTTTATGGACATTTTGGTAATTTCGAGAAAGTCAAATATTTCGCGACCGACGATGGCCGCCAGACGAACCCCATGGGACATTAGTTGACAGTGTTAACATTGATTTTTGTTTTCTAGACATATTTGTGCCTCTAAAAAAGTAGGTCTCATTAAATTGTCCAAGGGGTGCACGTGGGGTCCAATGGACTACTCGACTAAACATGTTGGTTTGAAATATGTAATGTGGTTGTCATGGTAACCAAAAAATCACCATGAAGCTACACGATTTCGAAATTTTCATTACCAGATTCGAAAAGTAGACAAATTGTCCTTTCAGATGGTATATTATGAAGCTGTTACCGCATGGGTACCAGGAAAATTATTTTTTCAGCCCTTGGCCCCTAGACTATCTCCTCTTTTCCGTATTTTCCACCTATTACCTTCTTCTCCTCTTCCTACCTCCTTCACATATTCCAGCCAGCCCGTTTTTCCTTCGATACTCCTTCATCATCTTCCTCCATTCCCTTCTGCGTCTATTTTCATGTCTTACTGTACTTTCCACCTATTACATCCTTTACTTCCTCCTCCTTCCCAGATTCCAACCAGTCCGCTTTTCCTTCGATACGCAATCATCAACTATTTCCATTTCCTTCTTTGTCTATTTTCATGTCTTACCGTACTTTCCACCTATTTCCTTCTGACCTTCTCATCTTCCTCCTCCCAGATTCCAGCCATAACACCTCCTAGATTCTCTTAAAGGGACGCAGGAATCTGGAGAAATTACCCTTTGCTCTCTTCATGTTCTTTAAATATTCAGATCTCCAGTAGGAACGAAGGCAAGCGGCGATGCATAACAAGGCAGAGGAGAGGTTTGCGAGGAAGACTGTAAAGGCAAGAGGCGGTAAGGGTGTTTATCCGGAAGCCTTGAATGACCCTTTCCACCCTCCCTGCATCCCTTCCCCTAGTTCTAGGTAGGTTCTAGGTAGCGAGATCTGTCAAAGTCTGCTGTTTCTGCATGCGTTCACAGGATGCGACACCACTTCCAGGATATTTGGAATTGGAAAGCAGTCTGCTCTGCAAAAGCTGATAAAAGGTGATCCAATCCTGCAAAGTTGTGCAAAGATCTTTAGTACACCTGGACAAGACATGGATGTTATTGTAGACTCTGGGTGTGCACTCATAGTGTCTCTGTTCAATGGCAAACCTGGGGACAACCTATCTGCTGTCAGATACACCCGTCTTTGCAAAAAAGTGAGTGCGGACAAAAGCTTCGTGACACCCGAACGACTGCCTCCAACATCTTCGGCTACAAAGTATCATTCTCTGAGAAGCTATCTCCAGATAATGCAATGGATGGGCAAGGGTGAGGATATTGACGTCACTAAATGGGGGTGGAGCCTACAAACCAACAGACTAGTTCCAGTGATTACGGTCACTGCACCCGCCCCAGAAACACTCCTGAAAATGATTCGCTGCAGCTGTTCCGGTGTTTGCAACACACACCGTCGAACTTGCCGAAAGCATGGACTAGACTGTTCTCCAGCATGTGGACAATGCCAAAATGGCCATTGTTACAACACGCGTCAAGATCCAGTATCAGATGATGAAGGGGAAATGTGAAATATGGAAATATGAAGCATTGGTCGCCATCTTTGTATGACGCCATTTTGACCCATTTCCGGTAACCCAGTTTTGGTAAACTTTTGCTGTATTGTTGTTCACACATTAAAGAGCAAATAAACACCATAAAACAATTTCTTGCAATTATTTTAGGGTTGTTGGCTACTTTGACTAGACTAACACTGGTTGCCACCCCGATACATACATACATACATTTCTATCCTTATAAATGCCTTAACACAGGAGTTACGTAATGAACGAAGGAACTTGCAGAACGCCTGACTTATGATCTTATTTCTGAATAGGCAAACCTTGTTATGTTTGATGTTTCAAAAACCCAATTTCTTGACCTATCTACTCGACATATTCTTCCAAACAACTATCACCTCTTCATCAATGACACTCAACAGTCCTCCGCATTGAACATTCTTGGTCTATCCTTTACTAAAAATCTATACTAGAAATTTCACATCTCATCTCTTGCTAAATCAACTTCTATGAAGTTAGGTTTTCTGTGGCGTCTGCGTCAGTTTGTTCACCCTCCTAGTTGCTTGCTCAGTACAGGGGCCTTATATTCATATGTATGGAGTATGCATCTCATATTTTTTTTTTTTTTTTTGGGGGGGGGGGTGAATCCACTCAGCAGCTATACTAAACAGAATGGAGTCAAAAGTTTTTCGTCTCATCAATTCCCCACCTCTAACTGACTGTCTTTAATCTCTCAATCACCACCGCAATGTTGCGTCTCTTGTTATCTTTTCTCGCTATTTTCATGTTTTCTGCTCTTATGAATTTCCTACCTGCATGCCTCCATCCCGCATGCGGCTTCGCTTTACAAGACTTTCTACTCATTATCATCCCTAATGTTCTTAATGCAAGAGTTAACCAATATATTTTCTCTTTCATCCCTTTCACTAGTAAACTCTGGAATTAGATATCAGTCCATCTTCCAATTGCAAAAGTTAACCAGTTTCATAACTCCTTCACATCTTTCGAAACACTGGAACTATACCCTGTTTATATTTTTCCACCTTCCTACGACTTATATTCTTTCAACAGAGGAGTGTCAAGACACTTCCCAATCTAATTGGCCGTCTCCTATTGGATGTCTCACACTATTTTCTTTACGGGGACTGGTAATTCAGGGCCTCTTTTTTGTTGATTTTTTTTCTCTCCTTTTTACACCCTTTTGGTGTAGAAAAAAGATTGAAAATAAACTTTGATATGGATATACCTCAGTAATATGCCTCCCTCATCCGCGCTTATAGTATTGATGGTCAAGTTTCGTGGCAATTCATGAATTTGATTATATTCAATACAGAGCTCCTCAAAGAATGTGATAAAACTGTCTAAAATGATCAATACATATATGATATTACTTAGTCTTCAAAATATTGTATTCAGATAGAGATAAGTGCGTTTTCTGTCATTCTGTTTTCTAGCGTGTGCCGAAGCTGCAGGCTCAGGACCAGGCAACGTGGTGGGACACCCTGGTCAAGATGCAAAAGCTCTTGAGAAAGGCAGCGCAAGCTTGCTACAACACCCATAAAATGGATAAAGAAGCCATGCACAACTACTTCATGTCGGGTGAGATATATATATATATATATATATATATATATATATATATATATATATATATATTATATATTATAATATATATATATATATATATATACTTAAAGTATATAAGGGCAGGAAATTTTCTCTGGGACAGATCTCTTTAAAAGTAATAGCTAGTTCAGTGTTTATTATCTTTTTCAAGATATTTTATCTCTGTCTTAAGAGTGTTTTATTCTCTTCAGTGATCAATTTTACGACTTCGCCGTAGCTGGTCATTTTGCTGTATCGCGATTTCGGGTCATAAACCCTTCTGCAGCAGCGGTTAGAGATGTTTTCTCCTGAGATGTAGAGGTGAGCATTATTTAGGTGCAGAGCGTCGCCCACTCACATGCGCGGCCGCAAGACTTCTTTAAGTAGCGCCTCACGCTGCACCTAAATCATGTTCACCTCTACATCTGAAGAGAAAACATCTCTAACCGCTGCTTTAGAAGGGTTTATGACCCGAATTCGCGATACAGCAAAATGACCAGCTACTGCAAAGTCATAAAATTGATCACTAAAGAGCACTAAAGACACTCTTAAGACAAAGAGAAAATATCTTGAAAAAGATAATAAACGCTGAACTAGCTATCACTTTTAACGATATATATATATATATATATATTATTATATATATTATATATATATATATATATATATATATATATATATATATATATATATATATATATATATATATATATATATATATATGGAGAGAGAGAGAGAGAGAGAGAGAGAGGAGAAGAAGAGAGAGAGAGAGAGAGAGAGAGAGGAGAGAGAGAGAGAGAGAGAGAGGAGAGAGAGAAGAGAGAGAGAGAGAGAGAGAGAGAGAGAGAGAGAGAGAGAGAGAAAAAAAAAAAAAGAGATAGAGAGATTTGGTGAATAGGGGTTTGTCATATTTAAGGGTAAGGCAACGTATTTATCGGTCATGAGAGGAAAAGTAAAACGAGGGGAGTCATGACAGTAATGAACCAAAGAGATGCAACGAAGACAAACAAATTAAGAAAGAGGAAAATTTTATGGTGAAAAAAATGATAGAGGGTTAAGTTTCATCATGTTGATATTCAGGAACAAAATGGGTGTCTTGTATCTAACCTTTAGAGCTTTTTGTCCCACCTTTTTTGGCTGTAGGTTTGTCTCTTTTTATGTCTGTCTGCCTCTGCGGACTAGAACCCTCCTGGGGAGAGACAAGGAGAGGTATGTCAGGCCTAGGTGAGGCCTCAGCCTCGCTGAGGAAGTCGAGGACCATATTTGAACGCTAATGACCTCCGACCAGCCTACCGAGCCCTGAAGAAGCTCCGTTCCAAGCCTCCATCTCGTGCGAGTGCTATTCGAGAAGCAGATGGGCGCCTCGTGTCGGACATGGATGGGCAGATGGCTCGTTGGGCTGAGTACTTTGGGCAGTTGTTCACGGTGGACCCTCCAATTGAGCAGCTTCACACCACTGGGTTACAGGCAGTGGATGCCGATCCTCCCATTGACGAAACCGCACCCTCTTTTGACGAAGTCAGAGAGGTTGTAGCAAAGTTGAGGTGTGGAAAGGCAGCTGGTGTTTGTAATATCAGTGCGGAGCTCCTCAAAACTGGGAGTGAGGCCATGATCCGCGGGTTGCTTGCTGTCCTGACTGTCGTGTGGCAATCAGGTACCATTCCTCCTGACTGGAAAGGGGGGCTGGTTGCCCCTATCTGGAAAGGGAAAGGGAACCGTCAGGAATGCAACAATTACCGCGGTATTACACTGCTCAGCGTACCAGGCAAGGTGCTTGCCCATCTATTGCTGACACGGATCCGCAGTTATCTGCTGAAGCATCAGAGACCTCAGCAGTCTGGGTTCACGCCTGGTAAGTCAACAACGAACCGTATCCTAGCGCTTCGTTTCCTGGTGGAACGTCGACGTGAGTTTCGACAGGGGATGCTTGCAGCCTATTTTGATCTCAAGAAGGCGTTTGACTCAGTGCATTGTGAGTCACTCTGGGATCTTTTGCGACTTTGCGGGATTCCTGCAAGGACTATTGGTTTGATGACTGGTCTGTACTCTGGGACTGAGAGTGCTGTGAAGTGTGGGGGAGGTGTATCCAGCTTCTTTCCTGTTAATACAGGAGTGAGGCAAGGATGCGTCCTTGACCCATCACTTTTCAACACTTGTATGGACTGGGTATTGGGCAAAGTTGTAGATCAAAGTGATTGTGGAGCATCCCTCGGCAACATCAAGATCACTGATCTTGTTTTAGCCGATGATGCAGTAATATTTGCTGAGTCGCTGGAGGTCCTGGTGATGGCTCTCGAGGCGCTGCACGAGGAGGAAAAGCCTATGTGACTTGAGCTCTCCTAGCTTAAAGTAATCGTCCAGATCCATTTTTTTTTTGCCTGATTATGTTGAATGTACATTCAAAACACCTAATCCACCAAAAAGAATTGATTGCCAGGCCTTATTTCCGTAAAAAAACACGACTTGTGTAAAAAGCGCGCGAAAAAAAAAGCTTTCCTCCAACAGGACTACGAATGTTATTGATGACGTCAGAGGAGGAACGCTCCAATGTAAACATCTGTCTAACACCTGTCGGCAAATGTTATGATGAGCGATTGTACTTCGGTGTCAAGACAGTTAATCTGCCGCTGTGACAGATCTAGAGTACGATGCTTAATCTGAGACTGAAATAAATGACGCTGCTCGCGTATACTATGAGGAAAACGACCCTCAGACCAGAATACGAGGCGGACGAACAGATGTTAGTGGTAACAACAACCCCTTACACACAACAACCCCTTACACACAACAACCCCCTTACACACAACAACCCCTTATACACAACAACCCCCTTACACACAACAACCCTTTACACACAACAACCCCATACACACAACAACCCCTTACACACAACAACCCCTTACACACAACAACCCCTTACACACAACAACCCCTTACACACAACAACCCCTTACACACAACAACCCCTTACACAACAACCCCTTACACACAACAACCCCTTACACACAACAACCCCTTACACACAACAACCCCTTACACACAACAACCCCTTACACACAACAACCCCTTACACACAACAACCCCTTACACACAACAACCCCTTACACACAACAACCCCTTACACAACAACCCCTTACACACAACAACCCCTTACACACAACAACCCCTTACACACAACAACCCCTTACACACAACGGAGTATCCCCAATGCGGCCGCGGGCCCCATGTGGCCGCCTATGGCAATACAAGTAACTTTTAGGGGGTTATAGTGAGGTTAGGTTAGTAACTTTTAGGGGTTTATGGTAGGGTTAGGTTAGTAACTTTTAGAGGTTATAGTGAGGTTAGGTTAGTAACTTTTAGGGGTTATAGTGAGGTTAGGTTAGTAACTTTTAGGGGGTTATAGTGAGGTTAGGTTTGTAACTTATAGTGAGGTTAGGTTAGTAACTTTTAGGGGTTATAGTGAGGTTAGGTTAGTAACTTTAAGGGGTTATAGTGAGGTTAGGTTAGGTTAGGTTAGTAATTTTTAAGGGTTATAGTGAGGTTTAGTTAGTAACTTATGACATATCTTATGTTTAACATATAGTTATATATGTTAAACATAACGTACAATAAACATATACGTATAACAATAGTTTGCTCCGCGCGACTGCCCTCTATATATGTGGATCATACGGGCGGCCGCATAGGGTGGTGAAACCACACAACAACCCCTTACACACAACAACCCCTTACACACAACCACCCCTTACACACAACAACCCCTTACACACAACAACCCCTTACACACAACAACCCCTTACACACAACAACCCCTTACACACACAACCCTTTACACACAACAACCCCCTTACACACAACAACCCCTTACACACAACAACCCCTTACACACAACAACCCCTTACACACAACAACCCCTTACACACAACAACCCCTTACACACAACAACCCCTTACACACAACAACCCCTTACACACAACAACCCCTTACACACAACAACCCCTTACACACAACAACCCCTTACACACAACAACCCCCTTACACACAACAATTGGTGATAGTGATGGTGGTGACACACGGCAACACAGCAGCATCCGGCCGGTGAGTGAGTGAGTGAGTGTGTGTGTGTGAATGTGTGTGGTGAGTGTGTGTGTGTGTGTGTGTGTGTGTGTGGTGAGTGTATCACTACAAATCCTAGCTAATTTCAACTTCCCGTTCCAATCTGCCCTAGTCCGCCGCACTAATCTTTTCAACACATTTAACGTTGTCGTATCAGT
This sequence comes from Chionoecetes opilio, assembly GCA_016584305.1. Classification (NCBI taxonomy): domain Eukaryota; kingdom Metazoa; phylum Arthropoda; class Malacostraca; order Decapoda; family Majidae; genus Chionoecetes; species Chionoecetes opilio. The sequence continues at coordinate 29,718 of JACEEZ010006097.1, read as the reverse complement.
CGGAAACGTGTGCAAACTTTTCTCGAAAGGCACAGCTGTCTTACTGCACCCATAAAGGATGCATGCATGTGGCATATCGCAAAAAAAATCTATCAGAAACATCCAAAAATCTTCAAGTACTATATTTATCTCTTGTGTTTACGTGCTTCTGATCAGCGCGGGAAGAGGAACCATCCTCCTTTTACGTCACCGAGCCGTGGCGCATCGTCTGCCAGTTGCCAGCAGCGTTTTCGAAGCTCGGGGAATTTACAGATTTTGATTGCGGATTATTAAAAAACGGCTGACTGGATGCAAAAAGTGACTACTTATTGTTGATATACTCGCTAATGGCTATAATTTGATTGCATTAAATCAGGAATGATGAAATGGTCTGGACGATTACTTTAAGACCAAGGTCCAAGTGTTTGGAGGCTTACTAAATGAAACAGTACAGTCTGTTCATGCGTGCCGCGAGGATTTTGAGATATTGGAAAGTTTTACATCACTTGGTAGCGCAGTCCATAATGACGGCGGGTCGCGTCAAGAAGTCTTATGGCGGATTGGCATAGCCCACGGTGTCATGGACTCGCTCAGCAGGAGTATTTGGCGTTGTCGGTACCTGTGCAGGAGGACAAAGATCCGGCTCTTCAAGTCGCTTGTGATCCCTGTCTTACTCTATGGTTGTGAGACATGGACACTAAATAGCGACTTGAAGAGACGAATCGATGCATTTGGTAATAAGTGTCTTCGCAGAATCATGGGGTATCGCTGGGATGATTACGTGTCAAATCAGCGATTGCACCGTGGGACTGAATCGAGGCCTATTACCTGCATAGTCTGTCAGCGCCAACTTCGGCTATATGGGAATGTGGCACGCTACCCTGAAACCGATCCTTCCCATCGGGTTGTATCTGTAAGAGACAATCCGGCGTGGAGGAGGCCAAGGGGGCTCCCACAGGGCTCGTGGCTGGGGCAAGTTGATGTTCCTTGTCGAGAGCTGCTTGGTATGGGAAAGGAGCCTGCATGGGGACTCGCGCATGGTGATCCCCGGGAGAGGCGTTGTAGGGTGGGCGAGGCGACGGGCTCCCCGGCGTATGCCCCCAATGATTGATTGATTGATTGTCTCTGCTTGTCTATATGTCTGTCTGTCTGTCTGTTTCTCTCTCTCTCTCTCTCTCTCTCTATAGTATATATATATATATATATATATATATTATTAGTGATGGATCGAGTGGTCGGTTTTTCACAACCGGGGTTGCGGTTGTGCTTGCGGTTGTCGAATTTTCTACAACCGCGGTTGCGGTTGCGGTTATCAAACTTATGCCAACCGCAACCGCAACTGCGGTTGGCATATCATATATTAGGAAAAATGCGTAATTGTGCCGAGTGTATATGCAAACACCAGTATCCCGTAGCACATTTATTCATCCAAATCGCTTCGATCTGCAAGCATAAGGTAAGGACTAACAAGCAGTCGAGATCACCGAAATGAACACTTAACAAGTATGAACCACTAGTCAAAGATCCACAAATTAATAACTAGACCATAAACTTAAACACTTGCCTCTAGAACTCACAAATTACCAAAATCACCTATACATAGAACACCAACTAAAATAACAAGTCCAACAAACAATAAGAAAATAAGCACAGAAAATGAACAAATACTCACAACACTAGCTCCTCTCGTTTGCACGAATACCTCGGCGGTCGGTAACAGCCAGTAATCCTTCGTCACTAAGGAAATCCATGAAATTAGGAAGGGGCGTGGAGACACCCACAAGTCCTGTCTACACCCCCTTATATCCGTTTCCACCAAACCCAGATGTTAGAGTGAGCCACACACTCCTCGACACCGGCCAGGTCAAGTGTTCCAATAATAGCCACGTCACTAGACACGACGAACGCGAAGCGCCAGGCTCCTTGCAAACAAACGAGAAAATCATATCACCTAGTGATACAGTAATAATTAACTGGAATATTACGTTATAGTGCGATTTAACCACACTTGGTACAAAATATTTACTAAATATCTTATGTTGAACACAATATTTGCAACACACAAATAGCGGTAAATTCTATGTAATGTCAATAATGAAGTATATTCAAAACTTATATAGCTGTTATGAAAGAATGTCAAATTAATTAAAACTACATTATGCACAGTGTTATTACCATAAATGTATTTGGTAGGGGATACATTATTATGGAAGTAAACTTTTTCCCCAGGTTCCTCGGCCAGCCTCACGGCCAGAGTCGCTCTGTTATTGTTTATCACTTGATCATGAAGTCACGTGCATACTATATATACTAAGGTCTTACAAACGCAACCGCACTTATGAAACGGCGGTTGCGGTTGCGGTTGTGATTTTTTGTGCGGATGTAGTGCGGTTGCAGTTGCGGTTGCGGTTATTCGATAGAACAGTAACATATAATATATATATATTATATATATTATATATATATATATATATATATATATATATATATATTATATATATATATATATATAATATATATATATATATATACCCACTACATCCGCATATATATACCGCACTATATCAAAAAATCATATATATATATTGTAGTGACCTTGTCATCTACATGGTTGATAAACAGACACCCAGGGTTGATGGTTGGTTTATTGGAAAGAGAGCAGTTGTTGGTAGTACAAGTCTCTGTGTGGAAGTGTCCTGTCTCTACAAGAGACGTCCTTATAAAGGAGCCGCGATACTCACGACCTGACGACCTGATGCCTAATCCCTTAATGGGCAGTCGGCGAGATCATAGGTGATGTCGCCATGGAAAGTGGGAGGCGAGTACGAGGAGAAGGCAGTAAGAGAGAGGCGTGACCTGACGGGTAATTAACCAGGTGTGGTGTGAATCACCACAATACTCTGCTTCCTCAAAAAAACAAAAAAATATTATACATATACTTATAAAAAAACCATAGAGGTGCCAAGTGCCGAGGTAATGTAGGTAGGGCACTGTCCAGTCTTCACGTTGGCAGCGGTAGCTGCAAGATCCGAATAGAGGTGCCGAGGGTAAGGGAATGCAGGTAGGGCGGCTGTCCAGTCTTCACGTTGGCAGCGGTAGCTGCAAGATCCGAATAGGAGGTGCCGAGGGTAAGGGAATGTAGGTAGGGCAGCTGTCCAGTCTTCACGTTGGCAGCGGTAGCTGCAAGATTAGATAGGAGGTGCCGAGGGTCGCTGTCACAAGATCTTGAGGGAGACTTGCGATGCTAGGTGTCTTCGTGGGAAGGCGAAGTGTCCAAAGCAATCGGCTCCCAAGATAGCTTGTGTTGCTCTGCTGAGCCCGTACGTTGCAGGGCCTTGCAAGTAGCAGGAGGCTGCAGGACGCAGGATGGGGCCGCAGTAAGCAGCGTAGGAGCAGGGAAGAGGATTAGCACTTTGGCAGCAGGAGACTGGGCTGAAGGTGCCCTTAGATGGCTTCGTCAGGCGTAGCGTGGCAGCATGCTGGGCCGTGGGCGTGGGCGGCTAGTGGCGCTGGTGACGGTGACGGCGGCGAGGGGCAGCACCAGGGGCGGCGGCAGGGGTGGCGCCAGGGGCGGCGTCGGCAGGGCTGGGTGGCAGGGCGTGGGACACTAGTCACAGGAGGGCGTGTGTGGGTGCGCTGAGATGGGTGGCGAGCTGGCCGTGGTGAGCAGCGTGCTGGGCCGTGGGCGTGGCGCATGGCTGTGTAGGTGCGCCGGGTTGTGTGGCTGCGATGGGCGAGGGGCCTCGCTGGCGTGGTGGCGTGGTGGCGTGGCAGGCAGCGTGTGGTGAGCCCAGGCAGCGCGCTGGGCCGTGGTGAGGCAGGCCGCGGCAGAGGCGTGAGGCAGGCCTAGGGCGTGGTGGCGTGGCGGCGTGGCGGCGGGCGGCTAGTAGCTGCAGGGCTTGGCCGTGGTGAGGCACGGCGAGGGGCAGAGGCAGGGGTGGCGCGGCGTGGGTGGCTGCAGGCGGCGCGGCAGGCGTGATGGGGGGGGCGAGGGGCAGGACCCTCCGGGCACTCCTTAATATGTGAGGCAACAGTGGCGGTACCCGGCAACTGCGTGGGCACGCCGCTCGGGTGGGGGGGGAGGGGGCGGATTAGAGGCGCGAGCTTATCCACTTTTTTCGCCGCGACTTTGGTCGTATGGTAGCTAGTGGCTTGAAATTTGTGTGGGGTACTTGTAAGGGTGTTGTCAATACGTAGTGATATACTCGGCAACCCCTTCGGTCCTGCGGGCCTAGCTCTGATGTAGGGGAGTGTGATAAAAACACTATACCCGCTTATCGCACCACTACTTTAGACCTTATTTACTCCTGTTCTATGGTAGCTATTGACTTGAGATTGGTATGGGATATATGTGGTATATATGTGGCCTTATATACGTGGTAACCCTCAAGTTTAGGCTTGTTGGGACGGGAGATGCGCATGAGTCATTACTGAGGGACAAAGGACATCCTACACAAGGATACAGATAGAAAGGGTACAAATCCATCATGGCCGCCCGTCGCCATGGTTACCGGGACGCGAGGGCAGACTGCCACTCGTCCTCATTTAGAAAACTTTACTATGTCCACTTATCACACTTAAAATTGACTTATTGTGACATTATGTGATACATACGTGGTATATATGAACTATGAAGGCACACATGATGCTCGGGTGGTGTGAAAATAACCGCCACCCGAAAACTGGACGCAACGTACATCTGCCATGCTGCACGCTCAGCTGAGGGCTAGGCGCGCGGG
>JACEEZ010006097.1:0-15000 GCA_016584305.1 Chionoecetes opilio | reverse complement strand
CAGATGGGTTGTTTCCTTAAAACCCGAGCCCCTTTTCACCCAGCAGTGAATGGGTACCGGGTGTTAGCCGGGGTTTGTGACCTGCTCTCCGGGGTGCTGGCTTCGGCCAGCACAAAGCACTAAGGATGAATGGTAAAAATTTGATATGGAGACGGGGCCACACGAGCATTGATCTGGCCCTGTAAAATACAACTAGATGAATACACACACACACACACACACACACACACACACACACACACACACACACACACACACCGCTTTACTGTACTCAGCGCTGAGGAGGGGTTGATGTGGAAGGGAGGGGGAAACCCCCCGGAAGGCGGCCGGGGGAGGATGACAAAACGGGTGTGAGGGTTTGGTGGATGATCTGCAGAGGGGGGCATTCCGCAATTTTAGTCCGCAATTCCACAATTCGCAACTTTCGGAATGGGTAATTCGGTTGCGGAATTGCGCAATTGCAGATGCCTGAAAAAATTGCGGAATTGCGGGTTGCGGATCGCCAAAATTTTGAAACGCAATCGCAATAATTGTGACGGTCACCACCTTCAAAGTGCCCGCGTGAATATAAGTTCCCGCCAAATATGGTGGAGACGACACTGCCAAGTCTGCCTGGGTGGACCTGTTCATCAAATACAACACCCCTGTGCCCTCCTCCGCGGCTGTGGAGACTGGAGAGGCTGTTCAGCATGGGGTCTGACATCCTGAGGCCGAAGAGGTCAGCGCTGACAGCCAACAACTTTGAGAAGCTTGTGTTCTTGAAGGGCAACCTCCGCATTCTGAACCAGAAGAAATGGGAGGAGGAGGAGGAGGAGGAGGAGGAAAATTAGTAGATTACCTAGGTTAGTGATTACTAGCCAGTAAGTAGATTGTGAAGTGTAAAAGTAAAGAAAAACACTAAAAGAGACAAAGACTTAATTGTGAAGGACAAGTAACAAGTATAAACAGAAACAGAATAGGAATACAGAAGTATTAAATACTAATGAAGAGACATTTTTTGTTATAATGGTAGGTGTTTAAGAATCTAGAGATGTTTAAGAGTCTAGAGACATTTTTTGTTTTAATTGTAGGTGTTTTGTTTTAATTGTAGGTGCCAAAATTAGTTTGCGAAATTGCGGAATTGTGGAATTCGATTGCAAAAAGGCCTATCTGAAAAAAATTGCGGAATTGCGATTGCGGACTGGTGCAGGTCGGAATTGCGGAATTGCGATAGCGGAATTGGAAAAAAAATTGCGATGCCCACCTTTGATGATCTGAAGGAAGAGAAGGGATGGAAGGAAGGGGTTGTACATTTTGAGAGAGGGGGGGGAGGAGGTGGTGAAGGAAGGATATAAGCAACCTTCACACGGTCCCATGACGTCACATACGGGTGCCCACGGACTTCGAGGGTGACGTGCTTAATCGAGCGCGCCAGGACACGATAGGGACCCTTATAGGGTGGATCCAGGGGCTTCGTGTAGGCTTCCGTCCGCAGGAACAGGTGTGTAGACGTTTGCAGCTCTGGCGGGAGGTGAGTGGGACGCGCAGGGCCGGATTTAGACCTGTGGAGGCTCCTGGGCAGCTTCTGTGTGGAGGCCCCCCTTCATTACAAAATTTTACAAAGTATGGAGTGCCGAGCGAAGCGAGACTGCACAGCTGGGGGGGTTCGGGGGATTTTTTGGAAATTTTAGCCTTTCTAGGAGCATTTTAAATCATTAGAATCAGAATTAGAATTAGAATCTTTAAATCTGACTTAAATCTTTTCAAAAGAAGAGTAACAAGACACCTCCCGAACTAAATTGGCTCACCCCTCTTTTTTCTTTTCTTTTCTTACTGTCTTCTTTATAGGGACTGGCAACTAAGCGGGCTTTGTGTTACCCATTTTTTGTTGTGCCCTTGGCCAGTCCTTTGTGATGTAAACAAAAAACAAAAAAATATTTGAAGCAATAAACAAAGCTAAATTGAGAAAGTATTAGCTATAGTATATTGTGACAAAATTGGGGTACTCTATGACCTAATTGGGCAAAGATTATTTGTTTTAAGTGGACACAGCTCAATGAAGTATTCAGATTGAGAAGTAACACTTTGATGTTGCGAGACTATTAATCGGGTCACCCCTTGTTAAAAGCATGAAGTATAGGAGTAGCCTAAGCTCCATATTTTCTGAAATTTGAGCTTACTGCCTAGAAATTTGGTTGATATGAAATTTAATTACGGGAGATACTTTCAAGGTTAATTAATTTTTAATGAGTGTTTTTCTTGTATATATGAATTATATGAAACTTTGACCTAAACCACTGGCTATAGCCTAGCTACAGTCGATGCCATGCCTACCTAAAAAGAGCCTGTTGGCTTCCGATTAAAGCATCAAGGCAATCAAGCAACACTAGCTAGGCAGTTGGATATAAGAAAAAATATTAATTTGATTAAAAATTAAGGCCTCTTTATTTGAAGAAATTTATTATATAAATATACAAAGAAGTATGGTAAATTTCTAGTGTTTGCCCATACTCTTCCCCTTCCCCCAAACAAGCTTGGGAACCTGTGGGAATGCGGGGTTTTCGGGTGGGGAGCAAATAAAGCGTCGGATACACGTATTTTTGGAGTTATGTAAAAGAGCCAAAATACCCTAGATCTAGAGTAATTTTCCTAGATCTAGGAAAATTTAACCTAACCTAACCTTGCGAGGGGGCTCCGTTTCCCTCGACCTCCCAGTAATCTAACCTAACCTAACCTAGCGGGGGGCTTTGCCCCTCTCGATCCCCGTAAATTTAACCTAACCTCTTAGCAATAATCACCCGATAATCTAACCTGACCTAATTTTACCTAACCTTCTAACGGGGGGGCTCCGTCTCTCTAGACTCCCCGGCAACCTAACAAAATTTTACCTTACCCTAAGTGAGAGGGGTGGGGGGAGGGGACTCGACAGACCGGTCATCATTCTGTTTGTGAGGATCGTCAGGTTCGTCTCTGGACGTAGAAGAAATGCAATCTATTTTCCCTAGATCTAGGGAATTTTGACCATTTATACTACACCCCTAACTCAAAAACTATGTGGTTGCAACGCATATTTTGTACCCCAGCCAAATATCTCGCATTAGCCCAGGTCCCCAAACTTGTTATGGGGGAGAGGGGAGAGTATGGGCAAACTACTACTATTCTACTACTACAGTAGAATAATACCAGAAATAATACCAGTAAATAAATAAATAAGAACAAAATGTGTAATATATAGAGGCCCCAGGCCCCAGTTTGGTATTTTCCCCATTTTGTGGAGGCCCCTTGATTGTGGAGGCCCCTGGGCAGCTGCCCACTTTGCCCACTCCTAAATCCGGCCCTGGGGACGCGATGGGGGCGTACGTGGTTGCGTGGGCCGTAGTGCAGACATCGCCTGCCAAAGCGCCGGGAGGAAGGAGGTTGCTGGCATCCGTCACTGGGGTGAACTGGCACGGCAGTCGCAGGTCTTCACCATACACCAGCTCTGCCGGCGTATGATGTATATCTTCCTTCTCCGTAGCTCGGAGTGTGAGAAGTATGATGGGAAGGGCGTCCACCTAGCTTGTTGGGTGTTGCTGGGCCCGTATGGCTTCCTTCAGGCTTCTGTGGAAACGCTCCACCATGCCATTAGGCATGAGGGTGATATGCCGTAGTACGCTGACGGCGGGTGCCCAGGAAAGCAAGCAGGTCACCCTAAGCACGGGACTCAAACTGCACGCCTTGGTTCGTGATGAGAGAGACAGGCGCGCCGTGCAGCGCCACCCAACCAGACAGGAAATGAGCAGCCGTACATTTCGCGGTACTGTCAGGCATGGGAATAGCGGCGCCCCAACGGGTCACCCTGTCCACACAAGTCAACAGGTAATGGTGACCGCGGGAGGTCGGCAAAGGACCCACCAGGTCTACATGGATGGTGCGAATTCGCTGGGTAGGTGTGGGGAAGGTGTGGAGAGGGGCTCGTGTGTGTCGGTGAATCTTTGCGGTTTGACAGGCAAGACACGCACGCGTCCACTCCTTGATGTGATGATGATTCCGCGTCTCATCCCAGGCCATACCGCTCGTCTGCTGATGACGCGATGGGTACCGAGGATGCCGGGGTGGTTCAGGGAGTGGTAGTGATTGGACACTGACCTGCGGTGTTGACGGGTGATGAATGGGCGTGAGGGGCCACAAGCGACGTCACACCAGAGTTTGGCCGCGGAGTCGGGGACGTCGTGCAGGGCCAGGTGGAGCGCTGTGGCCCCCTTAATCAGGACTTGCAGCTCAGGGTCTCCTTCCTGTGTCGCCGCCAGGGCCATGTAATCGAGCTGCGCAGGCATCGTGACCGCGTACATCATCCGGGGGCTTGTGGCGCAGCGGGAGAGGGCGTCGGCCACGGTATTGTCCTGCCCCGGGATATGGCGGATGTCTGTGGTAAACCCGGATATATAAGACAGCTGTCTGGAGACCCGGGGGTGAAACTTTCGCCAGACTGCACCATAGCGTGTGTTAAAGAGTTGTGATCTGTCAATACTTGAAAATCCCAGCCCTCAAGAAAGTGGCGGAAGTGTCTCACGGCCTCATACACCGCCAACAGCTCCCTATCGAAGGCGCTGTAGAGGCGTTGGGAAGGCTCCAAACGCTTGCTGAACAAGGCGATAGGGCGAAGCTCGTCTTCCACCTTCCGCCCACCGCTTCTGCTGAGGCGTCAGTAGTAAGGACAGTGGGGGCATTGGGGACTGGGTAGGCAAGGAGCGTCGTGGTAGCGAGTTGTTGCTTGATGCTGTTGAACGCTCCCTCGGCTTCATCAGTCCACTGCAGGGGCTTCGGTGAGTTTTTCTTTACCCCCTTCAGGAGATCATGTAAGGGGGCGAAACGAGCGGCAGCTTGGGGAATTAAGCGGTGGTAATAATTAATCACCCCCAGAAATTCCCTGAGTTTCTTGACCGTACGAGGCCGTGGGAAGTCCGCGATCGCTGACACCTTCTGCGGGAGGGGGGATAAGCCCGCTGACGTGACTCTGTGGCTCAAGAAGTCCAACGCCGGAGCACCCAACACACACTTCGCTGGGTGGATCCTTAAACCAAACTCCTGAAGGCGAGTGAGCAGCTGGCGCATGTGGAGCTCGTGTTGTTGGTGCGACGATGAGGCGACAAGGATGTCGTCGATGTACACCACGACGAAGTCGAGTCCCCTGACTACTTTATCCATAAAGCGCTGGAAGGTCTGAGCCGCATTACGTAATCCGAAATTCATGTAGGGGTACTCAAACAGGCCGAAAGGCGTCGTCACTGCAGTCTTCGGCACGTCCTCGTCAGCCACAGGAATCTGGTGGAGGGCCCATAGAAGATCAATCTTCGAAAAGACTGACCGTCCGTGTAGCATGCTGTGAAAATCCAACACGTGTGGAATAGGGTAGTGATCCAGCCGAGTCATGGCGTTGAGAGCCTTGTAGTCGCTGCACGCGCGCCATTCGCCTTATTGGGCCTTCGGTACCATATGGAGAGGTGAAGCCCAGCAGCTGTCGGAAGGTCGAATCCTCCTGCAGCAAGTGCTCAAACTCCTTTTTCGGCGCCTGGAGGCGTTCAGGAATCAGAGGTCGCGGCCGAGCAAAACAAGGTGGACCCGTCGCGGTGATGGTGTGTGTGACCTTGTGATCAAATTTGGCAGGGCCGGAGCGCTGAGAAGTGAGGAGAGGGAAGTCCTCGAGAAGAGCGTTGTACAGGACCGCCTGGCGTAGGTGTGTCAGGAGGGGCGCTCGCCACCCGCAGGGCACGGTAGGGATGACAGAGTTGGTTGGGCGATGCAGCAAACGTCCGCGCCGGGGATCAACGAGCAGGTCGTGGGAGGAGAGAAAATTCACACCCAGGATAGGCTGATCCACCTCAGCCACCACGAAGGACCAGACGAAGGGCGAGGCAGGCGTGAAGGAGAGGCGGAGAGTCCGCGTACCATAGGAGCCTATAGGGGTGTTATTGGCGGCCAGGAAGTCGAAAGCGGTGCTGGGCTGGCCGGCGAGGCGTTTATCTGACGACGGCGGCACAACACTGACCTCCGCCCCCGAATCCACCAGGTAACGCATCCCCAACAACGTGTCGGCCACCGACACGTAGCGTTCGGCGGCCAGGGAGTGGTGGCGACGGAGACGGAGGAGCTGCAGGAGACTGGGCGGGCGAGCGGGCGCGGGGTGATACGAGAATCTGTGGTGGATTGACCAGGGCCGGAGGTGAGCGGCTGAACCTGTGCAGGGAGTCGGGCTGGGATATGCGGGGATCGGGCGGGTTGGGCATCAGGGTGACATGGCCAGGAGAGTGCCTCGCGGTGAAGGCACGAGAGATGGGGGCGGAAGACAGGTGCGCATTCACCGAACCCCGCGTTGCTCGTTTCCCGACTAGGAACATGGAGGCTGACAAATTCTGACTGCCGCACCGAAGCGACCATGGTAATAACAATACTTGTGGCTAGTAGGGGAGTGGAGGGCTGAGAAGGCGGCCTCTAACACTGGGGAACAAATTTTTGTTGAGTTAGGTCTGACACTTGTTATTAAGTAATTTTTGGGTGCTGAATCCAAAACTGATCTCAGTTTTTCTCTATCACGACAAGTTTTTGAACTGTAGGATTTTCGTTTTCTTAAAAAATATGAAAAATACTGTACATAACAGTAACAGTGCTTATTTTATAAAAAGTTGCAAATGTTAACATACAATGAAAAATGAAAGAAATAGGCATGAATAGAATGTTTATTTAACATTATCATGTTTTTAGAAAGGATAAGGCTATAATTGTGTGCAGGTTAAGGTACAAATTTACGTTTGTAGCTTTGTCTGGAGTGTTCAACTTGAGGACTATCGCGTTTGATGCTCCAACAATAGTCAGCCATCATATGCACATCCCATCTACCCTGGTAACGTTCTTCCATAACCTTCAAATCTTGGTGAAATCGTTCACCTTGATCGTCGCTAGCAGCACCAAGGTTTTCCGGAAAGTTGGCAAGATGGCTATGCAAAAAATGTACTTTAATACTCATGTTGCAACCAAGCGCTTTGTAGCTCTCTAATAGTTTCTGAACAATTTCTGTGTAATTACTTGCACGTGTATTTCCAAGAAAGTTCTTGACGACGTCTTTGAATGATAGCCAAGCATTCTTTTCAAGGTCTGACATAGTACCGTTGAAATGTTCATCTTTGATGGGCTGTCGAATTTGTGGACCATCAAACACACCGGCCTTGATTTTTTCAATTGACAGTCCAGGAAATGCCAAGATGAAGTACTTCAAACAGTCGCCAACAGTTGACAATGCTTTTGCAAATTGTTTCATGAGACCTAGTTTTATGTGCAGAGGTGGGAATATTATTTTCTTCCTGTCAACAAGTGGCTCATGTACAATGTTAGGATCTCCAGGTTTAAGATCAGATCTCGGAGGCCAATTCGTCTGAACCCAATGCTTCTCTCGAGCTCTGCTATCCCACATACAGAGAAAGCAGGGATACTTTGTGTATCCACGTTGTTGACCAAGAAGGAAGGACACCATTTTAAGGTCAACACAGATGATCCAATTGTGTTTGTCATATTGCAATAACTCAATGACTCTCTTTACATCTCCATATTCTTCACGAAGACAGACCGAATGCCCAATAGGGACTGCGCCAAACAAATTGCCATTGTGTAGAAGGACACACTTCAACTTCCGCTTTGAGCTATCAATAAACAATCGCCATTCATTTGGATTGTAGATTGAAAGCCCTAATTCCTTCAGTAAACCAGGAATGTTATGGCAAAACACAAAACCGCTGGCACTTCGAAAGTACTGCAGAAATGTACTTTCTCTGGTTCGAAAGTATGATACCTTCACTCCTTGTTCAAATATGTTTTTCTCGTTCAGTCTTGATGCTAGTATTTCTGAAGCTTTTTTGGATAGGCCCAAATCACGTGCTAAATCATTCAACTCGTGCTGATCAAATCCCCTACGAATTGAATCCTCGTGAATGTCAAAATCTGCATCATTGCTGTCACTGCGTTCTTCAACATCACTCAGATCTTCTAGAGGAGGTAGTTGTTCGAAAACTGGCACTGGAATTTCAGCTGAATGAGGCATTGGTCTTATAGCTGACGGTAGATTAGGATATTCTATTTTACTTTTATTTTTCTTGTTAAATCCTGATGTTTTCACTAAACAAAAGTAACAGTCTGTGGAATGATCTTTTTGCTCTCGCCAAACCATGGGGATACCAAATGCCAACTTTTCACGTGTTCCTTTGGTCCACATCCGTAATCTCTCGACACACTGCTTGCACACTTTGTGAGGGGCCCATAGCTTGTCTTGATCACCGAGTTTCACTTTAAAATATGCGAAATATGCTTGTTTGACAAATACGCTGATGCTTGCCCTCTGACTTGGAATGGTGAAACTACCACATATATAGCAGAAGGAGTCAGGGTTGTTTAGGCATTTACGACGAGACGTAGCAGGAGCAGACATGATCTGAAACAAAAGAAATATATATCTATGTAAATAAAACACTAAGCTGGAATAGTTACAAGCTTTGAAAACAAAAAAAAACAGCATAAAACGAAATAGAAATTACAATGGTATGTTGTTACAAGGTTAAGAGAAAAGCCATAACAAATCCTCCTAATTCCTACTATCCTAGCTTTCTGTTTGCAGATATTGATAGTACTGACCTATTGGGAGCTGCACACACCTCTCACCGCACTGTCTCAATTGTAACTGCACAAACAAGTTGCCACATAGCTCTCGATGAGTCAAATCGTAATCAGCTGGCAAGTTTTACTACAGCTCACAAGTGGAATTTTGCTTATCTGGAGGGTAAGCTGTGGAGAAAAAACTTGACGTGCTAGAAAAAAACTGACTACATATTTGGAATCAGCATGCCAATTTTAGTCTAAATAAGCTCAAAAATCTAATTCAACAATTTTTTTTCTTTCAAATTGTTCCCCAGTGTAATCGCTGAATGGTGGAAGCCATGTCGGAGAGGCGGGCGATCGTTGAAAAGCTGTGCGCCAGGGCATTGCCATGGCCCTCTTGCGCCTCTCAAGCCTCACTGAGGAATTTCGTGGAGCCGGTACCGATGTCACCTGGGGTACACACCGCGGGCGCCCGGACCCCGTCGGAGGCGCTGCAGGCACAGGATTGGTTGGGGTGCAGATGAGGGGGGAACGTGGTGTAAACCGCGTGAATGTTGTCCACGAGCTACGCGTATTCATTTATGGTGACCGGGCCCCATAAACCCGCCAGCTGCACGCGGACGGGTTGGGGCATGAGGCTGGTGTGGCGGTAGTGAAGCATAGCCGCGGACAATGGGAACCCCGCAGCCCTGTTAAGATCATGCATACGGGAGAGGAATGCTGAAGGGCGACGTCCGTCATATTGTAGCGTGTCGACGAGCTACACGCACGATCTTCCAAGGGCACGGACGAGGGCAGTTTTCAACGCCTCATATTTCCCGTCAGCCGGGGGTGCCATAAGCACTGAGGAGATGCGGGCAGCGACGTCAGACGGAATCGCCCTGACAAGCGCCTGAAACTTGTGGAGATCCGACATTTCCGGGAAGACCGCCCACGAAGCTTCAAGGTGTATAAGCCACGCGGCTATGTCGTAGGTGAAGGCCGGGAGGCGAAGGTGCGCACATTTAGTATCCATCGTGTCGTAGCTACACTCGAGGCTACCAATTGTGGTATTCCTTTAGCCAGACACGGGTTAAACCAAACACTAAGTTCGCACACAAGTTTATTAAGGTGGAAATAAACACGAGTTACAGCGGAGGAAGGCCACGAGAATCACAGAGAGGAGGCGTGTGTGTGCTCTCTGTGATGGCCGAGTAGTTACTGGCAGGAGCTGCGGGGAATTTGGGTCACCACAGTCAGGTCAGCCACACCTGGCGTGGCGTGACCTTTAGGGAAATGAAGCAGCTGGCGTTAAACCGAACATTGGAGTCACTACAGTACTTATGGTATACTAGCTGCAAAGCCGCCCTCCGGGAGGACTTTTTGGCTAGCTCCTGCGGAGGGCTATTGGTGGGCCTCGGCCCACCACCTGTGTTTGGTGGGCCGAAGGCCCACCAAACACAGCTTTCTGGAGAGTGTGTTTGGTGGGCCTTCGGCCCACCAAACACAGACTCAGACAGAAACACAGAATGTATGTACTAACGCCTTACCCATCACCCCCCACCCATTCACTCACCCATTACCCATCACCCCCCACCCATTCACTCACCCATTCACTCACCCATTACCCATCACCTCCCACCTATTCCCTCACCCATCACCCATCACCCCCACCCATTCACTCACCCATCACCCCACACCCATTACCCATTACCCCACCCATTCACTCACCCATTACCCATCACCCTACATCAAGGTTTCCTCAATTTTCGCAACCCACATTTTTTTTTCACAATTCTCGCTAATAGGCTGCCAAAAAAAAAAAAAAAAAAATCGGATCATCTTATAAGTGAGCTTAAAAGTTGCCCCTGGTCGAGCTGGTTCCAAAACTGTGCCATATGATGGGATTGGGGCACGGGGGGCGGCACCTATCGCGGACACACACGCACACACACACACACACACACACACACGCACACACACACACACACTTTCGCTTAATTATTATAGATAATATATAGTGTATTTATAGTGTATATAATATATAGTGTTGTTATAGAGTATAGTGTCTAGTCTATACACTGTGGTTGTGACTGCAGATGTGGTGATGGGTCAGGTGAAGGCTCCTTTTCTTTACACATTAGTTATAATGCGACAGCGGTCTTCCACCCACCACCCCTCATTCCATTTCCAATCCCTTAGGGCCGTAATATTTATAATCGCCAGTGCTGGCGAAAGCGTTCGCCAGGCGCTCCGTGATTTCTTAATTTTAAACGCCACGAGCGCTCCGCCAGGCGCTGCTTCGCCAGGGTTGGCGTAGGAGTAGTAATGGAATAGCCTGGCGAACGTGAGTCCTGGTGAGACCTCCTTCTCACTGGGCGATCAACATTTTTTGCATTAAGTTTATACTTTTTACAATACTATTAAACATTTCATGAGATAGAAAACCTATGGCGACGGTAAATATGTGTATGGCAAGTTTTTTCATGGAAAATAAGTCATATATATCATTTTCAAAACACCATCGAGGTTCCAGCGCAGCAGACAGCACCAGACACCTCCACCTCCCGAGGTGAGTGTATTTTGCTTTTTCGTCCAATGTTTTTTGGTTTAGGGACTATATTGCACAATATTATGTATACATCGGATGTTTTGGTGATGGCATCTTTACATGAGCTATATCAGAGGCCTCTCATCCTCATAAAAATTTCAGTGAGACGTGATTATAATATCATTGTGCTCCCGCCACACTTACATAATTTATTTCTGTGGTATATCAGAGAGAATTGAAATAGTTATTTTGCACAATATCAGGTTATGTTTTGGTGATGGCGTCTTTACATTGAGCTATGTCAGAAGCCACTGACCCTCACATACATTACACGTGAGACGTGCTTATAATATTGTGCTCCCGACACTGTACATTAGTTTTATTAGGTAGTTTTTTACACTAGGACCAGAATTCTCTACACATTTGAGAGTATGCTTTCTGTTTACTTTAATAGATTCTGAGAAACATTCTCTCAATGAGTTTCCATTGCAAATCACTACTTTCGGAGATATAAGATGCTTTTAGTAGGAATTGGAGAGTGTATAGGTGGGGGTGCAGTCAGTTCGTTCACAAGTTGTTTAGTACACTAGTAGATTAGTACACCAAAAAGTTGTTTCGAAGTCTATATGAAATCATAGTCGTTTCGTACACTCAGCTCAGAGTTGAACTTTACTACTAGAGTTACGAAACGACATCACTACACGTATGTACGAAAACTCAAAATCAGTGTACGAAACAACTAAAAAACCTGGGTACGAAACAGCTTGTCCACTAACCTGAGTGACTAAAATAATTTAGTTCATATATGGGAACTCCAGTGTATATGTATGCAGAGAGGCAAATGCTGATGCCTTTGATCAATGTCATAGGACATGAATTTTGGGATATGAATTTTTTTTTTTTCGATTTGATTTCCCATTCAAGTAAGTGTTTCGCATTTTCCAACCTGCATTCATGATATAGTACGTATTACAGGTATGGTACAAACTTTATACTAGCCTCTTGAATGTCTTGCTCGCTACACTTAGACAAATACACTAGTCTCGTATAAGAGGTCACTGCGACACAGTAAGGCGTGTGCCCACACCGGAGGATATATAGAATCTCCTCTTTGTCTCCTCTGTGTTCAGGGAGAGGCCAGGCGTGTGGTGGGTACAGGTCAAAGGTTATCTCAGTGCTGACATTTAATCATCTAATGTGTGAAGTGAGTGCGTGAAGTGAGGGGTGATGGTTCAGCACTCTTCTTCCTTCTCCTCGCCTTCCTCTCTCCCTCACTCTCTCTCACTATCTCACCTTCTCTCACTCTCCCTCACTTTTTTTTTCTCTCTCTCCTTTCCTCCTTCTCCCTATTCCCCTTCGTCGGGGGACGGGAGGGACCCTCCGCTGTGATCAGCAAGTCTGCAGGTGGCTGCTGCCCTCCCCTTGCTAGCAGATAAGGAAGATGTGGCGTACGCATAAACACCATTGCCTCTCTCCCTATCCACCTCCGTCATCAATACTCTCTCTTCTCTTCCTTCATTCTCTTTCTCCTTCTCTTTCCCCATTTATCCTTCTTTCCCTTCTATTCCTCATTCTTCCACGTCTCCAGCCCTCACAAATATTATCAAATAAAAAGCAGTAAACCATGCTAAAGAAATGCCATTACGAGACTGAAGACATTTGCATGAACTGAATATTTACTTCAACTCTTCGCCATTTAAAACTTTGCGGGTCAACTTTTATCATGAAGGGTATCAATATAAGCGCAATTTTATTAGCTTTCCATTGATGTATTTTGTTTTCTGATAAATGAATTACAACCATGCATAAATTAGCTTTAACTAAAGGACTAAAATCATCAATCGGGTAATTTTCCCGATTGATGGTTATTTATTTACTTATATATTTCGTTTTCTGCTAAATAAATTAGCACCATGTATAAATTAGCGTTAACTAAATAAATAACCTCATCAATCGGGAAAATTACCCATGTGATGATTTTTTAAATTTATTTGACGCTAATTTATGCATGGTTCTAATTAATTCATCAGAAAACTAAATATATCAATGGAAAGCTAATACGATTGCGCTTCTATTGATACCCTTCATCATAAAAGTTGACTCGCAAAGTTTTAAATGGCGAAGAGCTGAAGTAAATATTAAGTAAATAGTAATATCATGCATATTTCTTCGAGGTCCCGTAATGGCATTTCATTAGTGTGTTTTACTGTTTTTTATTTGATAATATTATAGAACAAACATTTACGAAGATAACAGTATATCATATATACTGATAAACCAGTTTATATGAGTCATATGCAGCAAGTGAATGGGCCAGCAGACTGGCCATGGGGCCTGTACTGCAGCGTGTACCGCGCGTGGCGGCGGAGTGTCACATCCAGTTCTACTTTTATCAATGGTAATGGTAATAATTAATTGATAAGAACAAGAATATGAATATATATATTCATAATAATAATGATAATAATAATAACAATGATAATTATAATGATAGAAATATAAATAATATTAGTAATGATGATAGTAATATGATAATAATAATTACAATTGCGTACTAATATTACTTCTAGTATTATTATTACTATAATAATTTTTGTTAGAATGATTATCATTATCACTATAATCATCATTATCAATACCTATTGCTTTCCATCCTAGATATTTACGCAAAAGAATAACTCAAGCCAACACTCTTTCCGTCCTTCCCTCCCTGATACATAAGGTGTCTCCTTGATCATGATTCCTACTATTTCCAAACTAAATTACGTTGATAAATTCATTGTCTATTTCATCTTCCATCAACATATTTGCTGAGATAGTGTGGTCGCCCTCCCCCCCCCCCCATCTCTCTCTCCTCTCCTCTCTCCTCCGTCGGTGCAAGTGTCACTGTGTCCTCATCCCTGTCTCCTCGCTCATCCTCTCTCCCTGGTCATACCGTGCTGGTACTTGCGTTTCTTAGGTCATCTACTTTCCTCCTCTCTTCCTCTCCTCTCCTTCTTCTTTCTTCATTTTCCTCTCTATCTCTCTTTTTCTCTCCTCTCTCTCTTCTCTCTTCTTTTCTTCTTTTCTTCTCTCTTCTCTCTCTCTCTTTCTCTCTTCTCTCTCTTCTCTTCTCCTCCTCTCTCCTCTCTCTCTCTCTCTCTCTCTCTCTCTCTCTCTCTCTCTCTCTCTCTCTCTCTCTCTCTCTCGCTCTCCTCTCTCTCTCTCTCTCTCTCTCTCTCTCTCTCTCTCTCTCTCTCTTTACTATGACAGGGGTGTAAACCCGCCCACCCCACGAGTTGGGGTGGGCGCTTTAGTTAAGTTTATTTACATCTCCTACAAAAACTTATAGTAGCCTTACATAATACCTTAAGTTAAACTTACATTACATACTTATACTAATCTTATGTCTATACATATAATAAGAGATGAGCGGGCAACAGCCCGCCTCTGTAGTCACAAGCGACTTCCGGTGAGCAAGGCTCGTCACCTCGCTCCATGTTCCGCTGTGTGGTGTGTGGCAAGGCCCTTGGCCTTGGTGTGTGGTGCGCTCAGCGGGGGGAGGGGCGCTGCGCGCCAATACTATCAAGGGGGGGGGATGCCTCAGCCTCACCTTTACAACCCCCATGGGTGAGGTGACTGGGACACCTGGCCTCGATCGAGCTAGGGGTTGTTGTCAGGGTGATGACCTGACAGAGATGTTTCCACAATACCTCGCAGGTGTGTATGTGTATGTGTGTGTGTGTGTGTGTGTGTGTGTGTGTGACTCTCTGTGTGTGTGTTAGTTGTTTGTGTGTGTGTGTGTGTGTGTGTGTGTGTGTGTGTGTGTGCGTGTGTGTGTGTTGTGTTTTGTTGAAGCATTGATGTAGGTTTATAATTGTATAAAGATG
>JACEEZ010006096.1:6669-28866 GCA_016584305.1 Chionoecetes opilio | reverse complement strand
TTGCTTTACTTTGCCACGTATTTTTACGTGTTTGGGTTAATCATACAGTACTATTTCAGATGTCAGCCCCATCACGCAAGGGTGTCTCCAGCAGGAAGGGAGACTTCAATGAAATTGAAGAGCCTGAGCCTGCAGGAAAGGTCAAAAGGACAAAAATACTACTTTATGCGACTAAGGCTTTGCCGAGTGTAAGCAAAGAGATGCAGTTATAACAGCAATATGCTGAGATACATTATTTTTTGCCGACTTTCTGTTTACATGTTCACACAAGGAGGTTTTTGAGGGCAGATATACCGAGTGAAAACCAAGAGATGCAGTTTAGGGGAGGCGGTTAGCAGAGTGGTTAGCGTCACCGAGTGGCGTTCTCGAAAACCCGAGTTCGATCCCGATTGAGACCCTAAATCCACTTGAAATCTTTCCCACCATCGAGTGGCCTAAGAACCCCCACTCCCCTGTCCATTAACTCTACCTTCGACTGCGAGTGCATGGGAGGACACGGGGGGCGGCATGAGCCTCTAATTACAGGTGTCACTATAAGAATCTGCCTGCGCCACCACTGGCGAGGGCCAACCATCACAGCCCTCGAGTGAGCCTCCAGGCCTACCATCCCACCCTGGAGGCTCACTGCCTACACGCGCTATAGGCATAGATGTAAAAAAAAAAAAAAAAAAAAAAAAAAAACAATTTTGTCTTGCCTTCCCGAGTTATATCAAATTCGAGTTATACAGTGCCGAGTTATAAGGGTTTTACTGTAACTAAAAAAATAAGTTTTTTCCGACGTATGTTTGTTTCCCCCCCGAAAACCCGCATTCCCAAAGGTTGGAAGCTTGTTTGGGGGAAGGGGGGGGAGTATGGGCAAACGCTTGAAATTTACCGGGAAAAAGAGTACTTTGACCTCGTACTCAATGAATGGTTAAATTACCAAAATCCCGGAAGTATTACCCCTTTATTTCCCCCTTTTGTCACTGTTTTCGGGTTCACGCCTCGCTTTTTTCCTTATTGACCTTCACCAGTTTTTCCGTAAGGTCAATAACCCCGTAATTTTAGGTGGTAATGAAATAACACTGATTGGGTTACAGGGAGTTCTTTACACAAGTTGTTTCGGTATTATTCTAGTGTTTGGCCATACTCCCCCTCTCCCACAAAACAAGCTTGGGGACCTGGCGGAAAGCGGGATATTTGGCTGGGGTACAAAATATGCGTCGCAACCACAAAGTTTTTGAGTTAGGGGTGTTGTAAAAATTCCCTAGATCCAGGGAAAATGGATTGGATTTTTTCCGAGTCCAGAGACGTGTGAACCTGACGATCCTCACAGAATGATGACCGATGTGTCGAGAACCCCTCCTATCTAGTTGGTTAGGTTAGGGTAGGTTGTATTTGGGTAGGGTAGGTTAGGTTAGGTTAGGGTAGGTTGTATTTGGGTAGGTTAGGTTAGGTTAGGTTAGGTTAGGTTAGATTAAGTTAAGTTAGGTTAGATTTGGTTAGGTTAGGTTAGGTTATCGGTGGGTCAAGCCCCCCACTAGGTTAGGTTACTTTTGTTTAGGCAAATTTCTCTAGATATACGCAAATTACCCTAGATCTAGGGAATTTTACCCCCCCCCTTACACAACTCTTAAATTACGTGTTTCCGACGCATTATTTGCTCCCCACCCGAGAACCCCGCATTCCCACAGGTCCCCAAACTTGTTTGGGGGAAGTGGGAGAGTATGGGCAAACACTAAAAATTTACCATTGTTTCGTACCCAGGTTTTGTTAGTCGTTTCGTACACTGATTTTGAGTTTTTTCGTACATACCTGGTGTCGTTTCGTAACTCTAGTAGTCATGTTAAACTCTGAGCTGAGTGTACGAAACGACTATGGTTACATATGTAGCCCTATAGACTACGGAACAACTTTTGGTATTATTTTACTACAGGACCAAACTTCCCTACACAATAGGGAGCAAGGTTTTTGTTTACCTTATTGTATTCTAAGAGACATTTTCTCTCCGAGCTTTCCGTCGCTAATCAATAGTTTTGGAGATATAGAACATTTTAAATGGGAGGAAGAATACATCTCCTGTATACGAAATGCCTCCTCTTCCTCTTCTTGTGACCTGCATCGCTTTTGTTTAGTATTTTATTACACTTTTTATTATTGTACCCAGTTAGGAGGTCAAAGGTTAGGTAAGGAAAGGTTAGGTTAGGTTAGGTTAGGTTAGGTTAGGTAAGGTTAGGTTAGGTTCAGGTTAGGTTAGGTTAGGTTAGGTAAGGTAAGGTTAGGTTAGGTAAGGTTAGGTTAGGTTAGGTAAGGTTAGGTTCAGGTTAGGTTAGGTAAGGTTAGGTTAGGTTCAGGTTAGGTTAGGTTAGGTTAGGTAAGGTTAGGTTAGGTTAGGTTAGGTTAGGTTAGGTTAGGTAAGGTAAGGTAAGGTTAGGTTAGGTTAGGTAAGGTTAGGTTCAGGTTAGGTTAGGTTAGGTAAGGTTAGGTTAGGTTAGGTTAGGTTAGGTAAGGTTAGGTAGCCACGGGTGCGCCTCCGAAACAAAAGCGATGCAGGTCACAAGAAGAGGAAGAGGGAGGCATTTTGTAAACAAGGAGACATATTCCTCCTCCCACCTAAAATGTTCTATATTCCCAAATATTTATCTGCGACAGAAAGTCATGGTGAAAATGTCTCTTAGAATACAATAAGGTGAACAAAAACCATGCTCCCAATTGTGTAGGGAAGTTTGGTCCTATCGTAAAAAATTTCCTAACTTTTTGGTGTATGAACCTACTAGTGTACGAAACAACTTGTGTACGAACTGACTGCAGCCCACTGATTAGCGATACAAACAGCTGCTTCCCCCCGGATGTCAGCACTGTGACGTCATAGCCTGACCGCCGCCGCTCCTACAAGGGTTATGTGTCTGTGTGGGGTGGTCAGTTCGTACACAAGTTGTTTCGTGCACCCGTAGATTCGTATACCAAAAAATTGTTTCGAGTCTATATGAAAACCCTAGTCTTTTCGTACACTCGGCTCAGAGTTGAACTTGACTAATACCGTAGATAACACTAAGTCGCCAGGCAACTTTTTGTTCTGTGTACAGAGTGTGGTGGCGTTAATAGTTACATTTCTAATCCATGATTTCAGGAAGGTTAGAAGGGGCTATCTGGAGAGTCTGTGTCATTTTGTGTCTTCATCTGTGTCATAGTAGGGCTATAAATGAACACATGACAAAAATATCACCCGAGGGGCGTCTCTAAATATCACCGTCTATATACTCGCCGCTACAAAGCATAAAACAACGCTGAAACAGTAGCCTATAAAAGTAGCTATGTGGGAAAAATTTCAAAAATTGTTAAATGCTTTTTGCAAGAGGTATCGTGGAAAGGTCTTTAAACAAACTTTCCAATGACACCAAGAGACCCTCCTAGGACCTAAAATAAGAAAGTTACATCAAATAGAAGTTCGCCTTTTGGGCATATTTTTGTTCTTATAAAACAATAGGATTATTGTGACCGATAAAAATTTGGCATCAGGAACACTTATGGTTTGGTTAGGTTAAGGTTAGGTTAGGTAGGTTTCATTAAAACAAAAAAGGGGTTTGGTTTAGGTTTTTTTTTTTTTTTTTTTTTTTTTTTTTTTGTTTGCGCAAAAAAAAAACTAGAACCTTTTAGAAAAAGCACCTTTTTTGGGCCCCAAAAAGAAAAAGTAGTTGGTGTTTTGAAAACGAACGTAAAAAATCTTCCATAATTACCAAACAAAAAAAAAGAACCCCCGGGAAAACGAACAACGAAATAAAAAAACAGTCCCTTTGGGACATCGATTCCAGTTTAGCCTGAAAAATTTGTTGCTACTAGAAAAAAAACTTATAAATTCGACATATAGACGGACAAATAACTAAAGAAATTTATTTTTTTAAATTTTTCAAGTTTTAATTTCACCCCGCCTTCAGAAAAAATTGACAAAAGCGTTTGGGGGCCCCGTCACGAAAAAACATTTTCCAAAATTTCCGGGGGGACATGTAGTAAATTTAGAAATGTTCCCCCGAAAATTTTTCGGGGAATTTGTTTCGGGAAAACGAGGTTGGGGGGGTTCAATGTGGTACCCCGTATAAAAATCATGGGTAAAAATCGTGCAATCACAGGAAAACACACAAAAAACTGATTTCTTTTTTTAGGGGGTTCACAACAAAACCCTTTTTGGGGCTAAATTTTGCCAATTTCATGAAAAGAAAAACGGCGGAGCTAAATGTTGCCCAAAGTTGTCAAAGGCTTTAAAAAATTTCGGGGGAATTTTGCACATCCCTATATTATACAGTCAGGGTTAAAAATTTACGGTGTATCATTTTTAAAGGGGCCCACAGACACACCCATTTAGTGGGGCCCAAATCTTTTCTTTAATTTTTAGGGCCCCCGGGCGACAATGGGTGCAGTTTGGGATTTATGGGGAAAGGTTATCTAGGGAAAAAAAAAGACGCTGTACAATTTCACTTCCCCAATAAGCATTGTTTAGGCTGACGGCCCCCTCGTGTTTTGGGTGAAACTTTGCTTGATCTTGACTTGATTTTTAAAGGGGGGCCTTTTCTTCTTTGGGCCCGGGCCCTTTAAAAAAGGGGCTGCTCCTGTAGTTTGTTTTTGTTCTTGTTTTGGGCTGTAGAGTTATTGTCTATTTTTCAAATCCCACATTTTTTCCAAAAAAACTTTTTCACTGTTCAATCTTTCCGTCCCGGGTTCTCACCCACACGGGCCCCAGGTAATAACATCCATTCTTTCCTGTCCCTTTCAACCCCCTCTTTCCCTGCCCCCTCCCTTTTAAAGTAAAAAAACCCAAAACCCCCATCTTTTTCCCTTCCTATCCCCCGCTATATTCTACATTCTAGTATCACTGTTCCACTTTTTCACCCTCACCCATGTCACACTTTGGGCCACACTTTGTTTCCCTGATTTCGGACCACCCTATTTTTTCCCTTTGCTTTGAAATTAAGCACTTTGTTCGGGTTTTTGGAAGAAAAGGGCCCGCCACCCCGGGGGTTCCATCATACACACTTTCTTTACGCTGGTGCCTCTTTCCCCTTTATACCATTCTAGTGTTTTCTTTTGCTCCATCTCTTTTTTCCCTTTTTATTTCACCCCCCCAATACTTCACTACTTATCGTTTCTCGGGTTTTCCCAACTTTCTCAAAACCCATAAAGGGGCCCTTTTCATCCCCTTTTAAAACATTTTCCCTTTAAATTTACATTCGGTCTTCCATCATCAGTTGATACACCACCAAAATCGCAACCCATTCCTTTTTCCCCTTTTTTTTGGCATCGTTTTTCCCCCATTTACTCTACATTCACTCCACAAATAAACTTTTGTGCCAATTTTTGTGTCCCCTTTCTTTTCCAGTCTGATCTTATCCCTTTGAGTGTTTTTTTGCTTTGGGAATGTCTCTCCCTAAATGAAACCTCCCCCCCAGGGTAAACCTCTTAAACCTTCAGTCGCTCCCCATACCTGGGTGCTTTCAGTGCCATTTTTTGCCCCTTTTATTTTTGCCCCTTCCAATATCTCATTTCACTCAAATTCCAGGCAATCACCCCCATCCCCATACTTTAATGTTTGGGGGACAGCCCCCATTTTTTCCACATTTTCCCTCAAACACATTCAATTTTGCTTCCCCTTCATCCGGGCCCACCCCAAGTCAAACCAACCCCAAAATGATTGGCAGGCTGATTTTTCAGCCTTTGCTTTTCCACACCCAATGGGAACTCAGGCACATCCCCAAAGGTATTGGTTTTCACAGTTTTTTCTAATTCATTTTTCCCAGTCTCCAAGTAGGGGTTCTGTACCCCTCGGTAAAATTTACTATCATCACCTTACTTTTCTCAGGCAAAATTTTTACTCCAAAGTCTCCCCAAAATCATTCACCAAAACCCTAACGGGCCCTTCTAGATTTCCTCGGGCGACTCATTTCATAATACCATATCATCTGCATACTTTTAAAACAAGCTTTTTTTTGGTTATTTCCTACCCCTCACCCCTGCATCCATTTTTCCTTTCCTTACTCCCAATTTCCTCAGATACGATCTAAAAAAAGGGTTTGGGGAACAGGGCACCCTTCCCTTTAAAAAACCTTCTCCACTCCTAACCCTTTTGGGTTTTCCAAAATACTATCTAGCCTATATTTTGCTCTAGTATCTTCAAAACATGTTTCCCCTCATTTAAATTTTTCCACTATCTTTTGGCTAAAAACCCCAACCTTTTCCAAAAAACCTTTTGCATAAATTTCTCTATTTACCTATCTTTGGGTTTTCTCAAGTCTGGGAAAACCCAAAGGGAAAAAGTGTCTTTCCTCCCTTTCCTTTTTTTTTAAAATTTTTTCATTCACCACAAACATTTTGTCCCCCGCCCCCCTATCCACTCAAAAAAACCATTTTGCCCCCTCCCCCTTTAAAAACCTAGCTTTTTCCAACCCAAATTTAAAAAACCCTTTCCCCCCAACGGGGGACCGTTAAAAAATTTTTACCTACTGAAATTCATTGGGGGCTATTGGTCAATAGTTTTTCCCAATTCACTCCTTCTCTTGGTATCCTCCTTTAGCAATGGGTTTTCACTTAAAATTCTTTCCCAAATTTTCTAGGCACCCTTTCTTTCTTCCCACACACGGTTAAAAAGGTAAAGGCATTCTTTTGTCAATCCCCCCACCTCCCCCCCCAATCTTTTTACACCCTCATATGGTTTTTCATTGGGCCTGGCTTTTTCTTTCTTTGCCTCCTTACACACTTCTTACTCACCCCTGCTATTCCATTCATTAAAACTTTTCCGAAATCTTTTTTTTTCCAAAAGTTAAAACTTTTCTGGTTTTAAACGGCCCAAAGTTTTTCCCCCACGCCCCCTATGTCTTCCCAAAAAGTTTTTTATAACCTCTTTGTTTTTTGGGTCCCATCTTTTACACATTAAAAGGGCCCAATTTACTTTCAAGGCTTTCACATTTCATTCCCACCCAATTTTTTCCCCCTCTCATGAATCTGTCCCAAATCACCCCCCACCTGCAAGTCCTTTCTTTTTTCCGGGGGATCGGATTACTCCCCCACACAAAAACTTTGGGCATCTCTTATCTTTCTTTTGTTATTTCGTTTTGTTGTTTCACATATTTGTCCATGAATTTGGTATTAAACCCTCCGTTTTCTTAAATTTTTTCCCTCCCTCCTTTTTTTAAACCCCTTCAAAACATTTCTTGTTTAACCTTTTTCTTTCCCTTTTCCCTTCCCTCTTTTAAATCCTCATTCCCCCATGGTTTATTCCCTCTTTTTTCCCAAATTTGGTTTAAAAAAACCCCTTTTTTTTTAAAAGTGCACCCCCCGCCCCTTAAAATTTTTCCGGGGTTAGTCTCTCATTTAGCTAAATTAACCTCCGGTACTCTTTCTCTGTCCCACATCTCACTCAGACACACTTAAAAAATTTTTCCCTTTTTGCACTCTCAACCCCCCAAATTTGTTTTTTCACCGTCCTTCTTTTGGCTCACTTTTTTTCCACATCTTTACAGTCCACAAAAGCATATTTTTTGACCCGGGACAAAATATAAAATTTTTTCCCTCTTCATCTATCCCAAAATTTCGAGCAAAACTCCCCTGCATTTTGCCTTTTAAACCAAACACAAAAATAAATGCCCTTTTGGTTTTTGCTTTCCCCACTTTCACTCGACCCTCTGCCAAAAGTCTCATTCGGGTTTTTCAAAACCCCAAAATCATTATAAATTTAGCAAGCATTTTCCATTTTGGGATTTATTTGCTCTCCACCCAAAAACCCAGATGGGGATTATCACCCAAAAACCATAAACACCCCTCCCGGCTTTTTGGTCTCTAAAAATCTTTTTATAAGTTGTATTTCTTTTATTCTCTCTCCCTGTTTTCTATACCCTCAACCGTAATTTTACCCCCCAATCACTAAAAATTTTTTTTTCCTTGTCGTTTTTGACCCAAACATTCTACTCTAGCACCCCAGAACACCCCAAATTCATAGCATTTATTACCCCCCGGTCATATCTCATCATTTTAAGGGTTTTTCCTTTTCCTTTCTAAAAAAAAGGAAAAACCCCCCCTTTTAAGTTTTCTTTTTTTCTTTCGCCCTTTTTCCAATCATCTAATACTCATTTATCATGCTTTCTTTAACGTCTCTTAAAGGGGTTTCCCAGTCCAAAAAAATAGTTAAAATTTTTCCATTTACTAAATTTTCCCTTTCCCTTTACATCTTCAAAATTTACCAACCCCCCAAACCCCCTCACTTTAAAACCCCCAAAAATTCAGTATTCTTCGCCGGGGTTTTGGTTTTGTCTTTTGCCCTTGTCCTGTCTCCCTAATGATTTTTTGTTTTTCCGGCTAGTCCTGTTGGGTTGGGCCCGGCCCCCCCCTTTGCCGTTTCCCCCCGGTGGTTATTGGCCCCGGGGGTTAACCTCTCTCTTTTCCACTTTTAGTTTTCGTCCCCCCAAAGGGGTTTTCCCCCTGTTTTATTTTAAAAAATTTCTGTTTTCTTTTCAGCTTCATTTTTGGCTTTTGTTCCCCCCCTCAGTGTTTGTCATTGTGGGGGCTCCCCCCTTTGGGAATTTTCGTGGCACCCCCTAACGTTTTCCGTACACCTTTTTCTTTGTGCTTTAACCAAAATCCTTTCAGAAATTTCTTTCAACCCCACTTTTACTTTCACAAGTGGGGGCCTTTGGCTTTTTTGGCCCACCTTTGTCATAAAAACCGGGTTCCTTTTGTATTTTCCAATTCTATTGGATGTGGTTTAGATCACTTTTCAAACAGGTAAACCCCAACTCCCATTAAAATTTAAATAAAAACCCCAATTCTGCCCATGCTTTTTTTTTTCCCTTTTAAATTTGTAATTTCATACCCCCTCAAAAATTTTCCCTCCTTTTAGTCAAACATAAAATATTTTTCCTTGCGATCCGTCTGCCGGGAAATCTGTTGATTTGGTTTGCAAAACACTTCATCCCCATTGCTTGTTTGCTTGTTTTAAATTCTTAATTTTGCTCAAAAATTTTCCTTTGGGCCTCAGCCAATAAAAACTTTCCTTATTGAAAAAAATAACGGTTTTTTCTTTTCCATTTTTGGCCCTTGGGTTTTTTCAGTTAAAGAAATTTATTCTCCCAAAACTTTCCTTTTAAAATTTTTCCCTTGGGAATGTGACTCTACCCTTACCCCGGGGGCCTTATCATTTTGTTTCCAATTTTCCGACCCTTTATCATCGGGGGCCAGATCACCCAAAAAAGGGTGAAAGGGTCAAGCGGTGTAAGTAGGGTTTTGAAAAATGCTACTCCGTCCCGCAACCCTCACCCCCCTCTTGCGCCGAGGCTGTTTAAATAATCTGCCGAGATGGACTTACACCAGGCGCAAGGAAGAGTATCTCGGAGTATCTCCACAGAGCCAGCTGATTGGCTGGCGAATACATTGACGTCATCCTCGTTTAATAGCGAATCACGCAGTGTTTATATTATCTATTCAGACCCTACAGCCAATCACAAGGCTTTCCGTGATAAATATGTTTACAAACATTAATCAGCTGATTACTCAGCTGGCATCTGGGTTGACACAACAAATCGATGTATCATGTTTTAAAGCGATAAGGAAGGGTTTGATGATGATGATTGAAGAATTTCGTCAGTTTATTGACGCAGCTGAGATGGATCGCTGGCTGTAACCAGACAGCTCTCTCGCAGACTACCCCGAGCAGAAAGCGTCCTGCTAGTGCTTATATGTTGGCCGAGCCAGCACCCCGGGAGGCGGGTTACAAACCCCCGGCAAAACACCCGGTACCCATTCACTGCTGGGTGGACAGGGCTCGGGTTTTAAGGAAACACCCCAAACTGTTTCCGCTCCACCCGGGGATCGAACCCGGGACTTCTGGGTTTGTGAACAGAGTGTGCTTCCCCTACACTAAGGGGATACAGTGATTCGGGCCGCCAGTTGAATCTTACTAGCCATATTAAATGCATACTGGACGAGTTTCCGGCGTTTTCAGAGACAACCGACTTTTTTTTTTGGTCTACAATAGGTGCTTGTTCTAAGGGAGATAGTTTTTATTTGCGAAAAAAGAAAAAAAGAAAAAAAAATATGAAAAAAAAAAAACCCAACCTAACCTTATAGTTTTAATGAAACCTAGCCTAACCTTATCGGTTTTAATGAAACCTAACCTAACCTTAAGGTTTTAATAAAACCAAACCTTTAACCTTATTTTTTTAATGAAACCTAACCTAACCTTAACCACAAAGTAAAACCTTTTTTTTTTTTTTTTATGGGTTTTGCGCAAATAAACTATCTCCATTAGAAAAAGCCCCTATTGTAGGCCAAGAAAAAAAAATTGGGTGTCTCTGAAAAACGACCGTTAAACTGCCCTGTCCTGCTGGGTATGCATGCTACTATAGGCGGCCCGAATCAACGGTAACCCCACTAGGAAGTACCATTGACAGTACAGATTGACCAAAAATAAACAATTTGGGGCAAAAATTTTTAAGGCGCAGACATCCTGATTGACTTTTAATAAATTTTTTCTAGGGCAATAATGGGCCAGCCATCCTGATTAACCTAATAATTCAGGGACAAAAAGGGGCGACATCTGGTTGATCATATAATTCAAGGGCGTTAAGAGGCAGACATTCTGAGTGACCTAATCGTATCATTCAGGGATAATGAGAACGGTACCTGGTACTCTCGTCTACCGAAATTCTCGTCCTGACACAATCCGGGAACTCTCGCCGAAGGTAATGGTTAGGTTAGTAGGATATTAAGGGAAAGATACCGGTAAAAAAATGGAACGAGGACTGCGCGGGTCATTTTTTTGAAACACTGACTAGATTTTCCTTGCCTAAAATTAGTTTCTTTTGGTAAAAATGGACGAGGACTGCACGGTCATTTTCTGAGACACTGATTTTGTTTTTTCTTGGGTAAAATTAGTGCTTTTGATAAAAATGAACGAGGACTGCGCAGTCATTTTCTGAAACACTGGGCTAGATTTTCTTGGCCTAAAATTAGTGCTTCTGGGGAAAAATAGACGAGGACTGCGCGGTCATTTTCTGAGACACTGACTAGTTTTTCCGGTAAATTTTTTAGTGTTTTTCCCATACTCTCCCCACTAACCCCCAAGCAAGTTTTGGGCACCTGTGGGAATGCGGGGTTTTTTGGGTGGGGAGCAAATAATGCGTTGGGAGACACGTAATTTTTAAAAATTTTGTAGAGGAGACAAACTCCCTAGATCTAAAGTAATTTCCTTATATCTATAGAAATTTGGCCAACCAAAATTAACCTAACCTAGCGGGGGCTTGACCCACCGGTAAAATAACCTAACCTAACCTAAATCTAACCAAATCTAACCTAACCTAACCCGATCTAACCTAACCTAACCAAATATAACCTACCCTAATCAATAATACCCTAACCAAACCTCCTATATGGTTGGGGGGCCTCTGGAAGGGGAGGTTGTGTCTGTATGAGTATTAGTCTAAAACAACTATATCATTTCTACAATATGTATATAAGTTTGGTAAAATTGTAATGTTTGCCCATACTCTCCCACTTCCCCCAAACAAGTTTGGGCACCTGTGGGAATGCGGGTTTTCGGGTGGGGAACAAATTATGCGTCGGAAACACGTAATTTAAGAGTTGTTTAGGGGGTTAAAATTCCCTAGATCTAGGGGAATTTTCCTTATATCTAGAGAAATTTGCCCTAACCAAAATTAACCTAACCTAGCGGGGGGCTTGACCCCCGATAACCTAACCAAAACCTAACCTAACCAATCTGACCTAACCTAACTAAATCTAACCTAACCTAACCTCCTAGCGGGGGGGGGGGGGTTCTCAACACTTCAGTCATCATTCTGTGAGGATCCCTCAGGTTCACACGTTTCTGGACTTAGAAGAAATCCAATTTAATTTCCCTAAATCTAGAGAATTTTTTTTAATTTCCACTCAAAAAGTATGTGGTTGCGACGCATATTTTGTACCCCCGCCATAAAATCCTGCATTCCCCAGGTCCCCAAGCTTGTTTTGGGGGAGGGGGGGAGTATGGGCAAACACTAGAATAATACCATAATTTTTAAAGGTTACGCGGAAGTGCATTAATATGTACAGTATACTAAACAAAAAATAATATAGAAAAGCATGTGGTAATGGCGGTAGTGACCGCCAGTTATCGTCCATTATAACTGAAACACCAACCGAAAAGTCTTGCCGACAAAAAAGTTTTCGCGAGTTCCACTTGTATAGTCAAATAAAAGAATAAAAGTTTTTCTTTTTTGGACAAGTTTTGCTTGTCCCAAAAAAATTTTAAAAACTACACTTCAAACAAACAGGGAAATTGGGTTTATGTAACTGTAAAAACCCCAGACCCCCCCAATCACTAAACTAACCACCGATTTTCGGTCCCCTGAATTCCAAAAACCCGGGGGAAAAGCTGTTTAAATATATAGATTGGGTACTGTTTTTTAAAAAATAAACTTTAACTGTCGCTTAATGGGAAACTCTCGCCGACGAAAAAAAATGGGGGTAAAATTTTGGGGAAAAGTCCTTCACCCCTATCTTTTTTTTTCCCCTATAGCCAACAACCCTTTGGGGCCGGGATTCAGCAAACTTACCACGATACCCTGTTACGGGGTCGAAGTTACTAGCCCCTCAGAGAGGCAAAACTGTATTGGGCAACGAATTGTAACATTTTAGTGTACGGGTCCATTGCCGCTGGTAGCCCCCAAGGGCTCGTTCGCGCACAGCCAATATCTCCCCCTTTAAAGATGCGTGTTGGGCTTCACGTGCTTTTTTTTACAAAAATTTCTTTAAAAAGTTCATGTATCATCCCCCAAAATTGTAGTAAATGATTCCCAGAGCTTTTTATCTTTATTGTGCATCATAAGGGGTTCTTTTTGCCGCCTGTCCCTGAACGAGGTAATCTTTTAAAAAAAAATCATGACTTTTGCTGAAAACACAACAAATACCTGTATGATGTGTCCGTGTGTGATTCTACACATATGCAATGATTCTTCGTCTTCTTATCTGTCAGGATCGGGCACTTCCCTTTTTAGGCAAAAACATAAATCAATTATCTGTCAAGGGAAAAAGTGGAGAATTTGGCAAATTTTTTTGTGTATATATAACTGCCCATGGTTTTGTTTGTTTTTTGTTAGAGGATAAGCCTCAGATCCAATGTCTACCGCTGCAGCATTGGGGGGGTTTTGGGGGAAACCCACCCCCGGGAGGGGGGTCAAAAACCCCAGGCTAACCCCGTACCCTTCTGGGGGTGGACCAGGGGCTCGGGTTTTAAGAAAGCCCCCCTGGATTAAAGTATTTTTAACCCTTTTCTACTGTTATTTATAGTCTGAAAAACGAGTGGAAAGGGTGGCTTTTTGGTACCGGGAAACTGTCGCCGATGGGAAATTCCGCCGAGCGGCGGATGTTCCTTTTTTTTCATGTCGGCGGGTTTCCATTTCTGGCAAAATTCTGTTTTTGTCTTGAGTTAGGTTATTTGGCTATTGACCAATATCAAGGTTGGTCAGTAAAAGGGTCCTCCCAGGGGAACTGTCGCCGAAAATTTCCACGTGGGGCGAGTTTTTCCCCGCGGTGAATTTTTTGGGTTGGGGTTTTTCGGCGAGTTTCTATGGGCGACAGTTCCAAAAAGGGGTTATATGTTTTTTTAACCAAACCAATGGTGGGGGTTTTTACTGAACTTTTTCTTCTTATCAAAAGAGTATATAACCCTAAAACCCGTCGGAAATTAAGGTATTATTCTAGTGTTTGCCCATACTCCCCCTTCTCACAATCAGGCTTGGGGCCCGGGGGAATGCAGGTATTTGGCTGTGGTAAAAAAATATCCCTTTGAAACCACATAGTTTTTGATTTTAGAGTGTTAAAAAAATTCCCAGATCTAGGGAAAATGTTTGGATTTCTTCTGATCCAAGACGTGTGAACCTGAGATCCTCACAAAATGATGACCAAGTGTGGGAAACCTCCTCCCAAACCCCGCTGGGAGGTTTTAGATTTGGTTAGGCTGGATAGTTAATTTGGTTAGATTAGATTAGATTTGGTTAGGTTAGCTTTTTAAGTTATTTGGTTTGGTTATCGTGGG
This sequence comes from Chionoecetes opilio, assembly GCA_016584305.1. Lineage (NCBI taxonomy): Eukaryota > Metazoa > Arthropoda > Malacostraca > Decapoda > Majidae > Chionoecetes > Chionoecetes opilio. Next base: position 14,816 of record JACEEZ010006096.1, on the reverse strand, counting down.
TAAACCCCCCCACTGGGTTAGGTTAAAATGGCTACTTTGGGTTTAAATTTGGGGTTTGCAAATTTCTCTAGATTAAGGAGATTACCCTAGATCTGGGGAATTTTAGCCCCCCTACCAACCTTTAATTACGGTTTCCGACGCATAATTTGTTCCCCTCCCGAAAACCCCGCATTCCCACGGTCCCCAAATTTGTAGGGGAAGTGGGAGAGTAGGGCAAACACTATAAAAAATTTAAACCAAATTTAAAAAATAATCAAGGGGGATCTAAAAGGGGGCAAAAACCCCACTGGGTTTTAACGTGATCAATCCCGGTTAGGTTGTTAACTAGCAGGAGGTTCTGCGCACCCCCCCCCCCCCTCCCCCAAGTTGTAAAGATTTTGGGGTTTAATGGAGGGAAAAACTGCGGGGTTGCTACCGCCGTTATACTTATTTTTTTCTGTATTATTTTTTGTTCAGTATGGCGGGTGCTTTTTAAATCAACTTCCGGATAACCTTCAAAACTTATTACATATTGTAAATTATATACCCCCAAACCCCTTTTGGGGTTAGGTTAGGTTCGGGTGATTTTAATAATCCCCCCAGGGGCCGGGGGGAGGTTAGTTCATTCGGTTAAGGTAAAAATTGGCCCCCGGCAGGGGGGGTGCAGAGCAGGGGTCTCTGTATAAAAAATTTTTCTAGGCAGACGTCACTCGGCGGCTGGCAAAATGGGGGGCGGGAATCACTTTTTTTTCCGTACAATTTCCGTTATTTTCTCTTTTTTCTTGAGACCTGCCTATTATTTCCTGGCCAAGTTTTAGTCTTTTTCTTAAATAGATACTTTGTTTTTCAATGGAAACGTAAGGTTTTTGGGTGAAAAAAAAAAAAAAAAAAATGGTTTCCGGAAAAAAGATATCTGAAAAGCCAAATTTTAGGCAAAGAAAAACTGTCTTGTCAAAGAATGACCGCGCAGTCGTTCATTTTTTCTTATTTTTAAATCGAAAAAAATGTGATCACTAGTTTTTTACAGGGGGGTCTGGGGGTAAAAAAAAATCTAGTGATTTCACAAAAAACAAGGTCAATTCTTTAAACAGCATACCCCCTATCAAAAATTAGTTTCGTCTAAAAAGGGCGGGGGTCACGTACGAATCTTTCCCCATAGCTTTTAATGTTGTTGGTTTGGGTATTTGGGGGTAGAAAAAAAAATGCCAGGTGGCCTTGGGGAAAATATTTTTTTTCCGCCGGTCTGAAGTGATTTTGGAAAGGGGAAATTTCCTAAAAAATGTCTAACATAAAATGAAATCAAATGAATTGTCGGACAAACCCCAAAAAGTTAAAAGGAAGGTGGGTGGGGTGCAAGGGTAAATTTTTTTCTGTGTACCCAAATTTTTTGGCAAGGCGAGACCCCCTACAGCTAAGGGGGGGTCATATCGTTTGGAGGCCATACAAAAGGGTTTAAACCAAAAATTTTTAGCATATTCAAAATTTTTTATGTACCCCCATCCTTTTTTAGTTTAGTATTTCCAAAAACCTTTACGTAAAACTAAATTCAAAAAGCTTTTCATTTTGATTAAACACTTTACAACTATAATATACTAATAATATTAAAATTCAAAAAGAGATTTAAACACTTAGAGTCTCACTTTTATTACAAAAAGAAAACAACTTCCAACATAAAAATTTTTCTTGTGATAATTTTAATTGAATGTTAAGCGATGAGCAGTTTTAGAAAGCAGTGGTAAAAAGAAAAATTATATTTTTGAAAAACCAATAGAAGTACATAAGTTTGTTCGGTATGCTTACTTAAATTGGTTTTAACCTGTTTTTTGTTGTCAGCTATTATGGGGTAGGGGAATTTAAATAAACTAACTGAGAGCAACAGTGTCCCTTTAAACACTGGAAGATTCACTACAAAGAATGCAGGGCAAACCAAACTTTAAATTGGTTGGGGAATTCTACAGTCCTATTGGGGGGTCTTTGGGAAAACTGTGGCCCAATCCCTCAAGAGCTGCAATCTCATGGCAGGGGAGGTGTAATACCCTAGGTGGTGGTTGTCCCTGACATCTAGATCTAAGGGTCAAGCCGGTCTCTGAAGACCCTTTTTCCCAAATGCGCCCCGTCGTGTTTCCCTTGCCCACAAGAATTTCCTGATAGCTAAAAAAATTATTATTTTTAAAAGGTTGGTTTATATGGCCGTTTTAGTTTTTAAACACGAACGTTTTTATAAAAAAAAAAGCCCAAGGGTTTGGAAATTTTTTAAAAAACTTGAATGAAATTTTTAAACCTGAATACAAATATCCTACATTCCCCCTTTTCCCATACCTATCACTTCCCTATCTAAGATGCTCCCACATTGCTTATTTAACCTAATTTAAAAAAATTTTTTATGGGAAGAATATTCGTACCTAAATATTTTATTTTGTGGGGGTGTTGCATATTTACTACTATATAAATTTGGTAGGGGTTTCGTATGAATGCTATACGGCATAGTTAATTGTTACTGGTGGGCGAACATTCATTCCTTAAACCGATAAAATTTTCACTCACCCTTTCTCACCACCTAAATCAACAAATATAAGCATAGGGCTGACCTACTTACTTATCTATTTTTTGGTTTGATTAAAAACTATTTACCGGGTTGATTACTTTTCTTTCTCCATTTCTACTTTATTTAAATTTTCTTTTTTGATGAGAGAACCCTTATCTACCGTTTTTTTTTATTATTAAGTGAAAAAAGGGTTTTGTTTATGGTCCCCTAAAGCCCCTTCACATCTCCAGACAGGGCTTGCTCCAGTCCCCTCCATCGGGGCCACTGCACCGATTTTTTTCGGGGCTGAAGCTCCAAAATTACGTGGTTGGCTAGATTTACCCACCAACCACGTAACCCTAACCTTACCATATCTAACCTAACCATACCTATACCCCAATTAAACCTTTACCTAAGTAAAAAAAAAAAAGTATTTTACGCAGAAAAAGTTTGCAAAAAAATCCAAAACACAAAAAAATCACCAGAAAAAATAGTTTCGTACACCAAAGTGATTTCTTGTTTATCTGGAAAAACCCCCGGGGGAACTTACCTAACTCTAATTACATTAAATCTTGAGAAAAGGGTTTCCCCCCCCCCCCCCCAAAAAAAAAGCTGATGTTCACAAAAATAATCCATAAAAAAATTTTTAACCCACCCTCGTAATGTTGGTGTTTTTCTGACGAATTTAAAATTTTTTTCTTCCAAAACCCCATATTTCCACTTGTAATAAATATTGGTAAATATGCAGTTTCAAAACCAAAACTCCCATTGTACTCTCCTGACTAAATGCCAGCCCCCATTCCCAGACCCCGGTAATAATGGAGAGGACTTTGGTTTGTTTTCAGGACACCGAAAATTTTTACTGGCCTACTAGGTCTTTTTTTCTAAAAAGGGGAATAGCTTTGTTTTCCAAAAACCCATTTTTAATTTTTTTTTTTTTTTTCATCACAGAATTTTTGGTGCCGTTTCCTTAAAAAACTATCTCCATCAATAAAACATAAAAATTGGCCGTCAGGGCGGGCTCAGATAACCAGGGGAAATAAATTGAATAAACAAAAACCAACCCAACCCATAGGGTTTTAATGAAACTAACCTAACCTTAAACCCTAAGTATACCTAACCTAACCAAACCCTTTAGGTTTTTAATGAACCTAAAATAACCTTAAACCCCTACGTATACCTAACCTTATAGGTTTTAATGAAACTTAACCTAAATAACCTTAAGTTACCCAACCTAACTTATAGGGAACCTAACCTAACCTTAACCTGCATAAAATTTTGTTTTGAATTTTTTTTTTTTAAGGGGTTTTTCCGGAAATAAAAAAAAAAAATACTACTCTATTAGGAAAAGCACCTTTGAGGGCCCCGAAAAATTTGTCGGTGTCTCTAAAACGACCGCAAGTTCTCGCCATTATAACCCACTCTTGCAAAAAAAATAAATGATCACAAATTTGTATTACCACAAACTTACCCATTATCTTTTTCTAAAAAGCTGTAAAATATCCTTCCCCCCACACTTTTTACAATCCCTTCAGTTCCCCGCCTTTTAAAAATATTTATAGTGTCCAGGTTCCTTTCTCTGATGTGTCCATTCCTCGGCTGCCGTTTTTTTACTCCGCCCCACGTGGTTTAAACTAACCTAAACCCCGACATTTGGCACCTATCCCTTTAAACCCAAATGCAAGCTATTGCTGGTATTTTACCCTGGATCATTAAAACGGTAAAACCGATTAAATGATATATTGGGTCCTGAATATCAAGAATTTGGGAAAAACCCCAAAGACGGCGGCGATGTTCCATCGGGGACATCCCAGGTACCCCTGCCTATCTTAAAGAGTCTTAAGGACGTAGTTAATCATGCAACCTATGACTCTTTTTGTGGACCTTTATTCTTGGGGGAGGGAATTAAAAGATTTTCCAAAAAACAAAAACACTTACGGGGAAAACTGGGAGATGTACGTGCGATGGGCAGGATGGATAGACTGGTGGGACCGTGGGGTTAGTGACCCTGACCCCCTCATACTCCTGACCTGAAAAAGGGTTTAACACATAAAACACAGGAGGTGAATTGTGATCGAGATTAACACAGGCGAATTGGGGACTCTTCGGGCGGTAACGCGCTGCCTTTTTGGTGCTGTGGGGTGTTGTTTTATCATTTTTTATATTCTGACACGGGCGGGTGTGTAATGACGATGCTTACTGCCCGACACTGTTTCCCCCCCACCAGCCACCACCCTCAGCTGCCCTGTTGTCACCCCAACACACACACACCACACCTCCCGCCCCCATGTTCCACCCCACCCCCATCATATGAACTGTGGGAGTGTGGAACATCAAGACAGTGCTTAAATGACGACCAATTCGCCGACGGACACAAACACAGGGTAACTTTTAGTGCCCCTTGCCACGGCCTGTTTCACTTATTTCGGTTATTAGTATACATTCCCCACTCTTCAACAATATAAATGCAAAAATTAGTATTCACTATCAGAAATTACCCATATAAGTAGCTAGATGTGAAATCCTACAGGATGGTCTTCCTTTCCCGCTATGTCTGGTAAACCTTTTTGGGAAGCCCCACTAGACCGGGGCCACCCCGTAGGTTACGAGGGGTAGTTTCAATATCGTAAGTGTTTTCTGAATAGGGGCGTGCCCTGTGCAGGGAGGTACAGGAAAAATTTCCAGAGTCTTACCCCGTAAATGGTTTTGCTGAATCCACCACTGGGGGGCTGGCGGGGAATACGGGGTTTTGGGGGGGGGAGCAAATAAGGTTAATGGCTCCCCCAAAAATCTCAAAACATATATTTAAAAAAACAAACCCAACCTAACCTTAACCCAAAATATAACCTAACCTAAAATTAACCACAAAGTATACCCAAACCCAACTCCTTAACCCAAAGTATACCTAACCCAACCTTAACCCAAAGGGATTTTTAACTTAACACAAAATATACCTTTCCCAACCTAACCTTAAACCACAAAGTATACCTAACCTAACCTAACCTAACCTAACCTTAACCACAAAGTATACCTAACCTAACCTAACCTTAACCACAAAGTATACCTAACCTAACCTAACCTTAACCACAAAGTATACCTAACCTAACCTAACCTAACTGGACTTAGAATTTTTTGAGGCACCTCATATTTCATAGCGGCCGTGTGGGTTAACCAAGGCTGAGCGCACGCTGGAACCTTTACAGATGTGAAGTACAATAAGCATACAATACAGTGCGGTAGTTCATTTCAGTCAAAGCCGGAAGGGTGAGTTCCAAAGTATTTCCAAAATGGAACATTCTCCGACGGTGGCGAGCATTCCTTCCGTTCGGAGACTGTACCATTAAAGGCTAGCAAACGTGACCTAACTACCATTCAGGGGCAATGAGGGTCAAGCGTCCTGAGTGACCTAACCATAGTGCAAGGTCACTGAGGGGCAGGCATCAGAACAAAAGTTTCATTCTCAAAAACGTCCAAATTACGATATAGTGAAACAACATTAATCTAGCCGCGGGATGCCAGGCTCGCCTCGTCCCACAACAATTCTGCTCACAGGACTCCGCTAGTGGTCTAAAAAACTGGTGCTGCCCAATAACGAACTAATACAACAAAAACACCGAAGGCAGTCCCTACACGGCCGAGGCGGCCTCCCACCAAGGCTTGTATCTCCTAAACATTTGTAAACACACGCCGCTGCCGACTACCAATAGGCTTATATTTCAATCCTTACCTCGGTGGTAACGTCTATTAGGCATAATAAATGACATTTTATTTATATATATGAGATACGCCTTCTCTAACACCTCCTCAATGAGGTGTTGTAAATCTACGCCATAATATTGGCCCTGTGACGTCAGGGAAATGGAGTAAGTACGCTTGCTGGATCCAGCCAGGGAGGGTTGGCGCAGACTTGCCCCGAGGGGTAAAGTCTGGCGTTGTGACGTCATCGATTTGGCGCAGATGTAGCTCCTGATCCAAGAAATTTTTTCAAAGAGGAGTATCTCGGGACTTACACTGACATACACCGGCGTATGGTTTGCTGGATCTGGCCCCAGGCTAGGGGTCCCTTTCCGAGTTTTTTTTCTATTATTTCATTTAAATGGACTGATTTTGCCTCCATGTGACTCAGTCGGTCTTCAAACTTCTTCCCCTTTGTCCTGCCTTTTAACCCTTTTCGGCTCTCATCTCGTCCACTGTATGTTCCAAAACTTGATATTCCCTATCATTTCTTTCAGTGTTCACGGATTCTTTGAAGCTGATTATGTAGCTTGACACTTCCCAGTTGACAATGACTGCAGTTGTAACTCAGCTTTTTTACCTGCTTCTTCTCGTTCATGAACTCGTACACAGTTTCCAGGTATATTATCACATCAATGTGAATCCAATCATCACATACCTCCAATGCAAGTGCATCATCCAAATCCGTCACCTTATTTGACACTTTCCGCACTTATGTGCATCCACCTCGCCCTCCGGCACGTCTCCCTCCTGTATCTTCATCATCTCTTCGGGTTTACGTTCCTTAGATCTTGCTCCCCTATCCACACCCGAGCCTTGTTTCTCATTTCCCTTGTTATTGCGCAGCCTTCTACATCCTGCCATTCTCTCCTACCTGTGAGGCTGTGATGTAGCACACAACACGGACTGGCCTCTCTCCTACCTGGCCTCTCTTCTACCTCAGAGTCTGGCGTCCTGGGTCTATGAACACGGACTGGCCTCTCTCCTACCTCCGGGAAAGTCAACAAAACAGATCTCCAGCAATCAGTACAGTACTCCAGCACAGTAGTTTAGTTATGTTTATGTGCCCGTCTTTAGTGTCACATACAAGGGTGTAGTGATGCTAACAGTAGTAATATATGGGGACATTAGTGCAGTGGCGACTGTAGTGTTATTGACGGTAAACAAAAAAATTTCAAATCTATCTCTCGCTCTGGTAACAAGAATAAATATATCATTTATCACACAGTAAAAAAACCATTAACCTTCACGCCCAGACCTTTCCTTGGCTCTATGAAAATGGTCTGTTGTTAGCCATAAAATTACGAAAAGTCACTGAATATACCAAATTAGTTAGTGGACAAGGATACTAAACAGGACATAGCTATAAGATATTACTTATATTCACTAAAAATCGTCTAATGGCCTACCTAAATTACAATGGCAATTACTGGGCCTCAAGGGGCTAAGAAGCAATGAACCTTACCCGAGCAGCGAGTGATGTGACCTCCCTCGGCCGCGTCTGTTCCTGCACTGGCCGTGGCTCTGCTCTCCCTCCTCTGCTCCCCACACGGCCGCCTCCCTCCTCCCTCCACTGTCTGGCCATGGACTGTCTGTTCCTGCACTGGCCGTGGCTCTGCTCTCCCTCCTCTGCTCCCCACACGGCCGCCTCCCTCCTCCCTCCACTGTCTGGCCATGGACTGTCTGGACTCACTGCTGCTTTTAACACCTACACATGAGCCCTGTTTTTGTCGTCCAAGCATCGTCTTGGTACGAAGACCATTTTTTTTTCGCAATTGAAAACGGGTTGGTTTCTGCGACAACAACACAAAAAGCTTGGTAGGGGGCCGAAATAATATCAGTCCTAAACATTGCAAACAATATCACAAAGCAGTATAACACACATTTCAGCAGTGTTATTGGGTGGCCA
>JACEEZ010006095.1:17500-22500 GCA_016584305.1 Chionoecetes opilio | reverse complement strand
CCCCTCACTCCCTCTATGACCCTTCACTCCCCTCTCATTGCCCCTCACTCCCCTCTCATGACCCCTCACATTCCCCTCTCATGACCCCTCACTCCCTCTTCTACCCCTCACTCCCCTCTCATGACCCCTCACTCCTCCTCTCATGACCCCTCACCCTTCCCCTCTCATGACCCCATCCTCCCTCTCATGACCCCTACACTCCTCTCTCATGACCCTCACTCCCCTCTCATGACCCCTCACCTCCCCTCTCACGACACATCCCTCATACCCTCCTCCCCTCTCATGACCCTTCACTCCCCTCTTCTCCCCTCACTCCCCTCTCATTAACCCTCACTTCCCTCTTATAATAACCCCTCTCTTATAATAAACCCTCATAACCTCTTTCTTTTCCTAATCACTCCACTTCCTCATAGAAATTAAATAACAACAACAACAGCAAAAAATAAATAACAACAACAACAGCAAAAAATATTCTAGTAAGACCCACTCATTCCACTCATCCCGTTGTCTTCACTATAAATCAGTATCTAAAATTAAATTAAATTAGAATAAGAATTAAGCTAATAGAATAGACATTTAATTAGATTTGTGTTAGTGGTAGTTGTAGTTAGCTTATCCTCTCATTCTTCACTACGAAACTTTCCATGTTCCTATCTTCTTTAGGGGCATGGTGTCTTTTCCTAACTGTTCCTCTTACATGTAGTTTGATAGTTAGTAGTATGTAGTTCAGCAGATACCCTCGTTATAGACAAATAGGTCTTCTGGTATCTGTTCTCCCTATGTATTCTTCTTCCTATGTAACCCTTTACCTAATTACCTTTTAGTCACTCTTACTTAAATTGACCCCTTACACCGTATCACCTCTCTCTCTCTCTCTCTCTCCTTTTCTCCTTCTCTCTCTCCTCTCCTCTTCTCTCTCTCTCGTCTCTCCTCTCTTCTCTCCTCTTCTCCTCTCTCTTCTCTCTCTCTCTCTCTTTTCTCCCCTCTCTCTCTCTCTCTCTCTCTCTCTCTCTCTCTCTCTCTCTCTCTCACACACACAAAAACAGAGGTCGTCCACACACCTCTAACTCTAACTCTAACTCTCCCTCTCTCACACACCTCTAACTCTCCCTCTCTCACACACCTCTAACTCTCCCTCTCTCACACACCTCTAACTCTAACTCTAACTCTCTCACACACCTCTAACTCTCCCTCTCTCACACACCTCTCACTAACTCACTCTCACTCTCTAACTCTCTCCCCCTCTCTCTCTCTCACAGGTCGTCCCCAGCCCAAGGTATCGTGGTGGCTATCGGAGTCCATCATTGACGACTCCTTCAGCAGCAAGGCGGGCAGTTTAAAGGGCGGGGTGGGTTCCATCATCTCCAACACCCTCATCATCAACCCCGTCACCCGCGCCCACGCCCACTCGGTGTTGACCTGCAAGGCTGCCACCGCCCCCGTCGCCGTCACCACCACCACTGTCACCATAGATATGTATTGTGAGTATGGGTGTAGTGATGGTGTTGGTGATGATGAGTTGTAATGATGATTGTGATGCCTTTTTTGGTGTTTTTGGTGATGAGGGTGTTGATTTTTTGGGTGTTTTTGGTGATGATTAATGGTGGTGTTTTTAAGGTGTTGTGGTGGTGGTGGTGGTGACTTTCTTAGGATGTGATGTAGTGATGGTGGTGATTTGGAAAGTGTTGTGGTAGTGATGGTGATTTTTTAGGGTGTTTTTGGTGATGATAAGTGATTTTTATGGTGGTGTTATGGTGATGATGTAGATTTTTTTAGGTGTTTTGTGGTGATGATGATGATAGTAGTGATTTTTAGTGTTTTTATGGTGATGACTTTTTAAGGTGTTGTAGTGGTGGTGGTGATTTAAAAGGAGTTGTGATGGTGGTCATGATGGTGATGATGACTTTTTTAAGGTGTTGTGGTGATGGTAGTGATGATTTTTAGGTGTTATGGTGATGATGATGGTGATGGTGATTTTTCGTGTGTGATGTAGTGATGGTGGTGATTTTTATTGTTCTTATGGTGATGATGATGATGATGATATTTAAGGGTGTGATGTACTGATGGTGATGATGGTGATTATTAAGGTGTTGTTATGGTGGTGATGATGGTGATCGTGATGGATTTTAATGAGTATCCTGTTATGATATGATAGTGAGGATGACGTGAATATTTATAACTAATTAGCCTGAGTCATTAAATATTTCATACCTGTTCTTACCTGTTTTTCCCCTCACTTTATTTCCCTTTTTTCCTCTACTAATTTCTATCTATTTCCCTCTATTATTTCTCTATTATTCTCTAACTTCATCTCCATATCCCCTCTTTTTTACCTCCCTTTTCCTTATTTCCCCTCACTTTCTTTCATTTCCCCCTCCCATTATTTCATTTTCCCCTCACATTCTTTCATTTTCCCCTCATATTATTTCATTTTCCCCTCACATTATTTCATTTTCCCCTCACATTATTTCATTTTCCCCTCACATTCTTTCATTTTTCCCTCACATTATTTCATTTTCCCCTCACATTCTTTCATTTTCCCCTCACATTCTTTCATTTTCCCCTCACATTCTTTCATTTCCCCCCTCACATTATTTCATTTCCCCTCACATTCTTTAATTTCCCCTCACATTCTTTCATTTCCCCTCACATTCTTTCATTTTCCCCTCACATTCTTTCATTTTCCCCTCACATTCTTTCATTTCCCCCTCACATTCTTTCATTTTCCCCTCACTTTCTTTCCCTTTCCTCCCTTTTTTATCCCTATTCCTCTTCTAACATCTCCATATCCTCTCTTTTCTAACACTCATTTTCCTTATTTCCCCTCACTTTCTATCCTTTTCCTCCTTTTTATCCCTATCCCTATTCTTACTTTTGTTCTCATCCTTTCCTTTCTTACCTTCATTCTCCCTTTTCTCCTATTCCTACTATTAATTTTTCCTTTCATTCCCTATCTTATCACTATTACTCTTCTAACTTCACCTCTACTACCTCTTATGTTTTACCCATCCTGTTACTTCTTACCCCTTACTTTCCTTCCCTTTCCTTCCCATTTCCTCCCTATCCCTATTCTATCTCCACCTTAACCTCTCTTTTCTTACATTCCTTTCCCTTTTTTCCACTCCATTCCTTCTCTTTCATCCCTTTTTTTCCTTAATTTTCCTATCTTCTCTTATATTCCATTCCATTGTCCTTATTTTCACTCTTTCATACCATATCTTCCCCTCTGATAACCCCTTCCCCTCTTTCCTCTCAGTACGCCCTTTAAACGTCGACATCACCGGAGCCGCCGTGGGAGGGTCAGTACGCGCTGGTGACCTCCTTGACCTGACCTGCACGGCGCGGGGGTCAAGGCCGCAACCCATGATATCCTGGTATAAGGGCGCGACGCTCATCCATAAACAGAACACACAGAGGGTAAGTGGGATGGCGGGTGCATTTATGTAAAGCATATTGTGAGAATGAAAGGTGGATACATGAAAAGATGGATTAATAGATAGATAGATATGTTGATGGATTAATGTAAGGGTAAATATATAGATAGATAGATAGATAAATAGGTAGATAGATAGATAGATGGATTTATGTTAAGCTGATTGTGGGGATGAAAAGTGGATAGATGAAAAGATGGATTCATAAATAGATAGGTTATTAAATTGATGTAAGGGTAAATAGATAGATAGATAGATAGATAGATAGATAGATAAGTTAATGAATTGATGTAAGATTAGATAGATAGAAAGATGGATTGATAGATAGATAGATAGATAGATAGATAGATAAATTAATGAATTGATGGAAGGGTAGACAGATAAAAAGATGGATTGATAGATAGATAGCTTAGTTAATGAATTGTTGTGAGGATAAATATATAGATAGATTGATAGATAGATAGATAGATTGATTGATTGATAGATAGATATATAGATAGATAGATAAGTTGATGAATTGCTAAGATAGAAAGCAGATAGATAGATAGATAGATAGATGGATGGATAAATTAGTCCTACAAGTAGCTGATAGATTCTAGAATACATGACTAGAAATATAGAATGATGCATTGAACGAAAAAAATATTGGTTAACGGATATTCGTGAGTATGTGCGTGTGTGTGTGTGTGTGTGTGTGTGTGTGTGTGTGTGTGTGTGTGTGTGTGTGTGTGTGTGTGTGTGTGTGTGTGTGTGTGTGTGTGTGTGTGTGTGTGTGTGTGTGTGTGTGTGTGTGTGTGTGTGTGTGTGTGTGTGTGTGTGTGTGTGTGTATGTATGTGTGTAAAACTATTATCATCAACATCATCACTAATATCATTGCGAACACAAAGTGATATGAAGATATGAAGTTATTTTCCTCTTACTGATAATTTTTTTATGAATCACTATACTTGTCCGTTGATCCTATTAGCATGCTATGAAAGATGCGTGTCATTAGCTTGATTATAAAGGAAAGGTAATTATCTTTTAAATTGATGCCCCTAAGTCAAAAGTGAAGCGATTAATTCGTGTTTAAGATAAATGATAGATAAACACAGATAGATAGGTTAACTCATGAATAAACAGGTGGATAGGTTAACTCATGAATAACGGTAGATGGGTTTTAACTCATGATAAACGGATTAGATAGGTTAACTCATGAATAAACAGGTGGATAGGTTAACTCATGAATAAACAGATAGATAGGTTAACTCATGAATAAACGGATAGATAGGTTAACTCATGAATAAACAGATAGATAGGTTAACTCATGAATAAACAGATAGATAGGTTAACTCATGAATAAACAGATAGATAGGTTAACTCATGAATAAACGGATAGATGGGTTTTAACTCTGAATAACGGATAGATAGGTTAACTCGTGAATAAACGGATAGATAGGTTAACTCATGAATAAACAGATAGATAGGTTAACTCATGAATAAACGGATAGATAGGTTAACTCATGAATAAACAGGTGGATAGGTTAACTCATGAATAAACAGATAGATAGGTTAACTCATGAATAAAC
>JACEEZ010006095.1:7500-12500 GCA_016584305.1 Chionoecetes opilio | reverse complement strand
TTATAAATCCCGGCACCGGGTAACCATGGCAAGGAAAAAGGGGGACATTTTAAAGGTGCTCTAGGGACCTTTCTACTCTACCTCTAATTATATCAAGGAAACTAAAAAATGCAGATCTGGCTTATTGTTTTTCATTATATGTCTATGGTGTAGTGGTAATTGTGTATCCCAAAAAAATGATATTCTGGGTTCGTAACGGGGGGAAAGGTAAAAAATTTCTCCAAGTAACCTTTCTTCCCTTTAAAAAGGACTAAAAAGCAGAATTTGGCCCATTTTTTACTTTGTATGTATATGGTGTAATGGTAATTGTGTCTACCTAAATATGAGTGGTTCAAGGTTCGACTCTTACCTCTAATCAAAGGAACTCTAAAAATGCAGATCTGGTTTATTTTTTTTCGTTTTATGTCTATGGTGTAGTGGTAATTGTGTCTACCTAAAATTGAGTGATTCAGGGTTCGATGACACAGGTAACAAATGGGGACAGTTACGGGATGCTCCAAGTGAACCTTTCTTACTCTGACCTAATCAAAGTATATAAAATAATACCCCTACTAATCAAAGAAACTATAGAAAGAACATTATTTGCTCATTTTTTTCTTTCAATGTACGTGGAGAGAGAGAGAGAGAGAGAGGGGAGGAGAGAGAAGAGGAGAGAGAGTGTATTTTTTGTTTCTCCTAAAAATGGGGGTTTCAAGTTCGTTTCCCTTGATTACCATTTTCCTTTTACCTGTTTAGTGGACCTGTGGAAACGTGTGAATGTAAAATCGTGATGGCTGTAATTTTTCTTTCATTTTTCATTCATTTTCAGTTTTCATTCGTTTCGTTTTTTATTCATTTCAAATTTTTTTTTCATTATGCTTTAAGGGTTGCAAGAGGAATGTTTTAGAGAGACGGAGATGCGCACCGTGGCAAGAATTAGTATGACGTATTACTTTCACATTCAACTTGGCATTTCTATCTTGGTATTAATATGAACGATAGCTGAAGAGGATTTGAATGCATTGAACATTATATGAATTTAAATCGTAAAGTGGATTTTGATGACACTTTCATCATGCTATGTAAATTACTTATCTTTTTTACCTCCCCCTTCTTTCCCCTTCCTCCCTTCCACCCTCTTCACCCCTCTTCATCCCTTCCCCACCCTCTTCACCCCTCTTCATCACTTCCCCACCCTCTTCACCCCTCTTCATCCCTTCCCCTCCCTCTTCACCCCTCTTCATCCCTTCCCCTCTCTCTTCACCCCTCTTCCCCCCCTTTCTCCCCCCCTTTTACTCCCCTCTTCACCACTCTTCCCCCCTTTCTCCCCCCCTTTTACTCCCCTCTTCACCCCTTCCCCTCCCCCTTCCCACCTTTTCCCCCCCTTTCTCCCCCCCTTTTACTCCCCCCTTACCCCTTTCCCCCCTTTTCCCCCCCCCCTTTTTCCCCCCTTCACCCCCCCCTCCCCCCTTCACCCCTCTTCCCCCCCTTTTCCCCTCCCCCCTTTTACTCCCCTCTTCACCCTCTTCCTCCCTTCCCTTCCCTCTTTACCCCCCTTCCTCCCCCTTTTCCCCCCCCCCTTTTTCTCCCCCCCACCCATCTTCCTTCCTTCCCCTCCCTCTTCACCCCCCCCCTCCCCCCCTTTTACTCCCCCTTCCCCCCTTCCCCCCCTCTTCCCCACCCCCCCCTTTCCCCCCCCCAAACCCCTTCCCCCGGTCCCCTTAAAAATTATTACAAAAAAATTTCTTTTTAAAAAACTTCTTTTTTTTTTTTTTTTTGACATTACCCTTTTAATAATTTATAAACACCTACCCCCCCCTTTTCTTCTTTTTAACTGATTAAAAATTATAATCTATAATAAAACTTTCTTTTTGACATCATTACTATTATGAATCATTTATAAACTTTACTCTTTGTTTTTGCATCATTGATAAACTTTACTCTTTTTTTTACACTATTACTTTTATGAATCATTTATAAACGTTGCTCTATTTTGTATCATCACTAAATAATTTATAAAAGACTTTACTCCTTTTTTTATCATTACTGAATCATTTATAAACAAAATTAGGCCTACTCATTTTCTATATTATTACTAGTATTACTTTATGAAGGGAGAGTGAAAAGATGAGGCTGTGTTATGTTCGATGTGTGTTCCTCGTTTACGCACTCACTCGTTCATAATTTGTGCTGAGGTCATTAGGGGCTGAGGCACGGTAATGAGCTGCTTAATTAAGACCTAATTACCTGGCTACTCCGCGGGTCACATTTTTTCAACGTGTCTATTAATTTCATAGTAATTGCCCTGTATGAAAAATGTCTTAATTTCAAACTTTTTTTCGCTTTTTCTTTCTTAGTCAGCTCGTGTTAAGTATTTTTTCCCTTTTTTTATTTTTATTATTGGGTTAATTAATGTGTTGATGTAATCTTGTTTATTGCCCAGATTTAGTAATTACGTGAATAAAAAAAAGTCATTAAATATTTACTCTTAATAATTCATCTCTTTTACATAACCGTTTTTCATCACATTTTCCTTTTTTTTTACTATTTTCCCCTTTTTTTATCCCTTTTCATCACATTTTCCCTTTTTTCCCTATTTTCCCCTTTTTTATTATCCTTTTTCATCACATTTACCCTTTTTTTTGCCTATTTTGCCCTTTATTATTATTCTTTTTCATCATATTTTCCCTTTTTTCCCTTTTTAATTATCCCTTTTCATCACATTTACCCTTTTTTTTGCCTATTTTTTCCTTTATTATTATCCTTTTTCATCACATTTTCCCTTTTTTTTCCTATGTTGTCCTTTTTATTATCCTTTTTCATCACATTTTCCCTTTTTTCCCTTATTTTCCCCTTTTTTATCATCCTTTTCATCACATTTTCCCTTTTTCTTCCTATTTTTCCCTTTTTATTATCCTTTTTCATCACATTTTCCCTTTTTTCCCTTATTTTCCCCTTTTTTATCATCTTTTTCATCACATTTTCCCTTTTTGTTTTTCCCCTTTTTTTCCTTTTTCCCCCTTTTTTTTTTTTCATCCTTTTTTATCACTTTTCCCTATTTTCCCTTTTTTTTTTCATCCTTTTCTCACTTTTCCCTATTTGTCCCCTTTTTTTCTCCTTTTCATCACATTTTCCCTTTTTTTTTTTCCCCTTTTTTATCATCCTTTTCATCACATTTTCCCTATTTGTCCCTTTTTTATCATCCTTTTCATCACATTTTCCCTTTTTTTCCTTTTTTTATCATCCTTTTCATCACATTTTCCCTTTATTTCCCCTTATTTCCCCTTTTTTTTTATGACCACGCTTGTGTTGATAAATTCTGGAATCTCGTTTACGTAACCTGGATTTGGAAGCAATTTTTTCGCCATTAATAGTAATAACGTTAATAATGATTATAATTCCCGTCCCCATAAGCCTTATAGACTGGGCGTCAGTTTTGTCCATTGTGTTGTTGTGAATTTGCCGCGAATTAAATAGATAGACTGCTTTGTAACCCGGATTTAGAGGGTCCATTTTTGTTGTTGTTGCCTCTTGTTTTTTTTGTTTTCCCCATTTTTTGTTGTTAGTTTTTTTCTCTCCTTTTTTTTGTTTTGTTGTGTGTATAAAGTAAATGTGTGTATAGGAGAGAGAGAGAGAGAGAGAGAGAGAGAGAGAGAGAGAGAGAGAGAGAGAGAGAGAGAGAGAGAGTTTTGTTGTGTGTATAAGTAATGTATGTGTGTATAGGAGAGAGAGAGATAAGGGAAGAGGAGAGAGAGAGAGAGAGAGAGAGAGGGGAGAGAAGAGAGAGAGAGAGAGAGAGAGAGAGAGGAGAGAGAGAGAGAGAGAGAGAGAGTTTTGTTGTATGTATAAATAAAGCCATTCCGATTTGTGTTTCTAAGCATCATACGTATCACGGGTAACTTCTGGTAGTAAGAATGATAATGATATAATAATGATAGGAAATGGTAATTTTGATGATAATAATGATATTAGTAAAACAATAAGGAAAATAATTATAATGATGATAATATTAATAGCAATAATAACAACAACAACAATAATAATGATGATAATAATAATGATAATAATGAAAATAATGATATAATAACATAATAAATTGCATAAAAGGCTACAAAGTTAGTGAAACACGACAAGGCGTCACCGCAGAGTTTCTCGCCATAATTCACTGAATGTCCGTCTGTCCAGCTAAGCGTCCGTCATTTCTGTCCTAATTTCAACTAAACTTTCAGCTAAGGTTAAGGTCATTCCTGGGATGGTTTTAACCCCTTGAGGACCATAACGTAATTTCTATTGTAATTTGGGTACCATTAGACGATTTTTGATGAATATAAGCAATGTTTTATAGATATGACCTGTTTAGTATCCTTCTCCACTAGCTAATTTGGTATATTCAGTCACTTTTCGTAATTGTATGGCTAACAAAAGACGATTTTATATAGCAAAGGAAAGATCTGGGCGTGAAGGGGTGTAACTATATTCAGCCAGGTTTATTAAATGTCTTCATTAGTTTGAATTTTTTTTTTTGCGGACCTGTATATAAATATCTGTATACACCTTATGACCTATTTTGTTGTGACCTCTCGTGTTTTTGGTGTATCGTGACCTGTACTCAACCCTATGTCTTCTGTGACCCATACGTTCTATATGACCTCTTTTATGACGCGTATTGAGGTCTTTATGTTTCTTTGACCTTTCTTTTTATCAGTGTTTTTCTCCTGTATTTAATTTTAGATTGTATTGTGAGACCATTACTATCCTCTGTTCGCTTTTTTATGACCTGTGCTATTGTATGGACCCTTCTCTCTCTCTCTCTCTCTCTCTCTCTCTCTCTCTCTCTCTCTCTCTCTCTCTTTCTCTCTCTCTCTCTCATACCTGCACAGTGTCCAATCAATGTTCGACAACCCGTTACTCAATGCTCTTTTTCCCTTTCTTTTTTATTTACGTTATTTTGATGAGCAGTATTTCAGTTACCAAACTCGATATTGCAAAGTTTTTTATGTATTTACTATTTCTCTATTTCT